>CAMZMU010000034.1:84558526-84970220 GCA_947311845.1 Poa pratensis
AGAAGATAGACCGTACCCTCTGCACACTTAAGAACAAACAGTGACGTGTCGGAGCGCGAGCACGTGAAGCCGGTCGAGGTGATGAAGGTCGCGAAGCGCTGGTACCATGCGCGAGGGGCCTGCTTGAGACCGTATAGCGAACGTCTCAGGCGACAGACGTGGTCGGGGCGAGTGGAGTCGATGAAGACGGTGGGTTGGCGACAGTAGACGACCTCGGCGAGCTTGCCGTGGAGGAAGGCGATCTTGACGTCGAGCTGGCGAGTCTCCCATTTAATAGAGATGGCGATGGAGAGGATGACGCGGACCATGGCCGGTTTGACTACAGGGCTAAAGGTCTCATCGAAGTCGACGCCCTGCTCCTGAGAGAAACCGCGAAGCACCCAGCGGGCTTTGTAGCGGTTAAGAGAGCCATCGGGCTTGAGCTTGTGGCGGAAGACCCACTTGCCGGAGACGATGTTGGCGTTCCGAGGAGGAGGCACGAGATCCCAAGTGTCGTTGCCAAGGAGCGTGCGGTACTCCGCGGTCATAGCATCGAGCCAGTTAGGATCCTTGAGAGCAGCACGCGCAGATGTCGGAACCGGAGAGTACCTGTTGACAGAAGCATGCAAGTTAAGCCGCTCACGGGGTGGGACGCGGATGCCGGAGGAGCTACGCGTCCGATGCACTGGAGGAGGCGGCGGAGGTGGCGGCGAGGGCGCTGGCGGCGGCGAAGGCGCGCGCGGCGAGGGTGGAGGGGTGGGGGCGCGCGGGGGAGGCGCAGCCGGAGGGATGACAAGAGTAGAAACGTCATCGTCGAGGAAGTCGTAGGAGGCATGTGAAGGTTGCTGTGGTGAGGCAAAGGGAAAGGTGGACTCGTTGAAAATGACATGGTGTGAGATGATGATGCAGTGGGTAGTGAGGTCCATACAACGATAACCCTTGTGATGGGGAGAGTAGCCGAGAAAAATACATGTGCTACACCGTGGGGCGAGTTTATGAGGCATGGTGGCGGCGGTATTGGGATAGCACAGGGAACCGAAAACGCGAAGGGACGAGTAATCTGGGTGGGTGTTATGAAGAGCAAAGTACGGAGAAGGAGCGCTAATGGTTTTGGTGGGAAGGCGATTAAGGACGTGAGTGGCGTGGTGGAGAGCTTCTACCCAAAAGCGAGGGGGCAAACTAGCCTGAAATAGGAGAGAACGAACAATATCGTTGACGGTGCGGATAATGCGCTCGGCTTTACCATTTTGTTGGGAGGTGTATGTGCAGGAGAAGTGAACGTGTATACCGTGCGCGGCGGCGAGAGAGTGGAGTTTGGCGTTGTCGAACTCACGACCGTTGTCCATCTGTATAGATGCAAGAGGTAGGTTAAACTGGGTTTGGGCAAAAGCGCGAAACAAGGCGAGCGAGGCGTAAGCATCAGATTTTTGGCGTAGAGGGACGGTACAAAGAAAATGGGTAAAATCATCGAGAATGACTAAGAAATATTTATTACCAAAATTACTTAAAATTGGGACGTCCAAAGATCACAATGAATTAACTCAAAAGTGCGAGTAGTTCTAGTGGTGGAAGAGGAAAAAGGCAAACGTACATGGCGTCCAAGCTGACAAGCATGACAAAGAGTACTATGGTTTTTATTGCAAGGTAAACAAATATGCTGCGAAAGACGACGATAAGCGTCATGTCTAGGGTGACCCAAACGACGGTGCCAAATATCATGAGGGGTGGTGGTGGTGGTGAGAGCACGAGGCGCCGGTGGCTGAAACGAATAAAGCTCCCCCGAACTATTGCACCGAAGAAGCTCACGCCGGGTAATGAGGTCGTTCACAGAAAAACCAAAAGGGTCAAAATTGACAGAACAGTTGTTATCGGTAGTAAATTGACGGACAGAGACAAGATTTTTAATTATGCGAGGAGTAACTAGAACATTACGAAGATGAAGAGAACGATCAGAAAAAGAAGAAGGAAGGGAGACATGCCCAGATGCGGAGACGGAAACAGAGGAGCCGTCTCCGACAGTGACATGACGATAAGGAGGATGTGAAGAGAGAGAGGAAAGGATACCGGTGTTGTTGGAGAGGTACGTGAGCGATGGCGCCGCTGTCCATGACCCACTCCGGGTGGGGGGCTGCAGCGTCATGTTGGTGAAGGGCTGCGCGAGGGCGGAGGGGTCCCAAGTGTGCGCCGAAGGAGGGGGCGCAGTGTAGGAGGAGGCGACGCCGTACGGGGCGCCGTAGAAGGCCTGGCCGTGGGGCGCTGTAGAAGGCCTAGCCGTGGGGGACGCCGCTGTGGGCATTGTAGAAGGAGGCCGCGCAGTGTAGGACGAGGCGACGCCGTACGGGGCGCCGTAGAAGGCCTGGCCATGGGGGACGCCGCTGTGGGCGTTGGAGAAGGAGGCCGGCGCAGGTGGTAGTGCGGCCATGTAGGCGTGGGCGCGAGGGCCCGGGCGACGGACAGCGCCGAGGATGCTGCTCCCGGCACCGTGCGGCTGCATGGGCCACATCTGAGACGCCCCGGTCCAAGGGTGGAAGAGGGTGGGCACCATGGAGGAGGAGGAGGGAGAGGAAGGAGGAGAGGGACGGTGGCGGCGGCGGCCGGCTATGGTGCGTCAGCTAGGGTTAGGGAAGGAGAGGAGGCAGAAGCGGTTTAGGGTTTAGGACGTGTTTTAGGCTGATACCATGTGAGAGAATTGACCACACTTGAGCCTTTCCATTGCATTGATATATATAGACAAAATACAATCCTAACCATAAATAGGAGATCACACAAATAACTACTCTCCACGATTTAGGAAATCAGAGGATATGTCACGCTATGTGACATATCTGTCTAACAAGGTTGTATCACTATCATGGCAACACCACCACCGGCGCGCCGAGCTCGACAACGACTCCCCGACACACTCAGCCAGACTCCTCGTCCGACCTGCTCGCCGTGTTCGTAGAGGTCACCTAGAGGTAGAGGCTAGAGCCTTGTCGATCCGGACTCCGACCACGACCCTTGTTGGGTCGTGGGACGCGATTTCGTCCGGCCCACGCAGACTCCGGTATGAAGGCATGTCCATATTGTGCTGGTCCGAGGGTGTTTCTGACAGTTCAGATTTCAGGGTTCGCCGGATTATCACCCATGGATTCAAATTGCGTGCTCAGCCTCAAATTGGAGGATGAAGACAGGCTCTCTGCGCTTACTGACGACATTCTACTGTCAATCTTGGGGAGAGTCGACCATACTACGGCGGCGAGGACCAGTGCGCTGTCGAAGCGATGGGTTAACTTGCCTTGGTTGCTCCCCGAGCTGAATCTCCATGTCAAGGATTTTCTGCCCGCTCCATGCCCAGACCCTATTGAGGCACACCACATGGTCCAAGCAATGGCGTCTCTAACAAAGGCCACCAGGAGTTTCCTGGCTTGTCGTCGCAGCAGCAAACGCACCGTTGCGAGACTATCCCTAAAGGTATACAACATGAGCGGCAATCGTTCACAGGACATCGGGCTGCTGGTCAGCGACGCCATTGGCAGGGAGATGGTGAAAGAGCTGCACGTCGCCATGGTCGACGAGAAGGGGCCCAACGACGTCGAAAACGAGGACATGCTGAGGCAGGCTCGTAGGGTACTCCATGGATTTTTCGGCGCCAACCCTAGCGTGCTTCGTTGCCTCACGAGGCTCCACCTGCAGAACGCGCGCTTGGGTAAACCGGACATACTACATCACTTCCTGTTTGACTGTTGCAGGGAGCTGCAGCACCTTAGCATTGAACACTGTGACACCGGGGATCACTCGCTGTGGCAGATCAATGCGCCGAATTCGAAACTCATAATTCTGGAGCTCTACTTCCCTTGTTGGCGGAGAGTGGAGGTGCTCTGCCTCCCAAAACTAGAGAGGCTGTATTGGGAGTGCTGGTTTTATTACCGTATCCCCTTGCGTCTCGGTGCCGTCCCAGCTCTCACGGAAGTGTGCCTCTTACATCCGGCAACTCTGCGTCAGAGATGCTTTAGTTTAGCGGAGGTACTTCATGGGACAAGTCTAGATACCCTGACACTGAACTTCCTGGGAGAAAAGATTTGGATACTACCAGAAGGGAAAAAGCAACTCCGCGGTGCATTCAGCAAGCTTAGAAAGTTATGCATTCACGGCGTCCGTGTTGAATTTGACCTATTGTGGACGGTAAATCTCTTTGAAGCTGCTCCGTCTGTTCAAATATTTGATGTGGAGGTGTACGAGCATCCCTGTTGTGATGAGGTTTCAGAAGGACGAGTAAGAACTTTTGGTGATCAGAGAGTCAAACCTTCATGGGAGATGCCTGTGTTCACAAGCTCTAGTAATTGGCAGTTGAAAGTACTCCAATTTGCTGGCTTTAGGCCCGGGATAAACCAGCACATCTTGTTCATCCGTGCTGTCATCGATCGAGCTACATACCTCAACACGGTTCTTATCAAAGACTACGACGAAGGGCCATGCAAGCGTTGTGAGGCATTGTTTCCACGGCCTTCTCCGACAGGAGGCACCTTTCCAAGGGACAAAGATGAGCAAGAAACGATTGTCAAGCAACTTAGAGACATGGCCTGTTGCTCCTCCCCGCAGATCATGTTTAGCAGTATTTCGATTTCTGTTACTTAATTTTAATTTTCCTTCTGGACACTATTTGTTATTTTCTCAATTAAGAGTGCACGAGGATGTTGTAGTATATTTTTATGCATTTGTCACTATTTGCCGAGGCCTCCGGTGACAGCTGCAGAATAATTCCTTTTAGCATTGGTGCACATCTGAGTATTAATTTGATGTGGAGGTGTACGAGCATCCCTGTTGTGATGAGGTTTCAGAAGGACGAGTAAGAACTTTTGGTGATCAGAGAGTCAAACCTTCATGGGAGATGCCTGTGTTCACAAGCTCTAGTAAGTGGCAGTTGAAAGTACTCCAAGGCCCGGGATAAACCAACACATCCTGTTTATCCGTGCTGTAATGGATCGAGCTCCATACTTGAAGACGGTTCTTTTCAAAGACTACGACGAAGGGTCATGCAAGCGTTTTGAGGCATTGGTTCCACGGCCTTCTCCAACAGGAGGCACCTTTCCAAGGGACAAAGCTGAGCAAGAAACGATTGTCAAGCAACTTAGACACATGGCCTGTTGCTCCTCCCCCGCAGATCATGTTTAGCAGTATTTCGATTTCTGTTACTTACTGAAATTTGAGGTATTTCCTTTTGGTTGCAATGTTGACAAATTTAGTTGCTATTTGTCCAAAAAAAAAAACTGATGTCACGATTTTCCCAATTAAGTTTGCACGAGTAGGCCATGTGCACGAGGATGTTTTACTTTCTCCTGGGATCTAACATCCCAAGTACAGATTATTTCAATCTTCACGGTGATATGTTTTGCATCCATGCATGCAAAATAGACCAAGCTTCCATCTCTAAAAGCACATTTTGCATCATCGCAAAGCAGTGTGGTCTGTGTTCTAATAATACCTAACCAAGACAATTGAAATGGTGAGTGGCAATGCAACTTACTATAACTCGTTGCATAGTAACCTATTTTTAACTTTCATCTTGGACATTATTATATTTGTCGAACTAAATATGATCGGTGCATTTGTCTATATATATTATTTTACATACTTGATTTTTTCACAATTGTCAAAACTTACAGAAATATTTCTTCACCAAATTACTATATCATGAACATATGATCCTAGTTTCCGAAAGTTTATATCGTCATTGCAAAGGATTTCTCAAGATATATTGTCAGCTAAAGAAGCAGATTGTGAATTTGAATGTATAGAAGCAAAAGATTTATCAGGAAGATTCTACGAAAGAGCAGGATGCTCAAACAGTATATTTTATACAATGTGATGAGCTCATTATAATGGGATTAAATACATGTAAGCAAAATGGTTGTTGCATCACATGGTATCAAAACTTATTATTTAACACTCTTATTTAAGCGTGAGAATAGTGATGAAATATGATCGTTATTCACAAGAGCCACACCGAGCACCTGAGCCGAGTGAGAAGTGTAGATTAGTTTTTTGCTAACATACATGCATTTGTACTTTAGTTAGAATTGAAGTGTAGTACCGTTCAAACCTAAAGGCATCCTGGGACTGGGAAGCATCAGGATTTGCGTCCACACTAGATGTTACTTCATGTCGTTGGATAACGAATCTTCAGCCTAGGGCGGGTGAACCGAACTACAGCATTTATAGCTGCCACGCGCCCTTACGAGGTCCCTCCCGGGCCATCGCTGGCGTGTGTTGCGTTTCGTGCTCCCGATGGATCCTTCGACGATGTTGTCTTGCGTATTGTGCTCAGTGTCGAGTGTTCACAGTGACATAGTCGTGTTTCAAAACTTAACTTGTACTACGAAGCGCTGAAAGCTTGCAGTATTATATTTGTAGGAGTCAAAAGTAGCATTTTTTTGTAAGCGGTGAACTTTCTCTACATCTACCTATTTGGGCATTTGTCGACTATCCTTATTATCTGTCATTTAATTAGTGGTTGATGCTTGCGTGGTAATGCAACTTACTATAACTCGTTGTGTAGCATCCTTCTCTACAACTTTTGCATCATCGCAAAGCTGTGTGGTCTGTTTTCTAATAATTCCTAACCAAGACAATTGAAATGGTAAGTGGCAATGCAACTTACTATAACTCGGTGTGTAGTAACCTAATTTTAATTTTCCTTCTGGACACTATTTGTTACTTTCTCAATTAAGAGTGCACGAGGATGTTGTATATTTCTGTGCATTTGTCACTATTTGCCGAGGCCTCCGGTGACAGCTGCAGGATAATTCCTTTTAGCATTGGTGCACATCTGAGTATTAATTTTAACAAATCAAACTCATGATCCTCACCTTCAAATCCGTTGATTTCCACTTCTTCGAGAGAAGTCAAAGAGACAGTTCGGGATTTCCAGTTCGGCAAATCACAAGGACAGAGTGGTGGGCACTCTTCTGCCATCTAAAACCAAAAAAATATATGTGAAATTGTGAACTAGTACACAATGTATTATTGAGATATACAATCAGAGCAGAGAATTACCTTTGATCTCTTAAGGCTGACCTTAAGCCTCTGCAGATCATGACAAATTCGATTAATCCCAAGGAGATGAACCACAAATGCTCCGTAAACATGTCCCTTTGTTGTGAGGTGTAGCTCCAAAACAGAGAAGGCAATAATCAAATGCTTCTCTATCTGCTGTTCAAAGTTGTCTGCTTCACCGTCAAAACTAGTAGACGACCTCTGAAAAAACAATTTACAAGAATATTTGTCATGCACAGAATTTAGTTTACCCAAAGATTGCAGTAAATTGAGCAGGAGCAGGGACACACAGCATGCATGTGCAGCGAAGAGAGCTGCCCTTATCCCTCTGCCATCTGTAAACTCACAAGTCTCCAAAGACCAAAGTTGCCGAATATTCCTAATTTGCACTGCCACGAAAACTTCTCCACCATTGGTGCAGAGAAGGAAATGACACAATTGCGGTACACGCTTAAGGACATGGTCAATTGCCTTAGCATATGGGGGCAACGATGTTGACATGTTTTAATATCCCAGTGGCCGCAACAAGCTCCTGCAGCAACAGTGAGGTGACACTCAGGACAGGCTTACCGAACCAAACTTGAGCTAGCCGGAGCGTACGCAATCGGGGGCAGCAGGAGAGCAAGGCGTCGAGATCGACGGTGCAGTGGGACAGGGACAGCATCTCGAGTGCGGGGAACTCAACGCCGGGTGGCACGCAGCGGATGGTGGAACAAAGATCCAGCACGATGGAGGTGGCGCGGTGGAAACATGGCAACTCGAGAAGTAGGGAACGGCCGACAAAGCGCGTGGGGAGGACCAAGAAGAGCTCGTCGGGTCGAGCCGTGCGGCGGCGGAGAGCAGCGAGCTGAAGCGGGCGGTGTCGGCCCGATGCTCCTTGAGAACGCTACTGGACCTTATTAGTACTTGCTCTGAGTATTACTTTTGCTCTCGCCATACATGCTTACACTGTTACACATCTCAAGTGTACGTGCTAGGCTATTAGCACTGTTGGAGTAAGTTAGAACGGTTCGACCGGCACGCGAGATAGCGCGAGCATAGCAGTCGGCCGACACGGATGCTCCCGCTTGTCCCTCCTCTATGTGGACTCCGCGGTCTCCAGTAGGATCAGGAGAGGTGGGGGTAGGGGCACCGGGGCGGCGGTGGCAAGGTGGTACAGGCTCCAGATTATAAGACAATCCCTTAGAAACTCATCCTCCATTTTATTTTGAAGTCTCTCGACTTCACAAGTTTCATGGCGGAAAAACCTCGCTCTGTTGTTGCAGTTGAGACCGGCAAACTTAGAACAAGTCGAATTAACCTGTCAATCAAGTGATACTGTCAACTTCTCAGTCTCAAAAAGTTTGTGGCAAACTTCAGCAATTGTGGACAGGTTCTGAAAATCCGGATTCCTTAGCACATCAAGCTCATAATGTCGGAGCTGACACCTCAACTTATCCCTTTCCTGTTCTAAAAATCAGAAGGGTAAAATTTTGTAGCTAGAAGACAAATATTTTCAATGTTGAATGATCTGAATGAGTTCCTTGGATCTAGAGAGGTACACAAAATAAGGAGTTCTGTTGCTTGTTCGTTGAACCTACTATTTAACTCATGTAGTTGTTGATCAACTACAACCGGGAAGAATACAATCAACGCAGAAACCATCCATATCTGAAACTGAAATATCACGTTCTCGCAAAACAACCGCACAACACATAAAAGATTAGTCCAACAATCATCCCTTAATGTTTGAATCAATTCTTTTGTAGTGTGTTTCTCACATCCTACGAACCAAAGAGGCCCTAAGGTTTGCGAAAATTATAAAGAAAAATATAGTGTAGAGATAAAACAATACACCCCCATGCATTTTGGTAAAAAGTCAGTACATACTACAACTTTAGAAAATACATAATGTTACTATAGCTCAGTGTAAAGTAACCTCTTCATTTATGTATTTATTATTTCTGGTTCGGAGATCCTAACATTTTACTGCAACATTTCGTAGGTGCAGGTGCCTATCTATCTTTACATATTTTATTTTTAAATAATATTCCAAAACTTATGGATGTAATTTCTTGCTAAGTTACTATTTCATTATAACATGATCCTATGATCCTTGTATTAGAAACTTCATGTTCAGAATGCAAAGGCTTTGTTAAAATATCAGAAACTTTGAATTGATGCAATTAAAATATTTTGCAGGGAGCTCTATGAATGAAGGATGCTTTGACTATATCTTATATGAAAGCCATGTGCTCCTTATGTGGCGATTAAAATGCATAGAACCCACATGGTTGTTGCATAACATGATATCAAAAGTTAATGTTATGATAGTCCTATTTAAATCTGAGAATAGATATGAAATATGATCATACTTACGAAAGAGTCTTCCCGCGCACATGAGCCGAGCGAGGAGTAGAGCTCAGATGGTGCTAGTGTACGTATGTACACACACTTTGTCCTTAGTAAGAATTATTTTACAATACTGTTGAAATATATAGTCATTCTACGATTTGGAAGCATAGGGATTCGCCATTGTTCCGACCTTGGTTTGTACACGATGTAGCATCAGCATGGTGGTTAGCTAGAGACGGATTCTCCTTCAAGCATTCACCATTGAGTTGGCATGCTTGTCCAGTTAAGTAGTATGACTTTACAGCTAGGCATGGACTCCAATCTTGCACTCCCTTTCTTCCCATTAAGACGTGTTGGCAAGAAGCAATGACCTCAATGTTTTATGTTGTCTTGATTAGTAGAATACAATGTAGAGTCTTCGAATAAAGATTACACGGTAGACAATTAAAGACGAAAACTTTCCCATAATTTATCACTTAAGTTAATTATAAACTAAATATTTTATACAAAACCAAACCCGAACATAGACGCCAAGAAAACAATATAAAGAAAATAACAAGCTATCCTAAACACTTATGCACAAGAACCAGAGAGAAAAACCTAGACTATAAGTCACTCAATCAACGAAATAAGGTTGCCAATTTGTAGTCTTGCCAAAGTGAACACAAGTGACAAGTTATTGGTGCTAATCTAAGTATTTGATTGTTCATGGACTAGAGTAAACCTCTTGCCAAACTAAACGATACTCGACGCATTTTACTTAATACTCCTTTTTAATTATAAAATGTTTTGGATGTTTCAATGTGGACTAAGTACGAACTGAAATTAGTGAACATGCACACTAAAACACGTTTGATACATGCGAATCAGAATAAACCTAAAACAACTCATTATAGACCATGGTCATATGATCCTTGTATCGGAAAGTTCATGTTCCGAATGCAAAGGCTTTGTTAAAATATAAGAAACTGATTTGTGAATTTGAATCAATGCAATCAAAATATTTATTGGGGAGCTCATATGAATAAGGGGATGGTTGGAGTAGTATATCTTGTATGAAAGCCATGTGCTCCTCGTGTGGGGGGGGGGAGTAAAATGCATGGAAGCCGCATGCGTGGTTGTTGCATCACATGATATCAAACTTTCATGTTATGATATCCTAGTTAAATGCGCGAAGATATATGAAATATGATCACATTTACCAAAGAGTCACCCCACACACATGAGCTGAGCGAGGAGTAGAGCTCAGTTGTTGCTAGTGCACCTAATGCACACATATTTTATTCTTAGTTAGAATTGCTTTACAATATTTTTGAAATCTATAGGCATTCTAGGATTTGGAAGCATCAGA
This sequence comes from Poa pratensis, assembly GCA_947311845.1. Taxonomy (NCBI): domain Eukaryota; kingdom Viridiplantae; phylum Streptophyta; class Magnoliopsida; order Poales; family Poaceae; genus Poa; species Poa pratensis. Next base: position 84,569,226 of record CAMZMU010000034.1, read on the forward strand.
ATCCGCCGCTGCGAGTTGACCTTGGTTTGTACACGGTGTAATATCATCATGGCGGTTAGCTAGAGATGGACTCTCCTTCAAGCAGTCACTATCTAGTTGGCAAACCTTACCAGCTTAGTAGTGAGATACTTCTGCGCTGCATGGTTGTGTTGAGGAACGATGCCAGCTCCCCTCAAGACTCGACGTCCTCCTTCACCTGGGATCAACGACCCTAGTGTTCAGTGGAATAAAGTGACATGGCCAGATAGATGTGTTGGTGCTGTAATCTTCATGGCGGTTTTTTTTTTTGCACTCTTGTTTGTTTTGGCTTAAGTCTTTTTTTTTTCGTTTTCATTTCTTTCTGAACTCCTGTAGAGTCCTTGATCATGACATTCATGAAGACCCTTCTGTTTTTTGTAGTATAGTTGATTCTGTTTTTATTTTTAAGAGTAATAGTTGATTCTGCTGTAACTCTAGAAACCATCGGAACCTGTTCAATACGATCAACATCAGATGGGGTCAAGTAAAAAAAAAATCAGATGGGCTTGTTCTGCACCCCCAGAAAAAATTGGGACAACACTAGGCGTCCCCCGGGGGATTATTCCCTTCCCATCCTCCTGCTTGCATGCGTGACACGTGTCCCTCCAAACAGACCACAATCCCGCTTTTGTTGCCGCCGCAGCAAATAATCCCGCTTTTGCTCCCTATGTAGCAAAAAACGGTTCGTCCAGAAAACAGAAAAAAAAAGCCCGATTTCGCCGGAGACCTCACCGGACCTCACCGGAGATCTCGCCGGAGATCCCGTAGCAGAAAAAATATGCTATTGTAGCAAAATCAATTTCGCCGGAGACATCGACGGAGACCTCGCCGGAGACATCGTAGCAAATGTTTTGTTCTATTGTAGCAAGACCACAAAACAATAATAGCAAAAAAATTGTTATATTGCAGCATCGTAGCAAAAAAATTCCGGCGAGGTTCTCCGATAAGACTTATGATGCAAAACAGCAGGACAAATTGTAGCATAAAAATTCTTCTTGTAATGCAAAAACATTATGCTATTTTAGCAAAACTATAAAACTATTGCAGCAAAAAAAAAATGTCTGAGAGCACCGCCCTGCCGCCATGGCAGCACCGCCACCCCAAGCTGGCAGCATGGCCGACCGTCGTCGGTAGCACCACCTTCCGACGCAGGTAGCATCCCCAATCGCCGTAGGTAGCACTACAGTCCATGGCAGCAACGCCGCCCACCGCTGAGAGCACCGCCGGCTGCCGTCGGTAGCGTCACCCGCCATGGACAGCAAACTCCAGCTGCCGGCGGTAGCAACGCCGGCAGCCCCTTGCAGCAACGGTGCCCGCTGCTAGCAGCACTCTCTGCTGCCGTCGGCCCGTCGGAAGCAACGCCGGCTGCCCTTGCAGCAACGGCGGCCGCCGCATCAAATATTTCAAAAAATATATTTTTTGCTACAAATATTTCAAAATTTGCATCACATTATAAAAAATTACATTATTTGAGGGGACAATTGCTACATTTATTCTATTGATTTGCGTCAAAAGAGAAATAAACTTGCTACAAATTATACCAAAATTTGCACGCATACAGCAAAAAAATAAAAAAAATGCAAAACGCTCCTAGATAGATCGATCTGCACGCGTAGCTCAAAGCTAGCTAGCTAGTTTGCGCTCGCGGATACAATCGATCGATCCTAGCTAGAGCTAGCGGCAGGTGGGCGCGCGGGAGAGGCCGGGGCTGAGGGAGACGGCGGAAGAGACCGGCGATGGGTAGGGAGGAGCCGGTCGGCGAGTGCAGGCCTCGGCCATGGCGGCGGCGGCGCTTGGCGATGACGCGGGGCCTCGTGCAGCAAGGATGGCGCGAGATCCACGTCCAGGGCGGCGGAATCCATGGGGATGCGGCGACGCCATCAGCAGACCGGGCACGCGGCGGCGCAACCCCGCCTGAGTGCGGCGGCGAATCTGGAGGACGAGGGAGCGGCAACCATGAATGGAGGGAGGGGCACCACCGCCGGAGTGGAGGACGGGGGGTTTGGTGGCCGCCGGAGTTGGGGCTGCTCACGGCGCGCGACTGTGGTCGTGGCGGTGCCTGCCGGGGCTCGTTGAGAAGGCCGGGCTGAGGACCCTCGTCGGCGGCGAGTGGCCTTCGGAGCAGGAGACTGGAGGAGAAGGACGGGAGGAGAGGGCCGACTGCGTCGTGCTTGCGAGGAAGAGAAAGGATAAGATGCGCCTAGACACGTGTCGCTCGCTCGACCCGGGGGACGCGAGCGCGCGATCCCCCGGATGATTACAATCCTTTTCCAAAAAATTGACCACCAACAGAAAACGGCCCAACTGTATTCCAGAACAGTATTCCGCTCGCTTGATTATTCTGGGGCAGTACCAGGTCCTTCCATGGCCTCTCCCGATCCTTCTGGACGCGCCACCGCACCGCCCGTCGGAGACATCTCGAACCTTCGCCTCTTCTCTCTTTATATTCCCTTCGCTCTCCTCCGCTCCGCACTGCGAAAAGAATCCATCGAGCCCTCAAAGTAGAGTCTCTGCATCACCCACCCACTGACAGCGAGGAACAGAGGAGTGCGAAGGAGAAGCCATGGCGGAGCTGCTGTTCGCCCCTGCAGTTACCGGCCTGATCCAGCTGCCGGACGTACTGGAACGCCTCGCCGCCGCAGACGGCGACCACCGCGAGCACGCCCACCACCACCACCAGGTTGCCCACGGGCACGGGCAGCACCGCGCGCACGGCATCGGCGTTGGCGGCGGCGCCCCCGTGGACATCGTGGAGACCCCCGGAGAGTACTCCTTCCTGCTCGACGTCCCGGCCTTTCCAAGTCCGACATCCAGGTACGCACACCCATTCTCTTCCTTGTTCCCCCATTCCTGGTACTCCTACTGAAATCCACTCGGGGAGAAATTGGTCACTAACATTTGGTCGACTTCTGAAATGAGCAGGTGACTCTGGAGGACGACAATGTGCTGGTGATGAAGAGCGCCAACAGCGACGGCGCCAACGGGAAGCGGAAGCGGGAGGAGGACGGGGACTGCAAGTACATCCGGCTGGAGCGCCGCGCGTCGCCGCGGTCGTTCGTGCGCAAGTTCAGGCTGCCGGAGGACGCGGACGCGGGCGCGGGCGGCGTCGCCGCGCGCTGCGAGAACGGCGTGCTCACCGTCACCGTCAAGAAGCTGCCGCCGCCGGAGAAGAAGCCTAAGTCCGTCCAGGTCGCCATCGCGTGATCGGGCCTCCAGCCGCTTACGCGCTTGCTAGGTTGAACAGTCAGTATCGGCGTCGTCAGTGTAGCAGTAGATCCGGTGTTCTGTTCTGCTCCTCTGTTCGTGATCCGTCTGCATTGCAGACTATGTGTGCTAGCTGTGGTTGTTTTCGTTAATGTAGCTGTGGAATGGGACTATGGAAGCATGAATCACTCGTATCGTATCTGTGCTGTTTCGTGTAGCACGGTCTGGGCTGGAGTAAAATTGTATCAGATCGGTCGTGGTTTGAGATTGTTAGGATTTGACCGGTAAAAGTGATGATCACCGAGCATCCTGATCATCAAAAGACACCTGAAAACATTTTGTATTTACAATGTTGTATTTCGACCCAGTTCAGCTGTGTTTTCTCCTCTCTGTCGCAAGCGTTACCTATTAAATAATTTTACTCCAGCATCGCTCCCGGAGTCCCATGATGCTGTAGCTACTGTCATGCACCCGTGGTCATGATGCTGTAGCTACTGCCATGCACCCGTGGTCGTGGTGGACTATTTACGCATCACTCCGGAGGCAGACATTGTGTTGTAGATGCCTCCGATGACGATCTCTCTCTTCAGGAGGGTGTCGGGAAGAGTTTCAGAACCCTCCCGATCTAGGGTTGGCGACGGCTACGGCCTCGGAAAATTTCTGAAAAGTATGATCGAGTATCGAGGATTTTCGGGACGAATGCAATTTATAGGCGAAAGGGTAGCTCAGGAGGGCACCTCGGGTGCCCAGGTGGGGCCCAGCCACGGTCCACCCCCGGGGGTCGTCTGGGGCCTGTGGGGCCCCATGCAGGGCTCCTTCGGGCGTAGTCTTTGGTTCCATATAAAAATAATTCCCGTTAATTTTTAGGCGATTCAGAGAAACTTCCCTGACTAACTTTTCTGAAACAAAAAGACAGCAGAAAACAGGAACTGGCACTGGGCATCTTGTTAATAGGTTAGTTTCATAAATCATGCCAAATGATATAAAAACATTATAAAAACATGTGGCAATGTTATATAGCAAGCATGGAACAATCAAAAATTATAGATACGTTTGAGACGTATCAAGCCTCTGCATAGCAAAGATGCACACAGTCGAAACGAGTTCAGAAGTTCGAAACATAAAAAAGGCGAATTACATATCATAATGAGAAATTGTAAGAACGCCTATGATGGTGGAGGGTCAATCCGCAAATTATGCTGCCATCCATGTTGGGATAAAAAGTCTCTCGTCATATCCTTCAGTCTGGTACACACCTCCATAAACAGATCTCGATGCCCCACATGTTGCAACTGAGACCACAAACGGAGGGTAGCTGTACTCCTATAGAAGAATTTCTACACAGACAAAGCGATCATATAACGGTAAGCGCTGCTACCCTAATAAGTTATTTAAACCTATTTTTCACCCCATTCAACCAATTGCCAAAAATATTGGCAATACTTTTGGGTGGGTATAGAGTAGAACCTACCTGGATGATTGACCATATAGAACTAGCTAATTTGCACTCGAAGAATAAGTGTTTGATAGTCTCATCCTTATGACAGAAGACACACTTTTTACTTTCATGTCAATTGCGTTTTGCAAGGTTGTCTTTAGTAAGAATAACTCTTCGACGAAGATACTACGCAAATACTTTGTTTTTTTAGTGGAACCTTCATCTTACAAATTTTCTTATTATTATCTACCGGCACATCTGGTTGGATTAAATCTGTATACATGGAGTCCACTGAGAATTTACCACTCTTGTGTAAATTCCAACGAAACTCGTCGGTCCCTTGTGTCAAATTCACAGAAGTTAGACATTGTAGCAACTCATGCCAAGCTACTAGTTTGGGGCCAACAAGATCTCTTCTGAATGTCACATTTGAAGGATTATCCCCAAGACTTGAGCGAGCGTATCACTTTTGTGACGTCCAAGGACTATATTGTATAAAGCTGGATATTGTTCTTAGAGCGAGGTAGTTCCTAGCCACCTATCCTCCCAGAACCTTATCTCCGAACCATCCTTAATGGAGAAAGAACCATATGGGAAGAAAAAAAATTCTTCGACGCTATTAGGCCAGCCCAAAAATGGGAATCACCTGGTTTCCAAAAAACCTGTGATATCGCACTTGAGGCAAAATATTTCCTCCTAAGAAGAGTTTGCCATACCCCGTCTTCGGTCAGAAGATTAAACAACCACTTACCAAGAAGGACTCTATTCTTGACCTCAAGGTCATGAATCCCAAGACCACCATGATCCTTGGGACGGCACACTACATCCCATTTGGCTAGCCGGTATTTCTTTTTTTCATTATCTCCTTGCCAAAAGAATCGAGACCGATATTATGGGCAACACAAAAATAGAAAAATCCGATATACTTAGAGATTTGAAAATATGCATAATTGGATCCACACTTTTGTTATTTTTGTGTAACTCAAAATATAAGTTATTTCAAGTTGATATTTTGCACGTACGTGTGATATACTATTGGTTACACCCGAATTGTTTTTCAGAATTTTATGGAACTCGTAAATATAATTTTCAAATTTTAAAAAAATTGGAGAGATCACTGGGCTTGGGAACCTAAATATCCACTCAAAAACCAGTCAAACCAATACACTCGGATCAACCAACTTAGCAACTATGATGCACAAATAGTTCGTTGTCGAGGTTGCCAGTGTGAGTAACATCGTCGTCACTCTTCCAACCCAGCAAATGTAGTTTACTAATAACGATTATCTAATAAGACCTTGCCGCACTAGCCTCGTGAGTTCAATGAAGGACGATCATTTAAGTAGACCTTGCCCACAGTGGTCTCGTCAGATCCTGCCAAGAGCCTACCCTTCGTGCAAAAGACTTGCCAACGCCGGTCATTTCACACGGCATCACCTTGGAGAAGACCAACAAGAAGATTCATCGGACAAGCCGGAATAGAAACTGATTGCCTGAAGGGTCGCCCGTTAGGCACCTGTCAATCGCAATGTCGCATTCGTCCGTGACCAAGATCTTCAAGGCAATGCCACTAACAACCGGGGTGTTTTTCGGCATGCCTAAATCGGAGTATTAGTTGTACAGTATCCAACATCTTATCAAACTAAACAGGTGAAAAACGGCAAATCCAAATATTACTATGTAGTCGGTAGGACTTCATATCAAGATCATTGTTTTTCTAAGCACTGCAGTTTATGCACATCTATTTATACATTCATCAACTATCCTAACGGTGTTGCATGTCGTTGCCAACCTCCCTCCCTCTCTCTCTCTCTCTCTCTCTCTCTCTCTCTCTCTCTCATCGTCCTTGTGCTCATCAGCCGGAACAAGCTATAATGCAGAGACATCTCAAAATGTGGTCATCCAAATAAAAAACACTTAAAACAAGTATGAACAAAATGTGTTTATGGGGTAACATATGGATGCCCGTGTGTTCCCTGGTAGTACTTAACTGCATGCAAGGGACATGGTTGTTGAACCACATGGTACCAAAAATCTGATGTAATGGTGACCCTATTTAAGTGTGACAATAGAAATGGAACATCATATAATTCACATATAATCGATATTTCATAACTCAGGCGAACAAGGAGCAGACTCAACTTCTGCTAGCGTTGTATTAGCATACATGTTTCACACTCGGTTGAAATTGCTTTCGCTATTTCCATAGAAAATAACAAACGTCTAGGACTTGGAAGCATCTAGGATTTGTGACACAAAGTAATATAACCTGATTAGGGCCGGTCCAAACATATTTTGGACTCGGGGCGAATTAAAAAAATTATGTTTACACTAAAATTTTATACGTATTTGCGAAATAATTTTAACGAACTATAATCTTATTCATTTGTCATAGTAAACCACATTTGATGTTGCTAATATTAATTATATCATTCCTTATTATACTATTCCAATGTATATCAATGAATAATATGTCATGATAATTTAAACCTTTTAATAAAAAATCTCCATGAATTATTTACATAACTTATATGTTTTTTATTTTTATGTGTGTATACACACATGTGTATTCAACTCAATTTTAATATCTTTAATATCATGGTAGAGACATGTACAATCTAATAACTAAATATATTTATAGTAGTTTCTCGTGTATGATTATGTAAGCACATTTGAATAAACTTTTAGAGTATAAATTGAAATATCAACATTAGTCTTCCAAATTTGGTATGTGATAAGTTGAAATTATACACATGCTCTCTACTATTGAAATATCATCGATCTATGGTTTCAATCTGATATACTCGTCCTTAAAGCACTTTGTATCATCTGGTGTATGCAAGAAATAATATCTATTTCTCAAATAAAAGATAAGGCAAAAAATTAAACATGAGAATCCCATATAGACAAATTTGAGTTAAACATTCACAAAAGAAAGACTAATAGTCAATCTAAAATATGTCGTCGTTGATCGGATTGGTTGTTTCTATGTGTTATACATGATAGTTGACCATTATGTCGATTTGAACCTACAAATTAATATTTTAAAGTAATGAAAATTATTACCATGTTCTATTACGCCTCTGAGGGGTCCTTTTCTTGTAGGGCCTGGGGTGGTCACCCCCTTTGCCATGCCTATGGGCCAGCTCTGCAACTGATGGTCACATGTAACTGCAACCCTCTTAAAGGTTTCGAAATTCATGTGACAAGATATCCAACGTCAACGGCGTTGGGAAGCGGAAGAGAGCGGAGAAAGGCAACTGCAGGTTCATCTCCCTCGAGTGCCGCATGCCGTTCGTGCACCGCGCGCTACGAGAATGGCGTGCTCACCGTCATCGTCACCGGAGAAGAAGCCCAAGTCCTTCCAGGTCGCTATAGCGTCACAGTGTAGCAGTAGATCACGAGTAAATGGCACCCGCGGGCACTGAACTCGTCACTCGGGTGCACTTAAGTCACTCAACTCCAGATTCTTGTGAACCCGTCACTGAACTCGACAATCATGTGCACGCGTGGTCACTCGGCCGTTTGTTGACCGGTTTTTGACCAGAATCTTGCAAATAAACCCTCGTCTTTCTTTCTTTCTTTCAGATCGGTCCATCGCGAGGAAAGGAGGCCCGCACGAAAATAACCAAATGGACCGATCTGAAATAAAGAAAGAAAGACGAGGGTTTATTTGCAAGATTCTGGTCAAAAACCGGTCAACAAACGGCCGAGTGACCACGCGTGCACATGATTGTCGAGTTCAGTGACGGGTTCACAAGAATCTGGAGTTGAGTGACTTAAGTGCACCCGAGTGACGAGTTCAGTGCCCGCGGGTGCCATTTACTCATAACGTGGCGAGTGAGTCTGGTAGGGGTGTTCCTTCTATTGTGGCCCTCTGTTCGTGATCCGGCTGGAGACTGCCAGTGCAGTTGTGCTAGCTGTGTGGTCTTCTGTGAACGTAGATGTGTGGAACTGTGGAAACACGAATCACTTGTATCGTATCTTGTTTCGGCTTGTTCATGCTGAAAACTTGTTAAACTAACCGGACGAACGGAAGCCAGTGTCTTGCTTCGAATGTGTGTTTCCATTTTCCGTGCATTTTCTATGTTTCAATTTGTTTAGCTTTAGCACGGTCTGGATTGCATTATCGGAGTGACGCATGTTGCTTGATCGATATCGTTGTTTTAACCAATGAGCAAGCAACGGCAGGAGACCAATTTGTTTTGCTATGAATTAGCTTGAGTTTGTTGGACTGAGAACCTAGTGTGAGATACTACAATGGACGGGGATATTGTTCATCCAACGGGACAATGAAGCCAGTGGCTTTTCTACGAATGCTTTCATTATCTGTGCATTTTTTCCGGTTTCTTTTTAGCACGGTGTGGATTCGTGTAGTGTTATGCAAGATCGGTGGTGGGTTTTCTTTCACAACTGTAAACAATGGCAGAAGCACGTGCCCCCAAAATAGTACCATTAGCTGCATATAGAGCCGTGCATCACCACGAAAAACAAAATAAAACGGTGAAAATCATTCATCATCATATAATATGAGAGTTGTTTGAAGGGAGAACATATCCCATACACCAATCGATTGAGTATTCCTAATGCATCGGCAATATCGCAAGAATGTCTAGTGAGCTGAGTGTGCACTGCAATGGGAGGAAAATTTGTTCAACCTACCGGACGAACCAAAGCCAATGGTTTGCTACGGATGCGTCCATTATGACTGGATTTTTTTGGGTTTGTTTTTAAGCACGATGTGGTTATGTTTTACAAGATTGGTCGGATAAACTATGGCAGAAGAGGTGACCCCAAAATACTATTATCAACTACTAGCACAAAGCCCGTCGTCACGAGAAACAAACTGAAACACGCGATATGGGTGTTGTTGGAAGGGAGAACATATCCACTACTCGAACCAATTGACTTGTACTCCTGCAGCGCCAAGCCTGAACATTTCGACTCGTGCAGGTAGGACAAGTCACCGAGAATACTACATCGTGATCGTGGTAATTATCATGCCATGTTAGTTGGTCAACAATTTCGACTCAATGTAGTCACAACTCCTGACAGTGGCGGCGCCAGGAAATTGGTGCTGGGTATTCATTGTAATTTTTTTTGCTCTAAATACAATCTCTAACTCAAAACAGTACGACAAGCAATTTTTCAATGCAAGATACCATAAGAATTCAGAATAATTTTCAATACATCATACATAAACAGATAAACTAGTAGGAGCAAATCAAAAAAAAAAAATTTGGGGCACGCCGGCACGGCCGCACCTTCTGAGCCGCTGCCGTGCGGGGATGAAGAGGAGGGGGCGCATGGGGCAGGTCGCTGCTGCCGCCGGCGCGGTGAGCGGGGGCGGGCTAGCAGGGGAAGGGGGCGCCATCGGCGGCGCGGCTGTTGCTGCTGCCTAGGGTTGGGCAGGGAGCCGCCGCCGCGGCGCGGGGGTGGAAAGGGAGGGCAGGCCGGCGGGGGGCACCATCGGTGGCGCGGGCGCTGCTCCTGCTCGGCTGCTGCTGGCAGCGGTGGATTCGGCCATCGGCGATTTGGCGGCGCGAGGCCACGAGGGTGAGGGTTCTGTGCGTCTGCGCTGCACGAGGCTGCGAGTAGCGAGTGAGACGGATGAAGGGTTGACCGGTCCTGGGCATCGTGGCTGGGCCGATCGATGTAATACGTATAGTCATTTTTGGGTGTGTCAAAATCATGGGTATTCCATGGAATACAGGGGCATACCCCTGGCGCCGCCCTGACTCCTGATGCATCCAAATCCTAAGATGTATGTTTGGTTCGATGGCATTACTAAATCAATTTTAACAATCACGTCTATATATGTACATTAAATATGTGGTAGGCTAGTGCAATTTTCCTAACGATCAAGTCTACTCGCTCGGCTCAGTTGCGAGAATGGATTGTTTGTGAGGATGTTCATTTCTCTTACCTCCCTTAAATAGGGGCACTAGTGCATTGATTTTTGTATCATGTGTTTCAGCTACCATGATGTTTTCGCTTTTCATCTCACCTTGATAATGGCATTCATGAATGAATGAAGCCGGCGGCATCACCGCACGCTGTGATAACAATGTGCCGATGGTCAATGTAAATACGCATCCACCACTAGAGAAGAAGGACAAGTCCTCCCATATAGATATGCTGGTTTTGTAATCTTCATGTCGGTTGTTCACTTAATTTGTTCTGGCCGAGGCCTTTTTTTGTTTCCCTTTTCATTTCACCTTGATCATGGCATTCATGAATGAATGAAGCCGGGAGTTGATCATGTTTTTCTTTTTAGAACAGTTTTTTTTTTGGAGCGGTGAGCATAGTTGATCCTGCTTTTTTTTTAGGGTGGCATAGTTTGATCCTGCTGTTACTCTAAAAACGGCAGATGGGCTTGTTCTGCATCCCAGTAGCCGACCGCCCAACACAAAACGGCCCAACTAGAGTCCAGAACAGTATTCAACTCGTTGGATTGCTCTGGTGCTGTACCAGGTTGAACCATGGCCTCTCTCGATCCTTCTGGACGCGCCACCGCACCGCCCCTCGGCAACATCTCGAACCTTCGCTCCTTCTCCCTCGTCCCTCCCGGCGGCGCATTGCAGAATCCATGGAGCTTACGAAGTCGAGTCTCTGCATCACCCACCCACTCTTGGAGGATTTTTTTTAGGGGAAACACTCTGCGAGGAACCAGTAGAGAACGAGCAATGGCCGAGTTGCTGTTCGCACCTGCCGGACGTGCTGGACCGCCTCTCTGCCGCGGACGGCGACCACCGTGAGCACGCCACGCCCACCACCAGGGCGCGCACGGGCACGGACAGACCGCGCGCACGGTGTCGGCGGCGGAGCGCCCGTAGATATCGTGGAGACCCCGGCGAGTACGCCTTCCTGCTCGACGTGCAAGTGACTGACATGGGGCGGCGTGCTCTCGAACAAGCAGGTGACTCTGGAGGACGATGATGTGCTGGTGATGAAGAGCGCCAACGGCAACGGCGCCAACGGGAAGCGGAAGCGGGAGGAGGAGGAAGGCGATTGCAAGTACATCCGGCTGGAGCGCCACGCGTCGCCACGGTCGTTCGTGCGCAAGTTCCGCCTGCCGGAGGACGCGGACGCAGGCGGCGTCGCCGCGCGCTGCGAGAGCGGCGTGCTCACCGTCACCGTCAAGAAGCAGCCGCCGCCGGAGAAGAAGCCCAAGTCTGTCCAGGTCGCCATCGTGTGATCGAGCTTCCAGCCACGCGCTTGCTAGGAGGGAACATTCGGTGTGTGGCGTCGTCAGTGTAGCAGTAGGTCAGTGTGGCGAGTGAGTCTGGTAGGGTGTGTGCTGTTCCGTGGTCTCAGAACTCCTCTGTTTGTGTTCCATCTGCAGACTAGGTGTGCTTGCTGTGGTTGTTTTCGTTAATGTAGCTGTGTGGAATGGAAATATGGGAGATCGAATCACTTGTTCCATATCTCGTTACGGCCTATTCATGACGAAAACTTGTACAGAGCTCAAAACTTGTTATGTTATTTTTTTTTTTTTTTGAACAAAGGGGAGGGATCCAGAAGTACCCCGACTACATTACACGGTGGGACAAATTACATCAAGGACCAGAAAATAAAAAGAAATTACAATCAAGCCCTTGGCTTTTACAGAAAGGACCTTAGCTAAATAAAAGGGAATACAATAAGGTCCTTCTCCACCGCAGGAACAGAGCAGCTCGACACGACGGCCGCCGACGCCGTCGCCGGGGACGATGCCACTTGGAGACAGCACGACGATGAACGCTGCCGTGGAGCTGGAGAGGGGCTCCGCATCGGCACGTCGGCCTGGAGGTTGATGATGCCACGGCACAAGTTGCACCATGGTTCGGAGCGGCCCATCGGTCGGGAATAACGACGGCGCAAAATCGCCGCCATTGAGGATCTCCGAGAATTGCAGCCAGAAAATTTCCCCAAGAAGCCGTAGATCCGAAGCTCTGGTCTTCTTCCCCGCATCCTTTGCGCCATAGAAGACAAGAAATCCTCAAATCACGAGCTCCCACGAACCTGGCCTTCAGCCAACAGAAAAAGCACTGATTTGCCATCGAACTCCAAGCTTCTGCCACGAGCTAGAGGAGACAAATCATGGAGGAATAAACCAAAGACCAGGGATTTAGCCTTATTGAAGAAGCTGCCAGCCCTTGCTTTCACCATCAGCTCCACCACGAGAGGATTGAATGAAGAAGAAGAGCGGCACGAAGCCGGAGCTGGCCAGAAAGCCCGACTTCGATACTTCCCTTGCGAGCCTTATTTGGAGAGATGCGGAGCTCCAGCGCCACCACTAGCAGCACCGCTTGCCACCGGCGGAGCAAGCGATGACGAAGAAGACTCCGGAGCGGCGGATCTGGCCGCAACGATCCTCCGACCTACTCTCAAACCACGGCATGAAGCCAACTACAGCCATAGAGGCTAACGAAAATCTAAACCTAAATCTACTATGTACACGCCTAGCTACGCATCCGCGCTCACACCGAACGGCATCGCCGCCGGAGAGAGGCAAGAAGCGAGCCGGCGGAGAGAAAGAAGAGCTTAGAACGACTCTCAAACAGTAACTAGGAGGAGAGGCCGAGGAGGGGAAAGTGAGTGTCCTGCAGTATGCCACTTGTTATGTTATGAAAACTTGTTTAACGAACCAAACCCCGGCTTTTTTAGAAAACAGGCACCAAGTGTCCAGCTTTAAATTATAAAGCCACAACAGCCGGAGTTACAAGGGTGCTGATCACAGCTTACAACACAGCGCAAACCCAAGCACAAAGTTAATACACTAAGCACAGCTTGAAGAACACGATGACCTCCGCGCTTGAATGCAAAGAAGAAGAAAGCCGGCAAAGGACTGCCAGCTGACCAGAGGTGGCACCAACGACGCCGAAGGGCAGGAGCACACCAATGATAGGCAGAATTGTCAGGCCGGAGCTCACCCTTGAGCTCGGGCGCACCAACATAGGCTGCACACCGCCAGGACGCCGACTACACCCTCCAAGGCACCGCACGCCGGACTGCAGGACGGAACGAAGGTCGTCGACAATGGCCACGGTCTGACCCCTGGCCAGAACCAACCTCACCCAAACCTGCACACCTCACTACAGCAACGAGCACACCTGCACGGCAACAGCTTCGACCACGGACACTCAAGACGAAGAGGGAAAGCTCGGAAGCAGCCGCTGAACACGAAGAGATCACCACCGGCCCCCATGGCACCACTCACCAGCTACACCACCGGTCCCCAGATGGCGCCTCCAAGGAGGTAACGACGCCCAGGGGCGGCTGCCCGGGCTAAGTTGGCCAACTCCTCGTAATACTAATTCAAAATAGTGATTAGAGAGTGATGACCCACAAGTATAGGGGATCGCAACAGTCTTCGAGGGAAGTAAAACCCAATTTATTGATTCGACACAAGGGGAGCCAAAGAATACTTGAGAGCCTTAACAGCGGAGTTGTCAATTCAGCTGCACCTGTGAATAGTCTTGCTCGACACAGATTATCAGTAGCAACAGTTTTATAGCAGTAGTAGCGGTGAAATAATAGCAGCAGTAAATAGAGACAGCAGTAGTGATTGCAGTAAACAGTAGGATTAAAACACTGTAGGCATAGGGATGGATGAACGGGCGCTGCATGGATAAGATAGCTCATATAATAATCAAGACATAGGCATTGCAGATAATAATGATAAAGCATCCAAGTACTAAGTAAACGTAGGCATGTGTTCCGTATATAGTCGTACGTGCTCGCAATGAGAAACTTGTACAACATCTTCTGTCCTACCAGCCGGTGGCAGCCGGGCCTCAAGGGAATCTACTGGTAATTAAGGTACTCCTTTTAATAAGTACCGGAGCAAAGCATTAACACGCAGTGAACACATGTGATCCTCACATCGCAGCCATTCCCCTCGGCTGTCCCAATTATTGTCACTTTGGGACCGCGGGTTCCGGACAACAATATGTGTATACAACTTGCAGGTATGATCAATAAACAGTGCATATCATTATGAAACAATAACATGTTCAGATCTGAAATCATGGCACTCGGGCCCTAGTGACAAGCATTAAGCTCAACAAGTTGCAACAACATCAATAAGTACTAACAACGGATACTGGGCACCATGCCCTAATGATCTTATAGCTTATTACATGAACAATCTCATCCAATCCCTACCATCCCCCTCAGCCTACAGCAGGGAATTACTCACACATGGATGGGGGAAACATGGATGGTCGATGGAGAAGCGTCGGTGATGATGATGGCGATGATCTCCTCCAATTCCCCGTCCCGGCGGAGTGCCAGAACGGAGTTTCTGGTCCCCGAAATAGGTTTCGCGATGGTGGCGGCGTACGGTGATGTTTCTGGATGAAGTGGACGACCCCCCGACGTTTTTAGGTCAGAAGGGTTAAGTAGTCGAAAGGGGGACTCGGGGAGGTGCCCGAGGCGCCCTCCTCATAGGCTGGCGCGGCAGGCCCTTGGCCGCGCCACCATGTGGTTTGGGCCACTCGTGGCCCATCTCCGCCTCCCCTTCTGGCTCCGTGAGTCTTCTGGTAAAATAGGAGGTTTGCGATCTTTTCTGGTGTTTTTCCCGAAAGTTGACTTTCTGCACAAAAACAAGACACCAGGGCAATTCTGCTGAAAACAGCGTTAGTCCGCATTAGTTGTATTCAAAACACACAAGTTAGAGGTAAAACAATAGCAAAAGTGTTCGGGAAAGTAGATACGTTTTGGACGTATCAACTCCCCCCAAGCTTAGCTTATTGCTTGTCCTCAAGCAATTCAGTTAACAACTGAGTGCGATAAAAGACTTTCACGAACACATTTGCTTCATATGATGCATATATTCTCACTATATGTACAAATGCTTAAGCAATTCAAGATGAGGCAAATGCAAATAATGTCACTCAATAGGCATGTAAACTATGAAAAGATACCAACATACTAATAGCAACAAACATGAAACATATTAATTCACAAGATTGTAATGCTCATAATAGGATATGACAAGATGGTATCTCGCTTGCCCGTTTTTGTACAGCAAAACATAAATGCCCAGGCACCTCTGAAGTTCATGGGAAGACTAGAATCAAAGATATCAAAGATAAAAGCATCAAAGTTATATCATAGTTAACCACATTCTGGGACAAGCACATTACACTAAGAATGACAACTATGCTCTCGAGAAAGTGCTCAAAGAAAGGATGGTGACTCAACATGAAAGTAAAAGATTGGCCCTTCGCAGAGGGAAGCAGAGATTATCATGTGCTAGAGCTTTTCATTTTTAAAACAGAAGCAAAATTGTTTTGGGAAGTGTTTGTTGTTGTCAACGAATGGTAGTGGGTACTCTAACCCCCTTGTCAACCAGACTTTCAAGAGCGGCTCCCATGAAGGACGTTATTTCTACCAGCAAGGTAGATCATCCCTCTTCTCTTTTGTTTACACATGTATTTTAGTTTCATTATGGGTGACACTCCCCCCAACCTTTGCTTGCACAAGCCATGGCTAACCGAATCCTCGGGTGCCTTCCAACATTCACATACCATGGAGGAGTGTCTATTGCAAAATTAAGTTGCTTACTGATAAATCAGGGCAAAACATGTGAAGAGAATTATTAATGAAAGTTGTAATTAATTGGGGCTGGGCACCCCGTTGCCAGCTCTTTTTGCAAAATTATTGGATAAGCGGATGTATATGCCACTAGTCCATTGGTGAAAGTCTGTCAGAAGTAAATGACAAGATTGAAAGATAAAACACCACATACTTCCTCATGAGCTATAAAACATTGACACAAATTGAGAAGTACTTTGAAGGTTTTAAAGGTAGCACATGAAAATTTACTTGAATGGTTCGAAATGCCATGCATAGGTATTTATGGTGGACACTTTGGAATAACTTGGTTTTCATGGTTTTGGAAGCACGAGCAGCATTCCCGCTCAGTACAAGTGAAGGCTAGCAATAGACTGGGAAGCGACAATCAAGAGAGCAATAACCGTCATAATCATGCTTGCGACAAAATGAAATTAATTGAGACATAAAAGTGATACAAGAACTCTGAGTCAAAATAAATCATCAAGGCTTAATTGACTTTTGTTTTTCAGTCATACGCATGCATGAGCATGTGCCAAGTCAATTCGAATGAATTATTCAGAGGAGGATACCACAATGTCATACCCTCTATGAATAGAACAATGCAAGCAAACATCAACATAACATGCTACCACTATTAATAAATTGGGACCGATCATGAGAGAACAAGAACTACTAAGCATCCACTAAATGACATATACCTCACATGAACCAACTAAGCATGCTCACATAGATGAGTATATGTACAAAAATGAAAACAAATGGAGTTCATACCAGCCTCTCACCCCAACTCAAGTTGTTGTAGATCATCCTTATTGCTTTTTCACTTGTGTTGCTTCGAATGATAAGAATGAAAACCAAGCTCCATCGGAGTCACGGATGGCTGTCCAACTCTGAAAACACTATACAAAACCAAAAAGAAACAACAAATATTTTTGGGTTTTCGAGTTTTTGAAACAAGAGCAAAAAGAAACAACAATAAAGCAAAATATTTTTGGATTTTTGAATAACAAACCGAATTTTAAAACTAAGCAAACTAATACTGAAACTTAAAGAAACAAATGAAGAGAAACAACAGAAATATTTTTGGTCTTTTTGTGTTTTGGAATGCAGCAATAAAAGGTAAACAATTAAAAAGAAAGAAAGAAAACTGCAACATGGATATACAAAGTATCGACAAGATATGATATGTAAATGAGTGAGATGTCGATATACCTCCCCCCAAGCTTAGGCTTTTGGCCTAAGTGGAGATCAATAATAACGCGGGTAGAACTCCAAGCCGGCGGGTCATACTGGGCGTGCTCAACATCCGGCTCCGCTGAGGAAGATGAGGCAGAGGGTCCAGCATCCCAGGATAGGGGCGCGAGCCCCCAGTCCCGGAAAACTGAGTGGAGTCCTCGTCCGCCCATTCTCCATCGTCCTCTGTGTGCAGGGCATGATCCCTCAAGTATGCATCGAATTCATCCTCGGTGACTGACCAAACATTCCTGAAACCAAGATCAAACAAACGTGGTGCAGGCAAAGCGACTATTCGCTCAGATTTAACCATTTTCCACCTCCCCTTCTTGGCAAAAGGCACCTCATAAGATAGATTATTCAAAGTAGACCAACTAGTAACAAAGCCATGCCTCCCCATGGAAGCAAAATCGAGCCTCTCTAAAGGAAGCTGCAAATCATTAGGGAGAGCTACTACACCATGCATAGCTAATAAACGAGAAGCAATGAGTCCTCCACAAAATCCACCTTTCTCGCGATTGGCAGCAATGCGAAAGGCTATCAAGGCACCCAAATTATAACTCTTATCATGTTGCAAGGCTGCTGCTAGGAAAGCTAAATCAGGAATGGATAATTTATTTGCAGTCTTCCTAGCAAGTACACACCTCGTAATGAAGTAAGCAAAATATCGAATGCATGGAAATTGAATACTTCGAATTTTACCGCTTTCATCTGAGTAGGTTCTTCCTTGACATATTACCTCGTATAGGTCCGTCAAATGCTTGGGTTGCCCATGTATCTTCCCTCGTGATCCCCATTGCGGCACCCTAATTGCTGCACAAAAAGCATCAAAAGGCAAGTGGACACTTTTGTTGTAAATTTTATAGTGAACCATAGGGTTAGGTGAAGACCAATCAAATCTAAAGTCCTGCACCACAGACACAGTTAACTTTGCATATTGGTAGGGTTCTCCCTCTACAAAATCACTCAATCCTGTATTAGAGACAAGAGTACGAAAATCACGCAAGATCCCCGAACTTCTCATGAATTCCAAGCATGGATAGCAGGATGGGAACACTCCTTCTTCACGATGGATCCCCATGACCTCAGGAACCACCAATTCATATTGATTTAGTTGGTGTTCATTTCCCTCCATCCTCTGAAATTTTTGACACATATCATAAAAATTATCTTTGAAGCATACAAATGAGGGGAACTACTATATGACTTGCTAGAGGACTAAACATGCATCAAAACTGATTATATCAACATAGAACAAGCATGCATACTCACTTAACAAGTCACCTACAGCAGCAAAATACTCAAGGTATACTTACTAAACAAAATTCTACTTGGATACATGGAGGAGTCACATACCGGAGAGCAAATGGTCCAAATTTCAGCAACAAAGATGGGCTGAGCAAGGAGATCGAAAAATCTCGAGCAAGAGCAGCAAGAACACGGGTTTGAGCAATGGTGGTGTGTTTGTCGGGAGAGAGAAAGAAATGAGAGGAAGATGGGTGAGTGGAGGGCCAGGTGGGGCCCACACCATGCCACGGCGCGGCCACACCCCTGCCGCGCGGTGGGGTGGTGTGGTGGCATGGTGGGTCCCCCTGGTCAGCTCCAGGCACTCCCACATTCCTCTTTAAAAACTAATATTTATGGTATAATTTTCAGAAATTTTTGAAAACTTTCATTTTGCACATTTTCTGGATATTTAAATAATAAACTTAGAGCAGAAATAGAATTTTATAAAGACCAGTTTCAACTAAAACTTTGCAAGTTCAGTAACACAACAGTAGGTAAAACAAAGTTGAAGAAAGAAATGTTGTTTAGCTCTTTTATGTATGCAAATACATTTGATAGCAAGGTTGATCAAGTCTTGGCACCAAATAAATTTACATGACACAAATGATTTAAACATCATGAAACACTCATGTTACCTTGTATTGTATTGATATGGATCCAATCATAATGTTTTGATATCCTTCTTGATGATCATATATAGGGCAATCAATACTTCCCACTTTGATAGTTTTAAAATTGGAGATGGTATTGACTCCATAAATCTTGTCAACTTTCTTGGGGAAATAAACAGTATGTTCTTTATCATTAACATTGAAAGTTACTTTTCCTTTATTGCAATCAATAACAGCACCTGCAGTATTTAGAAAAGGTCTTCCAAGAATAATAGACATATTATCATCTTCAGGCATTTCAAGAACAACAAAATCAGTCAAAATTAAACAATTGTTAGCTACTTGAACAGGGACATCCTCACAAATGCCAACAGGAACAGCAGTAGATTTATCAGCCATTTGCAAAGATATATCAGTAGGTATCAATTTATCAAGATAGAGTCTCTTATAAAGAGAAAAAGGCATAACACTAACTCCTGCTCCCAAATCACATAAGCAGTTCTAACATAATTATTCTTGATGGAGCAAGGGATGGTTGGTATACCTGGATCTCCAAGCTTCTTAGGAACCTTGCCATTGAAAGAATAATTAGCAAGCATAGTAGAAATTTCCTCATTAGGAATTTTCCTTTGTTAGAAACAATATCTTTCATATACTTTGAGTAAGGAGGCAATTTAATAGCATCAGTCAAAGGAATTTGCAAAACAAGGGTTTCATCCATTCACAAATTTATTATAATGTTCTTCTTCCTTTGATTTTAGTTTCTTAGTTGGAAAAGGCATTTGCTTTTGAACCCAAGGTTCCCTTTCATTACCATGTTTCTTAGCAATGAAATCTTCCTTAGTGTACTTTGTGTTTTTAGTATGCTTTTCAGGTTCCTTTTCACTAACTTCTTTATCAAGAGCATCATTTTTATCCTTATCACTATCAAGTTCATTACCACTTTCAGTTTCAGCATCAGAGATAGATATACTATTAGGATCATTAACAGTTTCAGAGGATTCTACAACATTTTTATGTTTCTTCTTCTTCTTTTTCTTAGAAGGAGAAACTGGATTTTCAGCTAGTTGAGAATCTTGTTCAATTCTTTTAGGATGTCCCTCAGGATATAAAGGATCCTGAGTATGAGCTCCACTTCTAGTGCTAACATAGACAGGTTTTAATTTTTCCTTAGAAGCATTGGCTAACATGTCTTGTTGCACTTTAGTGAGTTGATCAATTTGAGTTTGAACCATATGGAAATGTTTAATAAGCATCTTAACATCATTGGAGGTTCTCTCCACAATATCATGCAACTTACTAATAGCTAGAGAATTTTCATGCAAATGATTCTCTACTCTCATATTAAAATTATCTTGCTTAATAACATAATTATCAAATTCATCTAAGCATTGATCAGGTGGTTTAGAGTAGGGAATATCTCCTTCATCGAACCTGTGGAGAGAGTGAACCTCAATTATGGATGGATGAGGAATTGGCTTACACAAATCTTCAATAGGTGGAAGGTTCTTCACATCTTCAGATTTAATACCCTTCTCAATGAGAGTCTTCTTGGCCTCCCTCATTGTTTCATCATTCAATTCAATCATACCTCCCCTCTTCTTTGATATTGGTGTCGGTGTAGGTGTGGGGGTCGGCGCAGGTAGAGTCCAATCATCATAATTCTGGCTGATTTTAGCCAATAATTCTTCAGCTTCTTCAGGGGTTCTTTTCCTGAAAACACAACTAGCACAACTATCCAGATATGCTCTAGATTCAATAGTTAGTCCACTGTAAAATATATCAAGTAGATCATGCTTTTCCAAATCATGTCCAGGCCGAGCTCTGATAAGAGAGCAAAACCTTGTCCATGCCTCTGGAAGTTTCTCTTCATCTTCCTGGTCAAAGTTATAAATTCTTTGCAAAGCATCATGTTTAGCACTAGCAGGGAAATATTTCTGAAAGAAAACATCAAGCAAACCAGTAGGACTAGTAATAGAACCAGGAGACAAGTTGTTATACCAAGCTTTAGCATCATCTTTTAATGAGAAAGGAAAAATCTTAGCAACAAAGTAGCTACGCTTCTTAATATCATCAGAAAATAAGCCACTCAAAGTAGAGAGCTCATTCATGTGCTCTACAGCACTTTCACTCTTAGTGCCACAAAAAGGAGTTTTCTCAACAATAGATATATGAGATAAATCAAGAGAAAAATCATAATCCTTATCTTTAATGTTTATAGGAGAAGTGGCAAACTTAGGATCAGGTGACAACTTGTATTTAACAGCATGTTGTGCAAGAAAATTTCTCATATTACTTGCACCAGTAGTAGCATTACATTTATCAATAAAATCATCATCAAGTTCCACATAAGTTTCATCAGGATCATCATCACAAGTATAATCCCTTAACTCAGGTGAATAAACAGGAGTAGTAGGACTTCCATTAGGTGTTCTAGTATTTTCAAGTTGTTTAGACTTAGCAATAGCAGCATCTAAAAGTGGACCTAATGAAATATTCTCATCAATCACAGTAGAAGCATCATCAACATTATCAGAGGCAATTTCAGATTCAGCAGTAGTACCAACACGTGAAGATTGTGGTGGTGTAACAAGTTGACTCAATACAGATGGTGAGTCAAGAGCAGCAGAGGTACTAAGTGTCGTACCTTTTCTTGTAGTGGAGGGCAATACATGGACCCTCTCATCACGAGCTTTACCCATGATGAATAAATTTCAGCGAGCAGTATAGATCACAAGTGAACTCCCAAATAAAGCTATGCTCCCCGGCAACGGCGCCAGAAAATAGTCTTGATGACCCACAAGTATAGGGGATCGCAACAGTCTTCGAGGGAAGTAAAACCCAATTTATTGATTCGACACAAGGGGAGCCAAAGAATACTTGAGAGCCTTAACAGCGGAGTTGTCAATTCAGCTGCACCTGTGAATAGTCTTGCTCGACACAGATTATCAGTAGCAACAGTTTTATAGCAGTAGTAGCGGTGAAATAATAGCAGCAGTAAATAGAGACAGCAGTAGTGATTGCAGTAAACAGTAGGATTAAAACACTGTAGGCATAGGGATGGATGAACGGGCGCTGCATGGATAAGATAGCTCATATAATAATCAAGACATAGGCATTGCAGATAATAATGATAAAGCATCCAAGTACTAAGTAAACGTAGGCATGTGTTCCGTATATAGTCGTACGTGCTCGCAATGAGAAACTTGTACAACATCTTCTGTCCTACCAGCCGGTGGCAGCCGGGCCTCAAGGGAATCTACTGGTAATTAAGGTACTCCTTTTAATAAGTACCGGAGCAAAGCATTAACACGCAGTGAACACATGTGATCCTCACATCGCAGCCATTCCCCTCGGCTGTCCCAATTATTGTCACTTTGGGACCGCGGGTTCCGGACAACAATATGTGTATACAACTTGCAGGTATGATCAATAAACAGTGCATATCATTATGAAACAATAACATGTTCAGATCTGAAATCATGGCACTCGGGCCCTAGTGACAAGCATTAAGCTCAACAAGTTGCAACAACATCAATAAGTACTAACAACGGATACTGGGCACCATGCCCTAATGATCTTATAGCTTATTACATGAACAATCTCATCCAATCCCTACCATCCCCCTCAGCCTACAGCAGGGAATTACTCACACATGGATGGGGGAAACATGGATGGTCGATGGAGAAGCGTCGGTGATGATGATGGCGATGATCTCCTCCAATTCCCCGTCCCGGCGGAGTGCCAGAACGGAGTTTCTGGTCCCCGAAATAGGTTTCGCGATGGTGGCGGCGTACGGTGATGTTTCTGGATGAAGTGGACGACCCCCCGACGTTTTTAGGTCAGAAGGGTTAAGTAGTCGAAAGGGGGACTCGGGGAGGTGCCCGAGCGCCCTCCTCATAGGCTGGCGCGGCAGGCCCTTGGCCGCGCCACCATGTGGTTTGGGCCACTCGTGGCCCATCTCCGCCTCCCCTTCTGGCTCCGTGAGTCTTCTGGTAAAATAGGAGGTTTGCGATCTTTTCTGGTGTTTTTCCCGAAAGTTGACTTTCTGCACAAAAACAAGACACCAGGGCAATTCTGCTGAAAACAGCGTTAGTCCGCATTAGTTGTATTCAAAACACACAAGTTAGAGGTAAAACAATAGCAAAAGTGTTCGGGAAAGTAGATACGTTTTGGACGTATCAGAGAGGTAGATTAGATGGGCAAATACTTGACAAATCAGGTGCAGCTAAAATTTGCCTAGGCTAGAACAGCAAGCTGGCTCCGCCACTGACGACGCCCACGCGCCGCCGCCGCCATCCAATCCGAGTTGGATTTTGGATTTTCATCGGGGACAGGGGTAGGGGATGGGGAGCTGGTCAACAACGGCGCCTCCTGGAAGGGAAGCGGCGTCCGAACGGCGTCGCCGCCGTTGTGGTCATGGAGACCAGGGGTTTCCCCAAGACCGACTCACCGCACCCACTCCCAGCCAGCTCCAGATCGGCGGACGAGGCCACCAACACCAGGAGCAACAGGGAGGAGATAGCCAGCAAAAGGGGGACGGATCTGACCTTCGAGATCTGGCGCTTGAGCCATCGGAGCAGCTCCACCGCCGCCACCGCCTCCTGCCGCCGCCCTGCCGCCCGTGCGTCCCAGAACGACGGCCAGCACCCGTGCATTCCACCTGCCGCTTGGTCGCCGTCGCCTGCCCACCCGAGGCGGCCGCCTCGGCGTCCAAAAGCCCTCCGCGCCAGCAGAGCAGCAGATTCAAGAGTACAAATAGGAATGCTTTCTAATAACCATTACTATCATCTAAAGAAACCCATGTAAATTGGTAAGGATGGACATTGACCTGGATGGAAACTACTATATTGAGCTCCATGGAAGCGAAATATGCAATAAATTTCATGGTAAATGTATTTTTGTATTACCTTTTGTGTGTCTTTTTAGCATGTCTAAATCTAGCATCCTACCAAACCAAACAAGTGAAGAACGAGGAACGCAGATGTTAGTCTGTACTAGTAGTGATGGATTGTACGATTTCATTATTAAATGTCAAAATCATTGTTTTCCTAAGAAATATGCCTTATATGCATCTACTTAGACATCATCAACTATCATAACATGCATGCAGTGGTTGCATGTTGTTGCGAACCTTTTACCTTCACAGTCTTGCATCTCTCTCTCTCTCTCTCTCTCTCTCTCTCTCTCTCTCTCTCTCATCTTCCTTGAGCTCATCGGCCGGGACAAAATAATGCTATGATATCTCGAAATGTGATCATATGAGTAAATTACACTTGAAGCAGATACAATCAAAATGTATGTCCGAGTTTCGGAGAGGGGATGTTCAGAACAAGATGGATGCTCATGTGCTTCTTGGCATTACTTAACTGCATGAAAGAGACATGGTTGTTGTCTTGTTAAACCACATGGTATTAAAAATTAGATGCAATAGTGATCCTATTTAAGCGTGACAAGAGAAATGGAACATCATCATAATTCAAAAAGAATTGATCCTCCATAACTGACCCAAAAAAAGGAGTAGACTCAACTGCTGCTAGGGCTGTATTAGTATACCCAATATATGTATACATGTTTAACACTTAGTCGAAAATACTTCTGCGATGCCATCGAAAATAAAAAATAAAACATTCTAGCAATGGAAACATCAGGACTTGTGACTACACTAGATTGCTTTTCCTGACAAAGTATTTTCACATGATGGTACATCGTAGTGAAGTCTTCTTCAAGGATTCGACATCCATGTGGCAAATCATCCAATGACTACGGTGCTGGGAAGCGGAAGCGGGAATAGGAAGAAGTTGTCTCGATGTACATCTGGCTCGAGCGCAGTGTGGATTGGAGTAATGATATACAAGTTATGTGGTCGGTTATTTTATCAAGGATAAGCAATGGCACAGGTGACCCTAAAATACTACTGTCAGCTAGCATAGAGCCTTACATCACTACGAAAAATAAACTAAAACGATAAATATCATGTTATCAGAGTTGTTGGAAGGGAGGACATATCTTGTACTCCCATTGAGTACTCCTACTGCACCATCTAGATCACATGCGTTGAGTGTACTCAGCACGTCGGTACATGATTGAATCTCAACGCAAACCTAGGTGTATGATTGAATCTTGGCGCACCCTTCTCCGAAATTTGTGGAAACCACCTCATCTTGGTACTGAGTTACTCGGATGTCCTGTCCCTAGATCCAATTTCATTGTACAAGCCAAGGCTTGATGCTCCGTTAGCGAACCTCAGCGTCCGCTATGTCACGACTTCGACCGATAAAACTGGTCCGGGTGTTGTATTATTATGATGTCGAGCGGCTAACCTCACCCCATCTCCTTGGATGGCAAAGTTAGTATAAGGCCCAAGAATGCAAAGGTAATCTTGATGCCATGTTACTTCGTCAACAAATTCGGCCTAGTGTAAACACAACTCCTGATGCTTCCAAATCCTAAGATGTGCTTTGGATTCGGTGGTATTACGAAAGAAATTTCAAC
Source organism: Poa pratensis (assembly GCA_947311845.1). NCBI lineage: Eukaryota > Viridiplantae > Streptophyta > Magnoliopsida > Poales > Poaceae > Poa > Poa pratensis. The sequence continues at coordinate 84,595,077 of CAMZMU010000034.1, forward strand.
TAAATTTTGTGCAAATTACGTATGTGGTATGCTGGTGCAATTTTGGTAACAACTCAATCTACTCCTTGCTTGGCTCGGTTAGAGCAATGGATTCTTTGTGACGATATTCCATCTCTCTTACGACACTTAAATATGAGCACTATTGAATTTATTTGTACCATGTGTTTCAACCACCATGATGTTCTATGGAGTTCGATAATGCCAAAAAGCACATGTGCTTCCATAAGTTGTTCTCAACATCACCTGACCCCTCAAATAAGTATCTTTCAGATATAAGTTTTGATATATTATTGTAATTTTGTTAGATGAACATATTTTGAGAAGCCTTTGCATTTACTCGGGGAGAGAGAGGTTATGAAGGTTAGCAACAACCAACAACTATTGAATGCATGTTAGGATATAGTCAACGGATATCTAAATAGATGACGAAATACTAGATTGGTTTGAACAAGTTATGATCTTTACATCTACAAGTCAAATCCTACAATCTATCACTACTAATTGTTTGGTTTAACAAGACGTTGGATCTGGTCAAACTATAACTCCAATTTTAGATGTGCTAAACAAAAAATTGTAATAAAAATTGCAATTACCATGATTTACACTATTTAAATTTTGCACCCAAGTATTTCAATCCTGCCATAAGGCGCACATGGGCATTCATATACTGTTTTAGCACCCCCTCCTCAATGATGCAGCGTCAGAAAAAATGAGTGATGCCCTCACGTTGCCCACCTGCAATCTTCATCATTCCTCTAAGCCATCCGACTCCAGTTTTACCGAATAACTACCACCTTAGAAGTACTCTCGCTGTAGCGGCCTCATGAAGCCAATTTCACACCATGCCAGTCGTCCACCCTTCGCACAGAAGACTACAACTCTGATGACAAGTTCTTAAGAGTAAGACTTGCGCCAATGAAGATCTTCACAACCGAAGAACAGGTCATTGTCGTCGCTCGAACGACATGTCAAAAGCTCCGACTTTGCCGTAGAGGAAGACCAACATGGAGATATATCAAACATGCCGGAACAAAATCTAACTATTGATATCTTGTCGCAACCAAACCAACGTTCATCAACACCATCATTGCTGCGCAGGTCATGCGAACCCGTGCATCGCCCGCGGTGCACCTGTGGACCACAATGTCGTGTCCGTCTAGCTCACCAAGAAGCATGAATGGGACCAAGGCGAAGCCCTAGAGGAGGAAAGCGACATGAGAACGATAACCATCATCCGGCCCAACTGGGTGTAGGATTTCACCTGAATAGCTTGCTTCGAGGCTGGAAGATGCTAAAGTGAACACCAACAGCCAAAATCGACATAAGAACTCAATGAAATGCGAGAACACAGAAATCTGGGAAACCCCGTTGCAATAATACCTAACCATACAATTTTGCGCGTGTCTCCGTCTTTACAGCGGACGATATCGATGCCCACTACTGCTACTGATGGTAATTGGTACTCCTGACATTCATGTACCTCAAAAACACTCGTCACAGGGAATTAAATCGACACAATCCACCATGCGGGCTGACAGGGGATCAACCGTGGCGACAGGGTACCTCGATCGATCCACTGGTGACGGTGAGACCGTGAGAGCCGGCCGGACAGGTAGTGTTCGATCGCAGCGAGGCTAGATCGACAGCGACGACGCCGCCGGTGCATGATATATGGGCCGTCTCAGACGCACATGCATCAATCCATTTATCTGCCTGTACGTCTGCCTCTAATTAGCCGGCCCAACTCGTCCATTCCATATCGCGTAATCAATAAGGTCCCTTAATTAATTTCGTCGTTGCAGAAAGCAGGCGACGATCCGCTGAGAAGGAGATGATCGGCTGAGAAGGAGACTTGCCAGCGTGGCACGGTAGGTCCAGTGTTCGGTAGTGTAGCGCCGAGAAAGGAGGCGCTATCCTGCCTTTGGTAGCGCCGGACTAGGGGCGCTACCCTTTTGGAGTGCAAGTGACGCGAAGAGCGCCTGCCGGAGGACGCAGTTTACCTGAGCCCAAGCTGTGCGCCTGGCGTCCATCTCGCTCCTCTCTCTTGTTTCCTTCCGCGCGTTTGTTTTTCCGTGGACTAAACATTTGGAAATACGGGCAAATACAAGATCTCTTGTAATACTAGCATCCTTTATGTACATAAACCTGTCGTAGGGTGAGTCGCCGGCCCGGCGCCATGTCTAGGTCTCCGAGCCAGGGACGTCGCTAGCACCGCAGCACGGTCATGCTTTCACGCCGATGCGACTCCAACCTGTTAGTCCTATACGGAAACTATTTGCTCCTGCAAGACGCATATGCATGAAATTTACGTGCTTCAATGGCCGTCGCGGGCTCGCGGCGTCGCCGACGACGTGGCCGACGAGGCGACGAGACAGTGGCTGCTATTCACCGGAGGAAACTCTTATTCGGCAAAAATGGCAACGGACTTTCGTCTGTTAAGAGGGTTTCGTCGCCGGGTACGAAGACCTCGTCCTGCCGCCGGAGGTGCAGAAGATACCTGCGACGTCATTCTTGCCAGGGGAGACACTAATTCACGAGCGCCCGTCCTGAAGCGTGACGTCGCCTCGCGTGACAAGCCGCGGCTCCTCATCATCTCTAGCGCGTCATGGCGCACGCGGCGGCGCTGGCTCGCTTCGACGTGCGCATTGTGGAACCGGACAACCACACCGACATGCCCAACTTCCCGCTGCTAGTGAACTCGGCGGACGTGATGATGGGGTGCATGGTGCCGGGCTGACCAACATGGTGTTCCTGCCGAGCCGCGCTGTGCTGGTGCAGGTGGTGCCGTTCGGCGGGCAGGAGTGGTTGTCCCGTCCCGGGTGACGTTCAAGGACCCGGCCAAAGACATGGACGTGAACTACATGAAGTACAATGTCTCCCTGGAGAGAGAGCTCGCTGGCGAGCCTCTACCCAAGGACCACTTCTACCTGCAGCACCCCTACGACGTGGACAAGAATGGCTAGGACGCCATCAAGACGTCTACCTCGATAAGCAGAGCGTCAGGATCTCGTTCCAATCTTGTCGACGCGGAGGTGATGCGGCAGGCGCTCTTCGCGGCACTTGCGCTCCAGAAGGTAGCGCCCCCAAAGCCGGCACTACAAAAGGCAGGGTACTAGGGTAGCGCCTCCTGACCGCTACACAAGCGAACACTGGACCCACCGTGCCACGATGGCAAGCGCGCAGCGCCTCGGAGCATGGCGCTATAACGAAGAGGGTAGCGCCTTGTCGTTGGGCGCTACTAAAAATGGTTAGATTTAGAAATATTTTCCTAATGGGGTTATTTTTTGCTAAAGTTTACCAAAAGGGTCAAATATGTGGATTTTCACAGTCTGGCGCGCATCTGATAATCTATACTTGATGATGCACAGCATGCATGGAGCCTCTAGCGTACATGTTCTACAAACAAGCAGATTGGTGTGGTCATTTTTCCTGACAGGAATGAAGCCGACGGGAAAACTTTTGGCAACCCATGCAGACTAATTCCCTGACCGTGGTAAAACCGATAGGAACTAGTAGTACATGTTCACTGGAGAACGTCCCTGTCGGTTTTTTAAGCTTGACCTGACGAGAAAAGTTATCCCTGTAAGTTGACCGACATGCTACCGACATAATAGCACCTCTGTGGGTGAACTGACAGACATAGAAAGCCATTTCTGTGAATATATTCCTGTCGGCTAATCCTGTTAGTTTAACTCACAGGATAAGGACTCCTGTCAGTTATGTTTATATTAGTGGAATGTGCTCCTTATGAAAGTATTGAAGAGCATGGTTGTTGCACCACATTATATCGGAAATTAATGCAGTAGTGCTCCTATTTAAGCATGGAAGTGTGAGAGATCGAACATGATCATAATTTGCAAAGAAGCCATCCCGCTCACCTGAGAAAAGCAAAGAGTATAGCTCAATTGCTGGTTTGTCCACATCTACAAACCATATGAGTATGTACACAGCTTTTTCACTTAGTTGGGATAAGTTTCCGGCCCGTACCAATAAATCAACAAGCATCATAGGACTTGGAAGCATCAGAATGTTTTATTCTGCGGAATTGGATTTATACACGAAGTAACAAGATAATGATGGCCAACTGGTGACGGTCTATTCTTGATGCATTCAAGATACATGTGCCATATGTAATCTTTGTAGTACCAGTGGACTCATCAATCCTCATAGGTCGTCTCACTAGGTTTCAAGTCCGCTAAAAGGCATTGGCGTTGGGGAGTAGTTGTTGGTCACGTGAACCATGCATGCACCAGAGGGCGCCCTCTACCATTTCCTCTCGCTTTCGCGTATAGGACTCGATCACACAAAGTCATCTAGCTGGCTGGCTTACTCTCCGGCAAGAATTTTTTTGTGGGAAAAGACATAGGGCTATATTAAGTATTACAAGTCCTTGTAAACACACCCTTACAGAACAAGAAAACTACATCCAAATCCTTTAGGGGTGCCAAAATTTTGTTCCTCCTACATCCACTGGCGACGCGCCATGAGTTAGACTCGCTGCCTCCTCTTGACCTCCGCCTCAGCGGAGAAAACATGTTTAAACCCAGGAGCTTGTGAAAGTAGTGGCCGGAAAGTTATCAATGTAGACCAGAATACGCTAGCGGCCGCAATCTACGTATTAAAATCGCAGCCCCGGAGAAGAAGACGCCAAAAAAAAGCTTGAAGACTGACAAGATCTTCATCTCCAACGCTCAGCCCTACGTCGAGACCGACTGTGTGGTATCATGTCGCAATTTACGTGTGAACATGATTCAGAAAATTAGAAAGCATGGAGCATGTAGCCATTTTCAAGATGATCTTATTGTTCTTCTTCAAATATTTATCCTTAAAAACCGCATTTGTTCGAACCCTGCCCCTCCTGAGCGGCCGCCTAGGGCGCCCTAAACCCTAGCCTCTAGGCTCCTCCCGGACATTCTCACCATCACCGCTTGAATCGGTTGCAGTGGCAACGGTTCTTGTCTTCTGACTGGAACGAGCATCACACCAAGCTTACAAAAAGAGGAGCTTGTGTCGTTCCTCCTAGTGCGGGTACATCGGCGCGGTGGCTCCGGAGACCTTCTCATCGACGGCGCCTCCTCACAGGTGGCGGCAGGGATGGAGCTAGCATGTACTCCCTCCGTATCAAAATATAAGATGTTTTAGCATGTTTGGGGCCTAAATGTACCTAGACATTGCTAAAACATCTTATATTTTGATACGGAGGGAGTACATAGTCACTAGTGTCAAATGACACCAATGATTTTTTCAAAGCATCTTCAAAACTGAAGAAATACTCTAAGAAATATGCAATCACACCAATGTATTTAGAGGATCGATTGACATCCATGATGCATTTTTCTAGCTTCGTCCCAGGGTGGTAGGGGAGTTTGTCTCAGCGACGGTGTATCGGGCGCCTATGCGGTAGGGTGACATCACGATGCGCTAGGGAGAGGTCATCGGAGGGATTTGGCCTAGGCCACGAGCCTCATGCTGGCCGGAGTCTGATCAAGTGTTTTGTGCACACAGATCCGGTTCCAAGAGAGTTGCGGCTAACATTGCTTCATAGTGTAGCATCGGGGTCCTAGTTTTGGGTATGGGTAGCAAAAGCGAGCAGGCTGCCACGAGAAGCCGGGGTGGTGGCCCCGGACCATGATGACGTTCCTCCAGCGAACAACGTGCTACAGAATGGTGGTTCTCTGCCTCGCCGAGGTATGAAGTGAAAGTGCATTTGGCCTCATGTGTGGTTTTGGTAATTAATGACAATCTCTATGGACTAATGTTTGCATTGAGATATCTTTATAGATCGTGTCCATGAAGAAGATTGGAGTTCATGTGTTGCACTCTAGAAGATTATATGATGACCAAGGTTCTTTTCCAATTGGTTCATATGAAGAATGGTCACCTAGAGTTGAGCTTATTGCAAGCATGGTTTGGAAAAAAAGATTGAGTGAACATTCATGTTTATCTCCAAGCCATCATCTATATCAAGAGAAGAAGATGCAGTGCAAGTGGATACATGAAGACGGAGCTAAGCGAGGCTCTCCCATAATGGTGTATGGGGGAGTATTTGGAGAAGTCTTCATCAAGCATGTGCTAGCAAGCACAATCAAGAAAGGTGTTCCAACTTGAGAGAGTCAAGATCGTCATCATCTAGCTCAAGGGGAATGCGCAAGGCAAACGTATGATCTTGATAGGGTTTCTATTTTACCTGTCTCATGGTGTTAGTAGGAGACCGGGTTATAGGATAGACGGCGTACTATCAAGAGGGGCTCTAAAGTGAGTAACTTGATCGCATCTTTGTGGAGAGCTCAAACCTTTGCATACTTGGCATATCATCTTTCTTGGTTCTTATTTGGATTTTATCCATGTGAGGATTTAGATCTGGCGTTCATCTCCATACCAAGCTCTAGTTCATCAAAAACGGATTTCATGAATATCTTGTTGCGTTTTTTATGTTGGAGGTTTTACCGGTGCGTCTTTTCTAAGAGAGGTCAAACTCTCTCCTTATGGTCTCCTCCTCACATGATGGACTATGATGTTTCTATGCATGATCTTGTAAAGCTCTTCATTGCGATTCCAACAAACCTAAGATCATCGAAATCAGAGTCCGGATGGAAAACTTGTTGTGTTTTCGTGTTGGAAATATTATCGGTTTATCAGTGAGGAAAGTTCCACACCTTCCTATGTGTGTCAACTTAACTCTATTTATGGTTCTTAATATTTCCAACAAAATTGGTTTCACCTAATTTGGAGTTCGAACGAAAAAGTTATTGCAGTTTTCTTCTAAGTCTCTGGATGGCCAGTCTAGGCCGGGCTCAAGGCCGGCCCAAGGCCGGCCAGGTGCCGGCCGGCCTCCTTCGGCAGCCCAAGGCCGGCCGTCTCTGCCTCCCAGCCGGCCTCCTGTGACGCAAGGCCGGGCCAAGGCCGGGTCAAGGCCGGCCACTCTGCCTCAGCCAGCCTTCAAAAGATTCCTGGCCGGCCTTGCCGGGCCGAGGCCGGGCCAAGGCCGGGCTCTCGTTTTCTGGCAGAAAAATGCCCCAACGGTTGGATTTAGTGGGGACCTATTTTAAGGGGTCTTCTTCCCCACTGGTTCCTAAGCTTTGGCGCTCTCTCTCATCCTCCATTGTTGACCTCCAAAGTTTTGAGTTCTCTCAATTCCTCCTATAATTCTTGCATATCTTTGAGGGATTTGAGAGAGGAGATCTAGATCTACAATTCCACCAATCCATTCCCCCTCTAAGTGAGGGGAACTTAGTAGATCTTGATCTTGGAGTTCCATTTGTTAAGTTCTTCTTTGTTCTTCCTCTTTTCTCCCCCCACAAGCATTAGTTGCTTTTGATGAGATTTGAGAGTGAAGGACTTGAACACTTCTTGTGTTCTTGCCATTGCTTTTGTGCATCGGTTTGTGCTCTCCACGAGGATTCGTGGAAGTGAAAATTCGTGAGCTTGTTTCTCTTGGGTCTTTGGACCCTAGACGCCTTTTGTGGCGGTTGAGGCCTTTTGTGGCCACTTGAAAGATCCCAATCCTTTTGTGGGTTGTGCCTCAAGATTGTTATAAGGGACTCGATTTCCGCCCAAAAGGAAATCAATAGTGGAAGGTGAACCGAGCTTTTGGGCAAGGTTCATCGGAGAATAGGGCGAGGCCATTTATGGCGTCTTGAGTTTGAAACTCACACCCCTCCAACGAGACATACTCCCCTAAAAAGGAGGAACTCGGGAATACATCCTCGTCTCCGCGTGCCTCGGTTATTTCTATACCCGAGCTCTTTACTTATGCACTTTACATTGTGATAGCCTTCGTGCTTGAAGTATTATATCTTGCTATCACTTTGTTGCTTGTCTTGCTTAGCATAAGTTGTTGGTGCACATAGGTGAGCCTAGTATATTTAGGTTGTTGGTTTGTTAATTTAAACACCTAGTTTTATTCCACAATTATCAAGCCTAAACCGAAAAAGTTTTAAATCGCCTATTCACCCCCCTCCCCTCTAGGCGACATCCTTGTCCTTTCATGAAGCCGTTGGCAGGGGCATCGATCCTCTCACAGGTGGTCTAACTCTCTAGGAGGTGTCGGTTTTCCTCATGACGGCTCGTTGGGTGTTGTTGTGGGGCTCTAGACGAAAGTCTTTCCCGACTAGGTCGGTCCAAGCAACGGAGGTGCTCGTGGGCACCATTTTTTCTCCTTGGTGGTGTTGTCGTGGAGTCCTCGCACCCTTCTGACTCTCGGTCCGGGAGAAAACCCACATCTGGCTTAAAGAATCGAACGTTAGTGGTGTCTTGGACGTCATGATCTCCTTGGAGGCGCCGTCTTTCGAAGTGTTGGGTGTTGTTCTTGGCGGCGTTGGTGCGACAAGGTTGGGATGGTGTCTTGAGGTGCTATTGACGCGCGAGTGTCCTCGGTTGATTATTGCGACATGGCTTCTTCAACAGTGTTTGAAAGGACTATCCCCTCTCCATCGGCTTTGACTTTTTTATCAGTGACGTGGATCAGGTGATCATGGTTCGTTTGCTTTCGTGCTTGTGTCGTCTGGCGTCACTTCGGACCTAGTTAGCTAGGTAGTGTGGCCACGTGTGTGTTTTTTGTATGATTTCCTTATTAAGCGGACATGTGTATCATTTTTAGGCTGGTTTCTCTTATAAACCGATCAATTTTCTTCTTATTAATGAAAAGGCTAATCTTCTACCACTTGCTCTAAATAAATTAGCATGGTCCTCCTATTTTCTAGTATACTGTAGGACGCCGATGCCTCTCCAAGAAGGGAGTGCGCCCTGTCGCGAAGCAACTGCCTCCGCCACCGAAGAGGAGTAGGTCAAGTCCATCCAGGTCGTCATCGACTGATGCAGGTGTAGCCTTCAGCAAGGTAGTCGTATATCAGTTTTGGTGAGTCTAGTTGGTAGTCGATTGAACTTTCGTGATGATGGGTTGCGTTTGCCGAAACTCTGTGATCCATCCATAGGCTAGGTATGCTAAGAAAGTATCTGGTGGAAACTAACTTAACGTGGAAACCCGTGAATATCACGAAAAACCCATTTTAAAAGTTTTAAAATTCTCAGCAAAAAATACATTACGTTGGCAAGATAGAGTTGTATAGGCATGCAAATTTGCAAGTTAAAATTCAAACATGTTTAGGAAACGTTACTACTCATTGTTGACTAGAGACAGCAATGACCTCAACGTGGTGATAAGCAAGGCAGAGCCTGCAAAATATGAGGTCTTGTGCCAAATTGTAAAAAAAATACTCTCATATATACAATAGAGGCATCAGACAAGTCTTGTGCCAAATTGTAAAAAAGATACTCTCATATATACAATAGAGGCATGTCTGATGGAGCAATATCTGATCGTCAACTGTAACATGGTTTGTTTGTTCCTTACAAGGCCGAGCCGGCTAAATATGGACAAATTTCCATCAACAACCCCAACTCTTGATTTAATTCATATTTTCTACCCGGATTTGTAGAAGACAATACTTGAATTTCTGAGCACTGGACACTTAGATCTGGATGCACATGCGAAAACAAATTAAAAGTATAATACACATCAACAAGCCAATACTGCTAGACATGCAAATGGGTCGTGTTCGAGGGAGAAGCGATAAAACACCCCGCGAGGGAGACACAACATGGCAATCGAGCGGCGAGTGTCCAGGTCGAAGCCTTGAATCGTTGGTCATTAGTGCCTCCGCCCCGATCACTCTGTGTGGAAACCATCGATGGGAGTCATATCATCTCGAACCGATCCTCCCCATTGTGGTCCTGTTTGTCCGAATGGACGGATGGGAGAGAGGAAAAATAATGCCACCCAACCGGTTCTCCACTTTGTCCCTATATGTTTGAACTGTCCGACTCCACTCATACCCAGCCCATATATGGGGTGGATGTGAGGATGTCCGGACTGTCCGTTTTCAACCAGCTTTACTCTTTTTTTTCTTTCTTTTTTCTCTTTTTTTTTGTACCAATCATATGCAAGTGATCGGATAATTTTGCGGGACATAGCGGGACACATCAACAAAAAAAATTTAGTCAGTAAACAGGCCTGTGTCCAAAGATCAGTGGGCTGCTGTCTCTTGATGGGCTATGCAGCGAATTTTGAGAGCCTATTCGGAAGCTCAGGCCAGACCCCTTTGAGCTTGGGCCTGTCGATGAATCGGGGCGGGACACTGTTAAGCACCAAGAGCGGCCTCGCCTCCATCTGCACTTGCAGTAGTACTTCACCCACAAGCTGCAGTGCCTCGTTCCGGAGCGGCCGGCCGGCCGGGCGAGGAGGGAACGAGCAACAACCAACCATGCATGATGCATATCGGCAATCTTTCACGAAAGGAACGGCTTTGAAACGACCGCAGCCACTGGCCAGTTGATCCGTGGCCAAGCTCGTCCCCGGCGTCTCCATTCAGGAAGCAATTGGTGATTAATCGTCGCCGGCGTCTCCATTCCTCGGGAAGCAATTGGTGACAGTGGCTGGCACTCTGCTTTAATTTAACTACGGACCGATGTGTGGCTGGTTCCTGCGTCGCGTGTCCCCGTCTTACAGCGGACGATTGATGCCCACTACACTAGTGTGTGCAATTAACCGTATGCGACATGCATGTACCTCAAAAAATCCCTTCAACTACAATCGTGTGGCCTCACATGGGAAACCGTGGCGACAGGGCACTCGATCGATCCACCGGCGACGGTGAACGAGCCGGCCGGACAGGTAGTGCTCGCAGCGAGAGGCTAGCTAGGTCGACAGCGACGACGCTGTGCATAGCGAAACTCAGGTTGCATAATATATCATTGACAAAACGCATAGTTTTTTCAAAACTTATAAATATGATTTTTGATTTCTTTTAATACACCGATCATATGATAATCTATCTAGACTTGATAATGCACTGCATGGAGCCTTTAGCGTACGTGTCATGGATTATACCTGAGAAACAGGACAAAAATAGCCTGTGCCGTTCGGCCGAGGTCTCTCCTATGGGCGGAAACGATATCCTCCTAGGTCTCGTGTTACATGTTTATATGAGGTGAGAATAGCCCTCACCGTGGCGTACAAAGGTACCATATTGGGCGCCTCTTAATCTAAACTTTACAAAGATTTAGATTACGCCTACTCACGAAGACTATCAACAGGAAGAGCCTTGGTGAAACCATCAGCCACTTGGTCTTTGCTTGATATGAACTTGATATCTAACTCTTTATTTGCCACTCGTGATAGGGGGATAATAACCCGGTAGGCCCATGAAGAGGGAAGCGTGGCCCGCCAGGCAGAAGGCCCGGCCAGGACAGCTAACCATCAGCATGGGCCGGGTTACGTCGATGGGCCAGCAAGCTTGTCGGTGACCCGGCTAACAAAGGAAAGATTCTAGAAGACCCAGAGGCGGTACATGACTTGGAGGACACGAAGGCAAGAAGATCTAGAGTAGGACTCCGAGTCTGAGTAGAACCTGGGCTTACCATGTATAGAACCAGGAGACCCGGCCGTCTATATAAGCGGGCTCCTAGGTCATAGTTAGACAAGTTCTTGACAAGTTGGTACTAGCGAGAGAACCCGAGAGATCACCGCTACCAAGCGAACCCTGTAACCTAGATCGAGATCCGGCTCTGTTGTCGTAGCCGGGTTATCGAGATCGAGATCAATAATAGCATAGCAGGAAGTAGGTCTTTATCTCCAATGGAGAGGCCGAACCTGGGTAAATCCTTTGTCCTCGCAGAGCTAAACAAACTCCCAGACACTAGTTTAGCCTGGCCCAACAACTCAAGTTACCCTATGGTAACATCTGCCGTGACAACCCCACGACAGTTGGCGCCCACCGTGGGTAAATCCTCATGTGTGCTAACGCTGTCCGAGGATTAAGCTGACAACGTGTTTCAATTTCAATGTGTTTAGTACGGGCATGAAAAACTGGATTTGCAGATAAGTAAGTAGCACCCAAGTTATCACACCATAAGCATGGTCTTTCCTTTAGTTTTACCCCAAGTTCCTTGTGAAGAGCTTCAACCCAAATAAGCTCAGTTGTAGCATTTGCAAGTGCTTTGTATTCAGCTTCCGTACTTGATCTTGACACTGTAGGTTGTTTGCGAGCATGCCATGATACTAGGTTCGGTCCAACAAAGATGGCAAAGCCTCCTGTGGAACGCCTGTCATCAATGCACCCAGCCCAATCTGCATCTGAAAAGACACTCAACAAAGTAGATGTGGACTTCTGAAAAGTGATACCAAGACTCATAGTGCCACTGACATATCTTAAATTCGTTTGACAGCTGTCCAGTGAGATGACATAGGTGCATGAAGATATTGGCAAACTTTGTTAACAGAAAAGGATATATCTGGGTGTGTCAAAGTAAGATATTGAAGAGCACCAATAATGCTTCGATATCGTGTGCTATCTTCAGGACCAAGTGACACCCCCTCGGTTAGAGATAGCTTTTCTGTGTCAGATAAAGGTGTAGGTGCAGGCTTACAATCACGCATACCTACACGGCCAAGTAAATCAGAGGCATATTTGTGTTGAGTAAGAAGCAAACCATCATTGAATTTCTTGACTTCAATCCCTAAAAAGAAGTGCAGGTCACCAAGATCCTTGATAGCAAAGTGAACATTCAAATCCTTGAGCAACACAGTAATCGCCTTATCTGAGGAGCTTGTAACAATGATATCGTCAACATAAATCAGAACATAAATTATAATATCTGACTTGTGATATAGAGAAAGGGATGTATCGGTTTTAGATCATGAAGTTTGGAGCTTAACCGAGAGAACCATGCACGGGGAGCCTGTTTTAAGCCATAGAGAGCTTTATCAAGTTTGCAAATGGCATTGAGGGGTTGGGGATTTTCAAAACCTGGTGGTTGTCACATATAAACCTCCTCTTCCAGAACACCATGTAAAAACGCGTTCTTGACATCTAGCTGCCGTAAACTCCACCCTCGAGAGACAGAGATAGCTAAGACCGCATGAATGGTGGCTGCTTTAACAACATTACTGAAGGTATCTTCATAATCAATTCCATACCTCTGTTTAAAACCTTTTGCAACCAAGCGAGCTTTATATCGATCAATGGTGCCATAAAAATGTTTCTTGATGCGGTAAACCCACTTGCAATCAATCAGATTTTTCTTGGGGCTGAATGGAACAAGATGCCAAGTTTTGTTCTCAATGAGGGCGTCATACTCTTCTTGCATAGCTTGTCGCCATTATGGATGATCAAGGGCTTCCGAGAGAGAACAAGGTTCACCTGAGGAAGAGAGTAGACCATACCGCACAGTACCTCGTTTTGTTGAATAACGTACAGTACCATCTTTAAATATTTTGGGTTTGCGTATACCTTTTTTAAGCCGTGTGCTCACTCCAGGAACACGAGAGGCTGCAGAATCTGGTGGAGCAGAAGATCAAGCCGATCCCGTGGGCATGGGACCAGCAGCAGCAGTGGAAGCTGCGCTGTCGTCGCCATCAGCAGCAGCGGACGAGCCTCCATTGGAGCGGGCTGCAGATGACGTGTCCAGCTCCGGTTGGGAGCTAGAGGAATCTTCAGGCGAGGACCCGCCAGGCGCCGGTGCGGATGAATCCATCGACGCGCAGGCGTGTGGCCCGACAGGCGCGTGTGGCCCGACAGGCACATGTGGGCGTGGACGCGGAGACGACGCTCCACGGGCGGCCTCGGGATGACGCGGAGCAGGAGAATCCCGCTCGGGATCTGCATGCACATGAGGCAGACCATGTTTCTTGATCTCCTGACACCATTTCTTGATCATTTTGAACCAAATTTTGTGCAGCGTGTGCGAAATCTTCAACACCATCATCAGCAAGTGCATGTTCCTCAGTGTCCTGGTCATGGTTAGTGACAACTGGTATAATAGGAAAAGGCATGTAGTCATGTGTTTGTGCATCCCCAATAGTGGAAGAAGGTGAATCTTTTGGCAATAGAAGAATGTCAGCACGAAGACGCCTACCAACATTAGGGTGTAGGGCGGCAAAGGGGAAGACATTTTCATCGAAAACAACATCGTGAGAGATATAAACACGGCCAGTGGAAACATCAAGACATTTGACACCTTTGTGAAGTGGACTATAACCAAGGAACACACAACGTGTAGAACGAAAAGCAAGCTTGCGTTTGTTGTAGGGTCTAAGTTTAGGCCAACAGGCGCAACCAAAAACACGAAGGGATTCATAGTTGGGCTTAGTGTGCAAGAGACATTCAACGGGTGTATCAAAATTGATGACCTTACTAGGCAGCAAGTTTATGAGAAAGGCATAGATGCATTTGCAAGAAGAGAAGGAAGGCTTCATCCCAAAATTTTAAAAGCATAGATGCATTTGCAAGAAGAGACAAGCCAACTTCTACGATATGGCGATGTTTGCGTTCTGCGGAGCCATTTTGTTGGTGTGCATGAGGACAAGAAACATGATGAGATATGCCAACTTTTTGAAAGAACCTATTTAATTTTTTATATTCACCACCCCAATCAGTTTGCATTGTCTTTATCTTTCTGTCAAATTTGCGCTCAACAAACTGTTGGAAGTTGAGAAAAACTTGATAAACATCAGAGCGGTTCTTAAGCAAATATATCCAAGTAAACTTGCTAAAATCATCAATAAAACTCACATAGTATGAATATTTGCCAACAGAGGCAGGTGCTGGACCCCATACATCAGAAAACACTTGTTCCAAAGGGACAATGGAAACACTAGTGGAAATAGGATATGTCAACTAATGACTCTTAACTAGTTGACAAGCATCACACACATAGGGATTTATTTCTGGCGTATGAGATAGTTCATTTTTCCTAAGAATTTGCTGGACCACAAACAAAGAGGGATGACCTAGGCGACGATGCCAGGTGGAGGATGATGGCTTTATTGTGACAAAAGCTTGCTTGGAGGATCCACTAGCGATAGGCACTAGAGGATAGAGACCGCCATGGCAAGGACCCTCAAACAGAACCTTCCTTGACACCTGATCCTTGATCAAAAAGAAAGAAGGATGAAACTCGATAAAAACATCATTATCAAGGGTAAGTTTGTGGACAGATAAAAGATTTTTGGAAGCACTAGGAACATGAAGTATATTGTTAAGATCCAATGAACTATTTGGGGTGTGCAAAAAAGAATGACCAACATGAGTAATTTGCATACCATGACCATTAGCACTGTGGACGTGTTCACGTCCCTTGTACTTCTCGTGCGTGGACAACTTCTTCAACTCGCTTGTAATGTGATCTGTAGCACCGGTGTCAGGGTACCAGTTGGTGTCAACTCCATAAGCAGCATTAGCAGTCTTGTCCCTGTGATCAATGTCATCATCTGATTCATCTTTGTCCTCATATCGCCACCAGCATTCACTAGCAGGGTGACCATGTATCTTGCATATTTGACATGTGGTGTCAACATATGGAGTGGGGGCACGGTCACGGCGACGGTCATCACGCCGCCTTCCACCATCACGGCGCCCATTGTCATTACGCCGGCGGTCATCACGCTGGTTATAGTCACGATCATCGCGCCGGCCATTGTCACGGCGGCGTCCAACATCACGGTCATCAGAACGGCCGCGGTATCCACGGTCATCTCCGCGGTATTGATGTCTACTATAACTTCTATTCTTGTAGACAGTGTTGGGCGTCAAAGTGCAGAGGTTTGTACAACAGCAGCAAATTTCCCTTAAGTGAGTAATCCAATGTTTATCGAACTCAGGGAGGTAGAGGTCAAAGATATCCCTCTCAAGAAACCCTGCAATAAAGATACAAGAAGTCTCTTGTGTCCCCAACACACCTAATACACTTGTTAGATGTATACGTGCACTAGTTCGGCGAAGAGATAGTAAAATGCAGGTGATATGGATATTAACAAGTGGCATATGTAGTCTGTGATAAAAATGGCAGCGAGCGAACATGCAGCAGAACTGAAAATAAATGGTGTTTCGATGCTTGGAAACAAGGCCTAGGGATCATACTTTCACTAGTGGTCACTCTCAACAATAATAATATAACTGAACACATATAAATACTTCCTTTTCAATATGCAACTTAGGTGCTACTCGGAACTATTCTTCTGCTGGATAACGAACATCATTACTACTACGTAGGGCTGCAAAAGCACACCTTAAGGTCTGAGTAAACAAACACCATGATTTCACAATGACATCCAACACAAAGAACAACTCCTGGTAAATATCCCTCTAATCTATTATCCTGGTAGAGTCACACACGCCACCCGCACTGTCACCAAGGCTTTGTGTTCTCAACAATGACTCCGGAAATTATAATGATAAAACCAATTGAGTATCATATCCATAACATAATGAAGGTGAAACATCTATGAATTCAACTAGATTACAATGCTCATGATCACATAAATATCACACCATGGGAGAGAGATATAAACCACATAGCTATTGGTAGGGCCCTCAGCCTCGATGAAGAACTACTCCCTCCACATCATGGGAAGCAGCAATGGCGATGAAGATGGCTCCGGGGGCACTTCCCTGTCCCTGCAGGGTCCCGGAACAGAGACTTCTGTCCCCCGAATTAGAGTTTTTGGTGGCGGCGGAGCTCGGAGTCGAATCTGGGAAAAGTCTTCGGTCCTCTCGCGTTTTTAGGTCACGAGTGATTTTATAGGCGAAGAGGCGGCGTAAGGCGGTGCTCTGGTGGGGCAAGCGGGCCCACGGCACGGGATAGTACCTGGCCGCGCCGTAAGGTCACGTGCCAGCTGTGGGGCCCATCTGCGGCTGGTTTTCTGGCTTCGTGTCATATTTGTGCTTGAAATAAATCACGTAAATTTTCATCCAATTCCGATCATTTCCATTTTTGGGCCTTTTCTGCAATAAACAGACAAAACAGACAGAAACTGGCACTAGGTTAATAGGTTAGTCCAATAAATGTCATAAAATAATATAAACTTTAGAAGAAACATGTGACATTTGATATAAAACAAGCATGGAACATCAAAAATTATAGATACGTTTGAGACGTATCAGGTATCCACGGTCGCGATCATCACTGCGGTATCCGCGGTCATCTCCACGGCGGTCGCGATTATCACCGCGGTATCCGCGGTCATCTTTGCGGTATCCACGGTCATCATCACCACGGCTCCTGCCGCGATCATCATCAGCTCGGCCACGGCCACGACCGTGGCGAGCAAGGTTCACCGACGAGCTAAAGGCGTTGCCGGTCTCCTGGAGTATGGTCTGTCTAATGTCATGAGCATAAATCTGGTCAAAAAGATCATCAAGTGTGGTGGCTGGGTTGCCGTGCACAGCTGCGACAACATCATTGTAAGAACCATCTAAGCCATTAAGAATATAGCCTACAAGTTCTCCATCATCAACTTCTTTTCCATGTGGCGGCAGGATCTGCGGCGGCGAGCTTGGTGCGGCGGCGGCGGCCAGTCAATGGCGGCGGCGGCGATTTTCTTGTGGATCATAGCGGCGGCTAGGGTAGAAGAGGATGTGCTCTGATACCATATGGGCGGAAACGATACCCTCTTAGGGCTCGTGTTACGTGTTTATATGAGGTGAGAATAGCCCTCACCGTGGCGTACAAAGGTACCGTATTGGGCGGTGTACTACACCGTACCAATACGGTATAGCATGCACGTGTGATATCGATTTCCGCCGGCCAAATGGCTCTCGTGCGACAGGCCGTACGTGCGTATAGTACGTGCCGTAACCAAATGTCGGTTTGGATTTGTGTTCATATATGCTGACGATCGTGTCACGTGTGCACTTTTTCTTTGTCGGGATGCCGATAGAAAAGTACATTCAGCACCTTTTTTTGTAGAGGTTTGTTGTAGCATCGTGAAATGTCAACATCTTATTGTACGGAGTACTATTTTGTTTTGTTTTCGTTCTTGCGGAGAGATGGAGAACTGCAAAATAAATAGAAGGCGTCAATATTGTAAAATGAAATCGCAATATATACTTAGCAGAGAAACATCTGACCTTTTTTCCTGTGGTTCAGACTTGACCTGCCCTTTTCTTCATAGAATTTGATGCGTAGAATCGAGTATGATTTTAGTTGACATGCAAATCTCCATCTCCATCTGCACAGACACCCATGAGGCAATCGTATCACTGCACACATCAATGTCTCTCACGTCCTATCATGTGTACATCACGTATCGACGACCTTAAGTGTCGACTTCATAAACATAATGCCATCATGTTTCACGAGGAGAATTTCATCTAAATAATGTAGACGACACTCTTTGACACAAATTAAGTATATATCCTTATAGCATGCTGGGAAGATTTTGATCAGTTTGATATTTTCTCTTTGCGGCCGGATTGATATTCAGTTTTGTAAATGCAGAGTTTAGGTCCAAAACGGCACCGTGACGCGCGCGGCGATTAACGAACTGGTGCGTGTGGCGTGTAGAGAATAGTTCTGGGATGCGTGTTTACGTACGTACGAGGCCGTGAGTGGTTGCTCACGTCACATCCGCAGCACTGTGCGTGTACCGAGTATCCGCGTGTCCTTTTTCTTTTCTTCGACATGTCCACATGCATGGACGCACGTGAGTAACGAACCGATCGGACAATCACGTTTCATACTATTTTTTACCACATCCTCTCACTTTCGCGTGCAAGACTGGATCACACAAGGCCCAGCTAGCTAGCTGGCCTATTCCCGGACCGGCGAGAGAGATTCAACTCTCCATCTCCAACCGCCCAACCGTCTGTCCAGACACAGACCGGCTATTAACTAACACAACACATGTGGTTGATGATAGCGTGTCTGTGAACATGAAAGGTCGCAGCGATATCATCCCTTCAGTTTATACGCACGATGATTCGATTTGATGTGAGAGAATTAGAGGGCAAGGAGCACATGGCCATTTTCAAGCTTATCGCTGGCCCTGTTCCAGTGGACTTGCTTGATGGCCATAGCTTGGTTTATTAGTGAAGCTACACATAATCCCTGAATAATATTGTCTTGTTTTCACCTCCTAATTAACTATCACATGACAACTTCTACCACATGTTTTTATCAACTCAAAATGTAAATCCACTTGTTAGGACGACATGTCAACTGATTAGGTAGATAACTCGGATGTGTATTCGTTAGAGGCGTGTCGAATTATGTAAATTTCGTCACATTTAATCAAATCCTATAAAATTGTGACATTTAAACAGATATTTATGTTTAAAACATTTAAACAGATATCAAATACATCACTAATGAATAGAAAGACTAACCAATTGCCTACCCAATCAAGTACGCAATACGGTTGCGCTTTATCTACTCCCGAACCAATTCGATCGACCGCGTGAACCAATTCGAATTCGAATTGGTTCGGCGGAGTATATGAGAGGAGAAAACAATAAACTAGGGTAAAAAGTCGTCGCAAGATGATTGCTAAGGGGTAAAATGTGTGAATATTTTTTAAATGAGACAAACTTTGGTCTCGTAAGATCAGTGAAATGGTAAAAACTTGAATTCACTTGAAAAGCAAGATATAATCAGACATCTAACACTGTCAGTTACCTAAGAAAATATCAATACGTAGGTACTATATTGTTATGCACATTTCCTCAAGCGAGGGTATTGTGCCGATGCCAATAATCGTGCTAACAACCTACACCATATAATATTTGCATATATAACTTGACGCCATGCACCCATCAAGCCCCTATTTCTAAGCATCAACTTGCTTGTATTGTATCCTCTCGATCGCATGGGCACGACGTAACGTAGCGTAGGCAGGACAAGTCTCCCGGCCCCAGGAAGGGCTCATCATTGAGGTGCCCCCGGCACGCAAGACACCGGGCCGTCCAACCGGATCGCGCCACGTCTGCAGGTCAACGTCCTCCTAGCTGGCCTGGGTTGACTCGGCCCTGTGCACACGTATTTCCTGGTCGACCGTGGATTCGGTTTCTGCGGCTCCTGAACGGATCGAAGGAGCACCTTTCTGGGTCTGGAAAGTGCTTGTTTGTAGTACTCCGTATTTGAATCTGTAGTATCATGCTGCTTTTTCGTCGCGGGGACACGCCGGCCTTGCTGGTTTCAACAAAGGATATACAATTGGTTAAGAAGGTGACTGCGATAACAAATATTTCAGGCAACTTACTAACATACACTCTAAATTTATGTTGAATGGTGCTCAAAACCGCGACAAAGTTGTAGTATGGAACGAAATATAATGTTACACATTAAACACCTCGGTCTAATAACACGTATAATTGAAAACAAAAGGTTGTAATACATTGTTGTCGAGTTTACTCGACCACCCAAATTTCTATTTTGACGCAGTCACTTGTGTAATGTTTTCACATATTCTAAAAACGGAGGTTTATGTGTCATATAGTCAAGAAAAATGAAAAATACAAACTAGTACTACAGGAGTAAAGGTTCTTTTCGCGTGAATAGAAGACATAGGCTCCATCCTAAGACTTGATCTTTTTTTGTTTCTTAATACTTTGTATTTATTTATTTTTCCGTACCAATGTCAAGATGATAACGTGTATCATTTCACCATGAAGAAGAATACTTATCCGGTAAGTTTGCAAATTCTTTTGCATTCAAGTCGACCTAATATGCTATAAAAAACACATGGAAAATAATAACCTTACATCCAGTTATAAAACTTATAAATTTTCCTAACTGGAAATTTGCCATCATTGTTCCTTTTTTATCAATGATTTAAATATGTGCAATATATAATATAGAAACGTATTAATTGTTTCCTCAATTATGCTATCAAGTTAATGACGTTAGATTTCATGTCGATAAATAAGATTTAAACATCTCTCGGTGGAAATCCGGTTTCTTTCATATATAAATTTCACTTAGACTAGTCACAATGGTAGTAACTTAGCTAGTAACATCACACATCTCAAGACCATTTTGCTTATGTGGCATGTAGTTAATGAGGAGAGAGGTGTTTGGAGTAACTTAGCTAGTTACCGTAACATCACACTTATCAAGACAAAAATGAGTCTATAGTGCAATAAATAAGATCTTATATGACACCACAATGATGTTACTCTCCACTGTGAATGTGGTAACATAGACTAGTAACATCACCATGTTACTACTCTATGTTACTCCCCACTGTGACTAGTCTTAGTGAACAATTCTTCTACTCGCTTTGTATTAAATTCCTTACTTTTCTTACACAAATAATGGAATAACGGCTGTGGTTTTGTTATTGTTTCCTCTAGAAGTCAAAATTTATTTTTGATGCGGTCACTTGCATTGGTTATTGAGCATTCTGAAAATAGAAAATTGTGTCATGTAGTCGAAAAAGTCAATGAAAATAATCGCATCCCGGAGCATATGGTCTCTTTAATTTACGCGGCAAAAACAAAATTTATGCTTAGTATTATATAAATTTGTCTTTTCCTTCTTTAGAATGATTATTTTATTTCTCATACTCAAGATAGCATTTAGCTTTTAAGTCGTGAAATTCTCTACTCTCCTTTAGACGTGTTATGCTACTACAAAAAAAAAAGGTTCATCAAACATGCCGGTATTCGCAGCGATCTCAAACATTGCAAGTCCAGAACTTGAAATTCCACCCTTTCCGCCGCGTGTTAGCAGTAAAATCAAACACGCGTAAACTAATAATAGAACATAAACAAATTAACCTTTGCCTCAATAATGTCCTCAATTTAATGGTGCTAGGTGTCACCCGAAACTATAGTAATTTGCGAGATATTCCCTCGAGATCCAGTCAAGTCTACATGCATAAACTTCTCCTTGAGCCGGAGTTTGCTGTCCTAATTTATATATATATATATACAGTAGTCTATCACACGAATATTCCCTCCCAAAAATCTCGCCAACGGGGAAACGGAGTTTAACAAATTCCCGTGACAACCAACCTGGTATTCGCCATCTCCTCCGCCACCGCACGGCTCCGTTCGCCCCTGCCAAATTTCTCCGCGTGCCAGCAGCGCCTGCGCCGAATCTCCTCCGGCGACTGCGACTGCGACTCTAGAAGCTTCTGGAGCTGCTCCGCGTCCGTCCTTTGGTCGCGAGGCGAGGAGGCCGGGGCGAGGGGGGCGGGGTTCGGAGCTGCTCTGATTCACCGGTGCTCGGCGGCGAATGCTCTACCTCAAGCTGCCGGCGGGGGATTTAGGGTTCCGTGGGGACGAGGCGGGGCGGTGATCCCGTGGCGGGCGGAGGCGGGGCCTGAGGCGGCCCGGGCGGTTGATCCGGCCGGCGTCCATGGCGACGGAGGCGGCTGCGGCGCAGGAGGCCGAGGCGGCCTGCCTGCAGAGCTTCGAGCTCTACGAGAGCGAGTCGGTAAGGTTTCGCCTCCCGATGCTTTGCGTGGCTAGGGAGCGATTCGCTCGTTTGATTCGGCAGAGGCGAGTGATTTCCGTAGAGGCCTTCAGGTCGTTTGCTGTCGGTAACTCTAGCTGCTCGGTTGCTTGATTGCTCGTTCGTGTGGTAGCTTACCATGTCGAACTATGGTGTTTGCGTATCGGAGGATGCTGCTGTTAGTTAGATTCAACCTTGAACGACCTTCTTACCTTTGCGGCTTAATAATTGGGCGTGCGAGTTCCTTTGATCTCTCGAAGAATATTTTGTAATGCGCGTGAGAGGTGAATTGGTGAGATCCCTTGAAGGCTTCGTCCTTCTGTTTCATGGTTACTTGAGAGAGGAAAACAGACGTTTGCTCGAGTATCGCGTGCTTCATTATGTTGGCATTCGTTCACCTCCTATGATCCTGCCACTGCCTGCTGGACATTAGTCAGCGGCTGGGTGTATTTTTCCCTGCTCCTTGGGAACACACTCATCCACCTCTTGCTGTGGGTTATCCGCCTCTCCAGTCCTAGTACACGCATCATCGTTGAGCACACAGGACTATGGCTCCACCGTCTGCTTTGCTGAAACCCCATTCTGTTCTGGTGTGCTGATCTTACAAAGCGAGAGTTTGAGTGTCACCTCCCCCTCACGTACTTTGCCTTCCTCGCCGAGCATGGGGTTTAAATTCTGCCATTTGTATTTTTATTTGCCTTTTTTGGATAAAAAAGCAACTTTATAGATCACCGACCATTAGAACGCTCCACGTTCCAATACACTGTGGACTTTAGTATAGTTTAATCAACATATATTTGAATCAACTCTTAGTATTGTTATAATTTGATTACTAGTAGGTAGCAGCTCTGTTCGATTGGCAACATCCAAAATGCCGACACATCATTTAATTAATTTACACTTAATTAGAATCATAAGTTATCTGAACTTGACGGCGAAACTTCTCAGTGCTTGCGAGTTACATATGATCACTTTGTTTTTTAATCCATTAATGCTTGAACAGTTAAATAGTTAGAGAAATCGATCAATTTCTTGGTTCACCCACTCATTCTCTCCGACAAAATTGGGCTGACTATGTTTTACTTTTCTTTGCAGAGGTTCTACATTTTTGGAACTAATTCTGACAAAACACTGTGGAGGTTACTCACGATTGATATCAAAAACACCAGAGCTTGACATAGATGAGTGTTCTACTGTCTATACGCAAATTGAATATCTTGAACTGTTAAAAGGTCTCGCTGAAGAACACAAGTCAACTGGAGGAGTAAAATTTGTGACAAAATTTTATGGCATAATTGGTAATTATTTTCTTATTATCTATGATGAAAAGACAAATTAATTGTATGAATATGTATTTCATTGTGATTTTTTCTCAGGTTTCGTTAAGTTTCTTGGGCCATTTTACATGTTAATTATCACCGAGCATAGAAAAATTGGGGAGATATTTGATCACCCAGTCTACCAGGTGACTAAGACTTCAATGATCGAGTTAGCAAATTCTACATCTCGATCCAGTTTTCTAAGTTCCAAAGACGAGAACAGGTTTGTGCATTCTGTTTACTAACAATGCTAGAAAATGTTCTTTTTATTATGCTTAAATTGTTAGGTTGATGGAGAATTATTGTCAATGAAACTATATATATGAATACTACTATGTTTGCCTCTGAATTTGATTAGTTCATTATACTCAGTTTTTCTGTGAAAAATGTCAAGTTACTTTCCATTTGTATAGTATTGAATTGTTTTAAATCTTCATAAGCTTTCATTGTCACGTGGCGTCTTAGGCCTCCCAAATGCATCACTATGTAATGGGTCCTTGTCACAAACTAGTTCATATAGTGTCTGGTTCATTTGTACTTCTAAAGGCCAACAACTTACAAAGTACCATATCGATTTTAATTCGCGAACTATAATATGAGCCCTAGTCTTCCATTTCCTAACTGATTCAGATATCTAGTAACAAGTTGATTCTTTATGTAATTTCGCAGATACAAGAAGATTTTGAACACGCTTGATCTTAGGAAGGACTTCTTTTTCAGCTACTCTTATCCTATCATGGGAAGTCTTCAGAAGAATTTAAGTGATCCTCAAAAAGGGTGGTCATTATACGAGTCAACCTTTGTGTGGAATGAGTTTCTTACCCGACGAATACGTAATTGTCTTAGAAGTACTTTGTGGACTGTTGCATTAGTCTATGGGTTCTTTAAGCAGGTATGCACCAAAATAAGTAGCCTGTAATTTCTATTTTGTCCTCATGTAGGTATAGTTTTTTAAAAGAAATTTCTTCTATTCTGAAATGGAAAGCATTAAAATATCAGTTTTGACTGGATTTAAAAACATCCAAGCTCACTAATATTGGCAGCTAGATATGTGAAAGTAGAGGTGTTTGTCGAAGGCAATCAATTCGTTCAAACCTCCCATCTTCTTCTTCATTTGTTGCCGTCTTTACCAAAATCACATAGTTCTTCGTTTTTCTCCCTATAATACCAATCTCTATCAAGTCTTTTCCTCACTACATGTATATATCCTGGGAAAGTGTCAGTCTTAGATTGCTAGATTTTGCCTCTGATCGTTAATATCTTATGCCATGTTATTAGGACAAATTTGCAATATCTGGGAAGGATATTATGTTCACGCTCATTGCTAGGCGCTCAAGACATTATGCTGGCACCAGGTTTGCACATTTGAAACAATTTGATTAATATCCGTTTTCTTGTTAGTTTCGCATAATGTTTGGATTGAAGTAGTTTAGCGAATATTGAACAGATATTTAAAGAGGGGAGTGAATAAGAAGGGCAGAGTAGCAAATGATGTCGAGACTGAGCAAATTGTTTATGAAGCTGTGCCTAGGCCTACAGAAGTAAGTTCTGTTGTGCAGAACAGGGGTTCAATCCCGTTATTTTGGTCGCAAGATACATCAAAGTTAAATATTAAACCGGATATCATATGTAAGCTTCTAAACATTTTCGATGATGTATGCACTATCATTAAAAATATATACTGATAAATATTTCATGTTTTGTCAGTTCATGAGCAGGACAAAAATTATGAAGCTACCAAGCTTCATTTTGAAAATCTTAGAAAAAGATATGGCAACCCTATCATTATCTTAAATTTGATTAAGGTGAGTTGTACCGTCTTATTCTGGAGTAGTAACATCTTTGGATATGCTGATGCATGATTCTTGATACATAATTGCTGATTTGCCCTGTTCTGTGGTTTTGCTGTTTTTGTTTGCATAAGACACGTGAAAGACGGGAATCTATACTTCGTCGGGAATTTGATAAGGCAATACGAAACATAAACAAATTTGATTCAGAGGAGAACCATCTGCGGTTCTTACATTGGGATCTTCATAAGAATTCTCAAGGGTATTGATTGTTATATTTTCACATTTAATCTCAACGTGTTAGTATTCTATAGCATGCATTATTGAAATAATTCTGTTTCAGAAAGCCTACAAATGTGTTGGACGTTCTTTTGAAAGTGGCATTTCGTGCTCTGAGGTTGACAGAGTTTTTCTATTGCCAAGTTGCACCACCTTCAGGGTCTGAGACTGCTCACTGGCCTGCGTTATTGTGAGTTCACCATTATCATTATCTCCACATTAAGATTTTGTTCTGTTGCCCTCTTCTATTTCAAGAATGGTCACTGCTCTTCTTTATGCATTTAATCTCCTTTATTCGCCTGTTTCTTTATAGGAATAGTCACGATCCATATTGCTGTGATGAGACCAACAGTGACATATCTCAAGAAGATATTTCGGGCAGTTCTGATTCTTCTGGCAATGGAACTGCAGAAGACAAAGCTGAAACCAGTGAAGTACCCCAACTAAAACCACCTATATTCCAAAAAGGTGTCTTACGGACAAACTGTATCGACTGCTTGGATCGTACAAATGTTGCTCAGTATGCCTACGGTTTAGCTGCCCTTGGACATCAGCTGTATGCACTTGGTTGTGTAGAATCCGCAGAACTTGGTTTAGGTGTTCCCTTGGCTCATCATTTAATGCACTTTTATGAGAGGATGGGTGACACACTTGCCGTCCAGTATTGCGGGTCGGCTGCTCATAATAAGGTAGTTTACAAAAACCCACTATTTCTGTTGAAACAACTACGTATGTAAGCAGCAAGATGATTTATTGTGATTCCATGTAGTGAATATGGATTGAACTCGGAACAAGTGTTCAGTTGAGTTATCCAGTTAAGTTTAGATGACCATGTTAAGAAAAAAAAAATTGGTATATTTTTCTATATTTTTTGGTTATAATAGTAGGAAGGGGATTAAGTCAATTTTATCTTCAGAATTCAAATTTTAGTAACTCATTCTCTCAATAGCTTAAGTACCATCTGGGCATATAAGACACTATCTCCCTACACAAGTATTGACCATGCATGGATCATGTTTTGTAATCATTGTTTCTATTGAATAAACTTGGTTCCTTGATTTGAATAATAAGCTGTGCTATAGCCCTATATTGATAAGGGACATTGCCCGATTGCATCATATAGAGTCTCCCAAATGCCAGGGACACAAGCAGTTCCATATAATAGCAACTCCTAGGAGAACTATAAAACTACTACTTCTTTGAACTCTAACGAAATGTTGAATAATCATCATATGTTTGTTCTATGGTTTCTGGATGCATCGCTTGCCTCTGAACCTTAACAAAGATTAATTGATCATGGTACTGAACATTGAACATAACCCCATATGGGAAGAGGAAAACTGTGCTGATAATACTAAGATTGTAATATTGTGTTCATTACTTAGATCTCCCTAACTAAAAATAAAATAAAACATTCCTTTAATATGGACCGTCATTCAGTTTTAGTAGCAAATTATCAATTTTCAAGTGTGGAATGTATTTCTTTTACTGCTTGTCAACTAATCCTTTTGTTTTCTCTATCTTTATATTTTGTTTCATGTTTAACCGTATGCACCCAGCACTGCTCTAATTTCTCTTTACGTGGTATTTCTTTAAGATATTCTCTGCAAAGAGGGGCCAATTGAAGCTTTTTATACGATCACAAGAGTTCTTCAGGACACTACAACGGCACTACAGCAATGCCTGTGTAGATGCTAACAAACAGGCAGCCATAAACTTGTATGTTTTACCGAGTATCCATGACCACTTTACAGAACCCATTGTTTCAATAAATATTGAGTTTGTTATTTTTATATATTTCAGATTTTTGGGGTACTTCCAACCGGAGCAGGGAAATTCTGCACTCTGGGAGCTGGAATCATCTTCCGAGGAACATAACACTGAACCTTTGGATCATATAGGGTAAACATGAGTCATTTAGTTATTTTATTTACGGCCTTATCTACCTAACTCCATCCAAAATATAAATTGTGCGATGCTTCACATGCATGCAATCCAAAGATCTGGTGTAAAAATGAAAAATTATCTGTGATGAACAATCCCTCATGAGTCACCCTTTCACATGCGGAGTCATTTGACAAACAGAATTTTATTGTTACTTTGTGCCGTTGGAAAAGTTGATAGCATGCAAATAATTCTTATCCCATTATTTCAGTGCCGCTGATTGGTGCATTACATATTAAGTACTCCCTTTTGTGGGCTAAAAATCTACCATCTCCTGACAGTGTTATGCTATTGTTAAACACACGAGGGTGTTTTAGTATCATGATACAGTCAGTATTAGTTGTTTAAGGCAGTGGCAAAAAGTCAGCGATGGGTGATATTATGCTGTCTTGCAGTAGTGCAGTTATTTCTGTTTAGATCAGCAAGGGCCTTCTTGTGATTGACTATTTATTTTGATGTCACAGTGACAGTGCAATGCCAAGAGTGCAATCAGATGGCAGCCTTCTTTGTGTAAGTAATACATCTATATCTGGCGGTAGTAATGAATTATTGAACGGAACACAACCTGATGTCAGTAATGAGCTACAACCTTCACAAGTGGAGTCGGATTTGGTGTACGAAAGTGAGATTTCACCACCCTTTGAAAGTGAGGTGTCAAATTTAAGGTCAGTTTCTGTTTATTCAGGCTTTGTACATTAAGTTTGATTCTTTGTCGGTAGTATGATAGTTTACTAGAAGGTAACATTGTGGTATTTCAAAGAAGTAAAGTTTCATCATTGATATTTGACTGGTTCATTCTTCTCTCAAACCAATTGCAGGTATACCCCCACGGTGTCTGATAATCATATACATAATGTCGTTAGCAGTCAACTTGAATATCCCAATGATTCGGGCGATTCAAACTTCCTGGATCTTGAATGGCTTTCAAATTCAGGCAATTCAAGCGATGAAAGGTCATATTTTGTGTTGTTTTACTTTAGTTCTGTAGTTGTCTTTCCCATGCATGCTCAACATCGTACCCTTTAACTGTGTAATTTCCTCATAATAACAGTAAATTGTTCTGTACGTACTTATGTTTCTCTCAGACTAGGGAAAACGTAAAAAGAACAGAGACAATGAAATTGAAGGATACCATTAGTTCATTTTTACTATTATCAGTTTCATGTCCTTTTGCTCTGGCAATCACATCCTTGCACTATCAAACACAGTAGTTTGTATCAGTTTGATGTGATTTTAATCTTGTGATCACATGCATGTCCTTGCACTATTAAACACAAATGACATCAATCTTACGTGGTATTATTTGGTAAAATCATATTTGCTGAGAAATCAAATCATATTCACTGAGAAGTAATTTGAATCATTTTTGTTAGTGTATGATGTTGTTCATCTAATATCTTCCAGCCTGCTGATTAGTACTGCTCTGGAAACACCGAGAAACCAATATTATTTTCTCACTGTAGCTTGGTAAACCGTGAACAGGTCAATTGCAGTTGGCACGCCAGATGCTCACCTTTCAACCGAGAATGTCATTCCAGAGACCACGGTGAGCATACAATCTCCAGATTTGGATCTCTTCTTCCGTCATTTAACGTTTTAAGTATTTGTTAGTGAAGCATGTTTTGTAAGATAGGCCTTTATGATTATTGCGCGTGTGCAATGGAACAAAACCAATCACCTAATCCCAAACTTTTCAGGAAAACCAAGTTGCTGAGGTTCAGGATCAGAAGTTGCCAGAGCATTTCGTGCAGTGGGTTAACGATGGTGACACTTTTTGGTTTTGAGACGCACTCTGGTGCTGTGTCCTGCATGCTTGGCTGCTTGGAAGACCCCAGGTCTCTTTTCCAAGTAGTCGCTGGGCAGATTGGAGTAGCAGATTAGGAGATGAGAAGAGATGGATGGTTCAGCAATTCCAGTCCTTTTGTCACATATATTGGGGGTTTACCCACTCCACCAAAGGGCAGAGTTCTTACAAGTTACGAGTTGTTTGTCTGTCATTCCGGAAGTCCTTCAGGAAGCTGTTTACTTGGTCCCGTGTTTGTACTGAGGGCGAGTAGGTAGGCTAATCTTTTTTTTTTCACATATTGAAAAGGAAATAGCGATAGGTATCGTAACTGTTATTTTTTTGCAAAATGTATATTATTCATGGGAGCATTTCACGTGTAAATATATATGTAATTGAGGTGGATCACAAAACACACTTTCTCTTGATTTTTCTTCTTACTCAGATCTTGTGCTGACCGACGTATGGAGTATTCTTTTTATGATACGTGTATACAGATTTTCATTGTATGTTGCTTGCACCAGCTTGAATTGTAACATGTGTGTACAGCTTCATTGGCATTAATGGTTTGCATCGACTATTTGTACTATCACATTATGCAGCTGGGTCAAGGGAGGCTGCCATGTTGGGGTCTGGGGGCGTGGTGACTAAAATGGCAGGGTGCCTATCTCCAAACCTAGCATAGCTTGAAGTGACTTTCCATCCTATAACGTGCGCTCTACCACCTAGAATAACTTTAGATGATTGTTAGAACACATGCTTAGGACTGGGATTGGGTGATATCGGGAATATCTGAGAACTTGCCTGTGGTAAGATGGTTAGGTGGGTGGTTGTACCCTCAGCCCATCAGAGTTCAAACCCCAGGTTTGACGCTGGTGATTCTCATTTAAGGCGGAATATTCTTCAGTGGGAGGCGACGTTCCCGTCGACAACGAGGCGCCCGTGGTGACTTCGTCAATCTCAAGACTCGACCCGCCGACTCAGTCTCTCGGAGGTGCTCATAGGGGTAGGGTGTGCGTGCGTGCGTTTATAGGGGTGAGTGTGTGCGCGTGTATATGAGCGCTTGCGTTGTACTGTGTTTCGCAAAAAAAAAAAAAAAAATCGGGAATATCTTGAAAACCGTCAGGAATTGATGTGCGTAATTCTTTTTTGGAAACACGAAGATAACCAACCATGGAAGAGCGTGAATTACTATCCAAACCTGACGATGAGTTCTTTTTCGTGCAACTCTGGCGTCCATGATGCAGCAAGAAGAGATGACTAGTAAAGAAGTTCACTATTAGGTGTTTACTTAATCAAGCCACGAAATCTTCAGTTACATGTGAATTTCTTTTTCTCTTTTTGTGCCGAGCTGAATGTGATTGCCAATACTAGTACTATTTAGGTGTTACTGATACTCAAACAAATCAACTGTGTTTGAGTGAACTACTAAGTACTTGTGGAAACATGCTTAAATGTGCGATTGTACAGCGCAGAAAATTGAACACAAATACAACATTCATGGCACCAAACATTGATGGTATTGATTCTTGCACCCAACATTACTCGACATTTAAAAGGAGGAAACCACCACAGGAAATCAAATGGCCAGCACAACATGCTGCTTAAATTCCACGTTGTATCTCTCCACTTTGGGAGCTTATGTTTTTCCTATGGTGACACGATTCAATGGTGAATGGCCCTTGAAGCAATCCATGAAAATTTAAACGATCAATGGTCAATGCCTCCATCGAAGCAATCCGTGAAAATTGAGAAGTTTTAGTGGAAAATGCACCTACTTTGGCAGGAGCTTGCAAAACCAATGCGTGGTCCATCCAACACAAACAAGTAGCTTTCATGTGATACATGCAACTTGGACTCCGACTATCTTAATGGCTAGGCAAGTTGGGCACATGATCGGACTCAATGTAGTTCGCTAGCGGTGGAGCAGTGACGGACCCAAAAAAACATTTTTGAAGCCTGGGAAAATTAAAAATTTAACGGCTTAGTATGCTATTTTTGGTCAAATTGACATGAAAATGTGCTTATGTAAGCAGATGTGTGGCCAGCAAGCCCGGGCGGAAAGGCGCTGAATCCGCCGAGACCAAAGGTATATTTATATGTGTAAGAGTTCAAGCCCGGGCGGAGTGACGCTAAATCGGGAGTTCCACTTTTGATCTGCTCCATCCATTAACCATCTAACGTCCCAGATCGAAAGTTTTCAGGTTTTCACCGAATTGTGGTTTTCACCTGATATGTCGCTGAGTTCAAGGAAACCCTGGGATATCGTTTGGAAGATAAACTCAATAAAATGATCTATATATCTTTAACTATTTAAACTCAGTGTACGATTGGCCGATTGGGTGACACCAGGGATAAATGTAGGGCCTAACATCATCATCATCATCTTTCTCCGGTTTCCTTCGAGAAGAAACCCATACAACTATGGAAATCTAGACCAAGATTTTTGGCTCATCGTATTGAGCCATGAAGCCTCCTCAGAGAGGTGGTTTGAGCCTGGTGTTTTAGGAAAAGACTGCCCAATGGCTCTTAAGGACCTTGCCAATTTTCAAGTCATACTCTAAGGCTTTATTTAATTTTGAAGGAATGACCTCTATCTTTACCTTAATTCTAGTCCTTCATGTAACAACTTGTCTTTTTATCTCTACATAAATCCAATAAGGCAAGTTATAGAAAAATAACAATTGAAAAATACGACATGTACCATGTTTGAGGGAGATTGATCGCCTAAATAAAATAATATTTCAGCCGTTGAAGGTTGCATATTGACTCAAACGAGAAGCATTCAGGAAAACTGAGTAGGACTACATAAATATTTGAGAATTTAGAAACTTGGAGATCTCGTTGCATCAGCGTACATAGCCAAGGTAATTTGGCTCTAGATGATCACATGGACAGAGCCAAGGGGAAAATATTAACATATTTCGGTATGTTTCCAAAGTGATAACACATCTGATTCACCTCGTTTATCTTTTTCAGGTGGATATTAATCGTGTTTTTAGATCATAATGTCTACGGGTACGATGCTCGGATCCAGTGGCTAGAGAAGCCACACTTTGAAGATCGTTTTGAGAGTTAAAACGGGCCTTACAAATATTATGCAGAAGAACTATTAGAATTTCACTCCTGATGCCGAATTCGGGCATCCCTAAAGTTCATACTTCATCGTTGTCCATCAAGACTGGCATATAAGCACATCTAATGTACATAAGAATGTTTGTAAACAATCTGAATCCACTACCATATGTCTGCCTTGGATTAATGTCCTACCCAAGATAAACGCTTCTCCGCAAGCTAGAGAAAGCTTGTTCATCTTGTCCATTGTACTAAATATATTTCTATCCAAAAGTACACTCCCACAACACATTCATCTTCATCTATTAGTTACTACTTTCTCTGTCCATAATTGCCCTGCATTATGAGTTTGGTCAAGGTCAAAATTTAAAAAGTTTAACCAAACATATGGAGAAAAACATCAACATTTATAATACGAAATGGATATAATATGATTACATATTTTATGATGATTCGTATAATATTTATTTTGTATTATAAATATTGACATTTTTTCTTATATGATTACTCAAAGTTTACAAAGTTTAAATTTGACTAAACCCAGAACGCAAGATAATTAGGACAGGGAGTATGTTGTGCCCAGATCTTGGATCACAAAATGGTAAATCGATTGTTTACCCACTTGAGAGTGATTCTGAGTGATAAATAAAAATCCTTATGAATTGATCGACATTGTATTTGTAGCAATAAATGAATATAGTCATCTAGTCTAAAAGTGTTCCATTCTTTAAAATCTGCTAAAATATACCCGAACAATGTCTTATATAGTCTGGAAGGCTTGTTTCCTTCTTGAACGTTTTGCCTAGAAGTTGTGTATTTTCTCTTTATTTTTGTCTTGCACCATAGAGTAGTGGTTGGTCTGTCACACATGTGGCATCGGGTTTGTTATCTTTGTAATTTTTTTAACTATGCAATAAAAAGATTGTGTGCATCGTTTTGATGCAGAAAATGGGCCTCTGTTCCCCCTTTCGAAATAAAGAAGAAAAAATAGTGTCTCATATACATCATGTCCTAAGAAGTCAACTTGATTATTGCAATAATTTGGGGATTTGAATTTTAGGCAACTCAAATGACAAAAAATCAAGTGACAAAAAATCACACCATATCTTTGCAAAATGCCCTCTAACAACTCAATAACAAGTAGCACCCCATATGCTCACCTCTCAACCGTGAATGCCATCATTAGTGACGTAAATCCCGAGACCATGGTGAGCGTAGTGTGCACTCTTGGATTTGCATCATTTCTTACTATTGTCTTTCATTAAATTGCACAAGCGCATACCTATCAAAGTCATAGTAACAAAAAACCCGTCTATTGAGGTTAGTTTTGTAACAAAACACCAACTATTGAGTCCACATGTAACAAATACCACAAGGATTTAACATCATTGTGACATGTGGGGCCCATCAGGAATAAGGGGACACCTGTCGCCTGCTAGGCTGCTGCTGCCAGAGCCTTGGACGTGACCGCCCCAACCGAGTAGCCGATGGGGTAACAACGCAACCGCCCGTGTTATGTTCTAGTGAGCCTCCGCCAGGGGCGAAGCTAGAGCAGAATTTCATTTGGGTTAGCTATGTAACTCATGGTGTACTCTTCCACTTGTAAAAAATCTTATTAGACTAATTCAGTGAGGAATGATGAATTTCATTGGGTTCAACTGAACCCAACACTACTATACTAGCTCCGCTACTTTCCTCTGCTGAAGCTCTAAGCGCAGCGGCAAGTGATGACGTCAGTGGGGACGCCGAGGAAGCATGAGCAGCTGAGAGGAGCCACAATTTTATTAGAGGCGAGTAGATAGGAAAATATTATTTATGAGCTGAAATAAGTATTGATAAGTATCATAACTATAATTCTTTCGAGAAATGTGTATTGTGTGTAGGAGAATTTCGTTGTGATGTGTAAATATATATGTGTGATCATGGTCGATCACAGGCACATCTTTTGTCCAATTCTTATCCTTCCTTTGATCTAGGTTATCCCGCGTATACCTTCATTACTCCCTAGCATTATGGCACCCTTTTTTCGGAGTGAGTGTTTCCTACCACATCGTACAACTAAAACCTCATAGGAGGCTATAAAATGCCGAGTTGATATATCCTCGACAACTCACACGTCCCATATACTCCATGACTTTTGTTCACGCCGAAACATGGTACATCCCTCTTTTGTGGTATAGAGAGTAGAGTAGAGATGGACATATGGAAATTAATGCATATTGACGAATGGTAGAGCATGTTCTAGGATTGGGAGTATTCTGGAATACCTTCAAAACTACTATGGTAAAATCATGGTAATGAATTTTCTAAATCACTAGTCGTACTCTACCCCACGAAGTACGATCTCCCATTGCACTCGTAGAGCATATTCTAGGATGAGCACTCGTAGAGCATTTCATGCAGTGGGTTAACGATGGTGACACCTTTTGGATTTGAGACCCACTCTGGTGCTGTTTCATGCATGCTTGAGTGCTTGGAAGAACCGAGGTCTCTTTTCGAAGTAGTCGCTGGGCAGATTCGAGTAGTAGATTAGGAGATGCATGGTCATTGTGTATGGTTCAACACTTCCAGTTGTTTTTTGACATATCCTGGGTTTTCGCAGTGTTCTTATAATTACAACTTACAAGTTGTTTGCCTGTCATTCCAGAAGACCCCTTCAGATAGCTGTTTACTTGTTGGTCGCGTGTTTGTACTAGGGGTGAGTAGATAGAGTAATATTTTTTCACATATTGAAAAAAAATAGCAATATGTATGATAACTGTTATTCTTTTACAAAATTGTGTATTATTCATGGGAGCATTTCATTTTCATGTGTAATATATATGTGATTACGATTGAGGTGGCTCACAAAGCACGTCCTTTCTCTTTGATTTTTCTTACTCCGGTTTCATGGCGATCGGTATGCAAGGAGTATTCATTTTATGATATGTATATACATGTTTTCACTGTCCTACTCCTCTTGCCTGTGTTTTTATCACCAGCTTCCATTGTGACATGTGTGTGTGTATAGCTTCATTGGCGTTAATACATGCCGGGAGTTCACACCCACTGTTTTCGTAGTGCCACATTATGCAGCTCGGACCTGGGAGGCTGCCATGCCTGGGCCTAGGGGCGTGGTGAGGAGAGCGAATAATCCGCAACGAGTTGCACCATTATTTAAAATTGCATTTTCGAGTTTCCAAAAAATCTGTAAGAAATCACACACACATTGGTTAGATTGTATCTTATGCAACTACAAATTTTCATCCCAAAATATGACTCTATGTGACCTGTGCAAAAAAAAAGGGCTAAGTGAATAGTATCATGTACTATTTGCGTGTAATTTGTCTTTTTTGTACAGATCACATATTTTTATTTTTTGGGATGAAACTTTGTAGATGTAAAAGAAACAACATAATATATCTCCATGATTTATCTCTCATTTTTTGAAAATTCAAAAGTGGTACATGCGGAATGGGTTGCGCCCGCAACTAGTTGTAAATTTGAGTTTCCCCGTGGTGAGGCTATAATATGGGAGGATGAATCATTCCACAAGTAGCATAGTCGATATGCCTTCCCATCCTACAATGTGTGCTCTACAACCTCCAGCGGCTCCTAACATAGCTAGGCAAACTAGAGACAAGGACTGAAACTAAACACGAAATATATATGCTTTTGATGATTGGTAGAGGCGTAGAGCACATACAGACATACTACTTAGTACTGGGGAGTGGGATTTTGGGAGGTCTCGGGGGGATACCTTGAAAACATCGTTTGCTGGATATGGATAATGCCTTTGCTGAAACAGAAAGGGAACAGAGCACCAAAGAACATCACTTCTTCTTGTTACGTGACAACAACTCAGCAACAGCGTTAGTGTGCAACCTAATGACTGTCAGAGATGTTGCATTTGCTATGCAGAGTGGCATGCATGTGTTTTTTTTCCTGAGCCGAGCAGAATGTGATTACTGGAGTTTCTAACCAATCAGTGTATTTTTGCGTATTAAGTACTTGTGGCAACAAAGAAACAGGCTAAAGGACAGTAAATCGCAACCTTCAGAAATATTTTGAGACCCCTGGCTCTGGTCTGCTCACCGCGAGCCCTCTCCTGCCTCCCCTCTCCCCTGGCTTCTCCACTGGGCGTTTCCTAGGCAAAGCCTGGGTGGTGCCGTGGCGGCCGGACGTTCCCGTGGCGCGGAGGCGTAGCATCTCGTGGTCGATGGCAACGCCTGCAGTGGGTTTCTGATGGCCGTGCGGGCCGCGGGTGGAGAGATGTGCTGCAGAGGCTGTGGTGTTCGCCTCCACGGAACGAGACGCAATCCAGAGCTGCAGGCCACGCTTGGCCCGTCGCCGTCTGCCCGTCTGCCGGGCGTAGTCTACCTATTTTTTTCCGAATCGCGGAGTTTACCTTTGTTTTTTGCTCGAGCCACCTCCCTAGGAGCGATGCTAGCTAGCACTGATAGTGTAAAAATAAGAAAAGTGATAGGTATGTTAATTTTATTCTTTCATAAATTGTTTTATTCAGGGAGCATTTCGTTTTCATGTGTAAATATTTTTTTGATCAAGCTAGGTTCAATCACAAGGCACATATTTTTTTTCCGAAAAAGGAAGATATCCCGGTCTCTACATCAACTGATGCACATAGCTGACAAGGCATATATTTTTAGAAATAAAGGGCCTCGCCCCAGTTCCATTTCAAGAAATGAAATCCCAGGTCTTACATCATTCGGTTTTACAGAACTCAGAGCAACAGCTGAATGCTGATCTCAGAAAGTGCGTAAAGCAACAACAGAACAAGCTAAAAGTCTGGAGGGATACAACCTCACACCACTACACAGAACAAGAACGACCAACTACCAGCAGGAAACGCGCAAGAGGGAGAAACTGGATAACCGATTCACTGCTTGCTGATCACCTTCCAGTTCCTGCCATTTTCGACCATCACCAGCTTGGCAGCTTCCAGGGTACGAGCTAGCCCACGCGTAGTGGCTTCCCACTCTGCATCTTGCGGATCACAGTGCGGACCCAAGCAGTTCTTGAGACCAATCTTCACCGGGTCCCTCACCCTGAATCTCGCCAGATCAGCGGGGGAGGGCTTCTTGCCAGCATCTCCACAGCGGCGACGTTTTCCATCATTCGAGCTTTTGCATCGCCGGAGAGCAAGATCGCCCACAGAGAAAGTGTAGAAGCTAAGCTTCTCCATATCACCTTTTGTATCTTCCACCATACCAGAGGGACCCTCCAGCATGGGTATGTGCTTTTTCCTTCTCCTTTTGTTGGCTTGAGCATGGAAGTATGCAGTATTTTTGTCACCCTCTAGGATCTGCTTCTCCCGCGACCTCTGCCTCGCCTTGATCTCCTCGCGCTTCCAGATATCTGTTAATTCATCAGAAATACATTTCATCCTTGCTTTAGAAGGAGGAGATAAACATTGCGTTTCAGATAGAATATCCAGCTGGTCAAACTCAGCAATAAGCTGCTGTTTTTTCTTTTTCTGCGCAGATTCAACATTAGCACACCACCCTTTTGCTGCTTTCCTGGTGGTTCTAATCTTGAACTGCCATATGTCAATGCTTCTAGTAAAGCTACAAGGCGTATTCCAAGCTTTTTGGATAACTTTTTTAAAGCCATCCACTTGAAGCCACCACTTCTCAAACCGAAACTGCCTAGAGGTGGGAGCAGCCATGGCTCCAGTGTCAAGCACTAAAGGAGTATGGTCACTACCAACCCTAGGGAGCGTCCTAACTGAGCTAGCCGAATAAAAACTATCCCAGCAGGTAGAAACAAAAACCCTATCAAGAGTCGCCATAACAGCATCCTCCTGGTTGTTACTCCAAGTATACATCCTACCAGCACATTTTAGCTCAATTAGTCCAAATTTGTTAATCCAGTCATTGAACAAGTTAGCCCAGTGTTGGTTAATGTTCCCAGAGCTTTTTTCACACCGTTCTCGGATCAAGTTGAAGTCCCCACCAATTAGAATGGGCCCAACAAAACAACCAAGCGTGTTATGAAGCTCATTGATGAAATCCAGTTTATGCTCATCATAAGCAGGACCATAAACTGAAAGGAAATTCCAGGTAAAGTTATCCCTCTTATGTTTAATTAAGCAGGACACCCCAAACCTATGAACATCCCAAGCTAAAACTTCAAAAACATCACTATTGATACCCACCAGGATACCCCCGGCCGTACCAATAGCAGATAACCATTTCCACACATAGGTGTCTTGGTTATCTAGCATTTGAAGTTGAGCAACAGAAAAATCTTGCTTCTTAGTTTCGCAAAAGTAAAGAAATCTGGTCGATGCTCTTTAATAAGCTCGCCAGCCAAGGCATATATTTTTTGTCGACTACCTTATGTAGATCAACTTTGGAGCAAATGTAGGCTAGTCAAAGTCTTGCTCGTGTTCCCAGCTTCTGTTGGATCATGCATATAGCTTCATTACTCATTGGAATCACTGCATATGTTTTCGCAGTGAGTGTTTCGTACCACATCGTACTACTAAAGGTACGGGCCATGGTGAGGCTATAAAATGTCAGTGTGGCATCCCTCCACAACTCATAGATCCTTCACGTGGAAGCTTGGCATCGCTCTCTTTTGTGGCATAGAGAGTAGAGTAGAGATGGACAGCTGGAAATTAACGCATATTCACAAATGGTAGAGCATGTTCTAGGACTGGGAGGTTTCTGGAATACATTCAATACTGCTATGCCAAAAGTGTGGTCGTGACTTCTCCTAAACTTGAGGCATTCTCAAGAACTTGGAGTATGAGCTGTCATTGCTCTAGTAGAGCACATTCTAGGATGAGACGACAACGACGACGGCGACTCGTAACGCGCAACGGCGGGCTTAGAGGAAATTGTTTAACTTTGTCCCTTTGGAGTGTTGTTAGTTCCAACTACCCTGTTTACCACCTGCCAACGAAGAGCTAGCAGCCCGAGAATGAAGATCAGTACTGCAAAGCGGCAACCAGCACCATGACTCTCTATTCTCAGTTGATAACCTCTCATATACAACTACCTCCTTTCCTAAATATAATACAAGATGTTTTATTTTTTTTCCTGTTTTTCCTGATTCAAATGTATCTAGACACGTTTTAGTGTATATGTTTATTCATTTTTAGTCCTAATGTAGTGCACATTAACATATCTAAAACATCTTATAATTAGGGACGTTCTACTCCTAATTATTTTTATGTTTGACCCGAGCAGTATGTGATTACGAGAGTACTATTTAGATGTCATTACTGAAAATCTAACTAGTCAAATGTATTTTTGCGAATTAAGTGCTTGTGGCAACAAAGAAACATGCTCGATTGAGTACAATAAATCCCACCTTCAAAATATTTTAAGACACAATGACCCCTCACCCCCGTGTGGCTCACCGGCCACACCGGGCACCCCTGTCCGCTCGACAGGAGCCCTCTCATGCCTCGCTTCGCCCATCGACACCGTCAGAAGGCAATGCCTGGGAAAATCCTTGGCAGCGCCGGCAGCGATCGGGCCTTCCCATGGCGTGGAGGCGCTGCATCTAGAGGCCAGAGAGGGCTTGTTCAATGATGACGCATGTAGTGGGTTTCCAGTGGCCGTGCGAGGGTGGGTGCATGTCCTGAATTAGGAGACGGCCCCGGGTTGGCGGCGATGACATGGGCTTTTGTTGTGGTTAGGGAGGAAGATCCTGCGTGGCATAGGTCATGACATGAGGTGTTGTGATGGGTTGTCGCACGGTGATGTTTGTCTGCATGCAACATAGGTGTCTGTTGTGCGAGACACTTTGAGAGCTCTTGGGTACTCCAGATCCACAAGGCCCTTTCCCTTGGTAAGCTCGATGGTGAGGAGGAGATGCGACGAAAGAATTTGCCGCAATTTTGGTTAGGCCATGCGACGGTCACGCCCATGTTTGTCGCTTCCATCCTTGGAGGTGTCCCCGTGGAGCTTTGTTTCTTCTCATTTCGACATGTTGCGCTCTCAGGAAGAAAACTGTATCTCTAGATTTTTTGGAATGGGTGGTGGCGATGTCTATTTTTTGACCTCACATTGCAGGCTTCACGTTGGATAGTATGCTTGCGGCTGTTGCATGATTTTACTCTGCCCTCAGGATCAGTCCGTGCTAATGCGGCTAGGGGCATAGCTAAACATTTACAAAAGAAATTGTAATGTGGACGCTCTGAGATGGTTGGTGTGCATCGAGAAAGTCTCAGATTGTAATATGGTCAAACTCTATTTTGCAGGCTGCGTCCTGACACGACGTGGGTGTCAACCTTGAGCAGTTTTTCAAGGATATGTCCTGGAAGGCATATCAGTTTTCATAAAAGAAGAGGTCAAGCGGCCGAATCACAATGCGGGCTGGCACAGACGCCGAGCGCGCAATCACACTGTCGTAGCAGCTCGGTACCCTAGATACATAGCAGACTACTCACCAAACCTCCACCGCTCCGTCTGACCTAGGGTACCTCTGAAGAGACCGGCGACACGCCAGGTTTCTCCCTCTATCCTAATCGACTCTAACAACCTACCGACCGACGGTGTGGCGCCGTCAACCTTGAGCAGTGAGCACGTAGCTACACTATGGGTGGCTCAGATAACCAAGCAATAATTACTTCTAAATCACTTTCATAACCGAGTGCGGACACATGGGATTCAGAGCGCCCCATGTTTTCAGAAAATCAAAAGCCATGTTTACATGCTTAAAAGATCTTATTTTTCTTATGTATGCATAAGTATGATTTTTGTCACCGTGTAAGTAATATTTAGGCTAAACAAAAATCACAAAAAAGTGGGTCTAGGTAAGTAATATTGTGGTTTGGAGTCATGCTAGTTACATGGGAGCAACAAACCAGTAGCAAGATATCGAAGGCAACAATACTAATTGGTGGTTTTGGGATGTTTGTAATTCCGGACACAATTTTGGAAATGATTAAGAAAGAACAATAAAAAATTAAAAGTATAGATCATTGTAGAAGCTAGCCAGAGTCGAATTTGCAATGCAATCAAATTTTTATTGCTCCTCCATGTCAGCGATCCAAGATAGCAAGAACGCATCCAAGACTAGAGATGTGAAAGTGGGATTAGTAGAAATTTGATTCATGTTTTGTCGATCCAAGAATCAAATTTCTACAAACCTAGCATAGTAATGATGTATTTATTTGTATCATTATTGCTCAACGATTTAGCATCTCCTCACCCCAATTTACCATACACTATTTGTTATTAGAATTTTTTAATTCTTATATTAAGTAATAAATAAATAATTAAATAATACAATCCTTGTCGAATTAGCCTTTCCAAATGGACCAAACATTATTTTTTTGTGAGGACTTTGAGATCAAATAGGGAATCTGTCTCTCCATTCCTCGTGAGAGCCACTTATTTCAAAGAGCAATTCTAGAAACTTCCATTTTCCATTGATCAGGGTGTTGCTATTAAAAGTGGGTCTACCCACCCCTGCGTGACTTACACTTGACCAACCACTTCTATCTTAGAATATACTTAGATAGGCTTGTTGGAAAACCCGTTCTTGACCTGATTCATTGCCCTTTGTTTTTCAAAATAAAGGGTTAGATAAGCCGACTCAAATGAATGGTCATGCCAATGACAGAAAGGTTTTCCTTAGTTTTGTATCTTTATTGCAAAACCTTGTGTGTTGGTGATTTGCGCGGGTATCTGACCTATTTCGAGAATCGAACACAGCGATTAAAAAAGGCAATTTAGAGCAAATTTTATTTTACGAAAAATGTGAATACCCAAATACTGGTATTGAATTCTTATTTGGAACCACATGGCTGTGCTCATATTTCTAACAAAAAAACACCCAAGTTTATATACTCTTTTTGTGGCTCTACAAAAGAAGGGTCTTTTTGAAATTATTAGAAATGATTTTTGATTTTTTCGAAATGTCGATCTCACTAGAGCTCGAGCTTCACATGTCTGCACTAAAAAAACGCTCTTTGGTTTAGAAAATTAGAAGGGAAAAAGGATAATTCTAAGAGAAAAGTAGAAAAGAACAAGGACACGATCCAACAAGAGTACAAGACCCACACGCAGGCCGTTTTGGGAACCGACTCGAGAACTGTTTCCGTGTCCAGCACGTATCCGACTCCACGACTCTCGCTAAATAAAATCGCTCCTGAAATCCCCAAATCGAAAACCAAACCATAGAGCCCTCAACCTAGCGAAACCTAGCGCCCGAGCGAAAACAGGCGAACCGGCGACAACCGACAACCATGGCGGCAGCGAAGATGCGATGGGGGGAGATCGAGGAGGACGACGGGGACGACATGGACTTCCTCCTCCCGCCCCCGTTGTCACCGGGCCCGACGAGAACGGGATCAAGAAGACGACCGAGTACCGCTTCGACGACGACGGCAATCGCGTCAAGGTCACCACCACCACCCGCGTCCGCAAGCTCGCACGCACGCGCGTCTCCAAGGCGGCCGTCGAGCGCCGCAGCTGGGCCAAGTTCGGCGAGGCCGCCACTGGCGACGACGCCTCCGCGCGGCTCACCGTCGTCTCCACTGAGCAGATCTTCATCGAGCGTCCACGCCCTCCAGGTTCGTCCACGTTTTGTATACATCTCCACACACCGTTGATTCTGTTCCGATTCAAGGACTGTGTTGCTAGGCATTCTCTAGGTTGGATTGATGTTATTCATTGTAGAAGTCTTATAAAACAAGATTGGCGATCTATCCGTATAGGTATAGATATGTGTACTAAATATTTCTAGTTGGTACGAAACAAATTGCCGTAGATATTGGGAGGACAGTAAATTAATACTCGCTCCGTCCGGAAAAGGATGTATTTGATTTGTCCAAATACGGATGTATGTAGACATATTTTAGTGTGCACATACATCTAAATTTGGACAAATGAAAGACATCTATTTCCGAACGGAGGGAGTAGATTGCTAGTTTTGATATACAATGTTCGATTGATATTTGTTGAAGCAATGCTGGTATTTGGTATTTCCAAGCTGTTAGAAAAATCCAGAGTTGAATGTAATTGAGTCATGAGGTCTAGAAAGGTTCTCCGGATTGCTGTATTATGTTTGAGTTAGGCAGTAGATTGATGTACAGTGGGTGCTGGCACCGTAGGATGCTGGATCATGGGGTTTCGAGTTTGAAGTTCTAATTCACTGTTAGCTTTGGAGTACACGAACTAATACGAATACATTACTATCATTGAAAACGCCCACATTGTCTCATTCCAATTTCTTGTGACACGACGATGATTATGTCACCAAAGAACACAATTTTTCTTTCTGCATTTTGTTTTAAATGATTTTCTTATCTTGACGATCACGTTAACACTATTACTTCAGTGGGTACTGGTTCCTGAATGATGGTTTGTTCGTTAGTAGCCCATACAAACTTAACCTTGTACTACTGTGCCATGGATGTTTTACTGTCTGTCGCTATAACTTGTCCTCTGCTCAAACAGTAACATGGATCTTCTTGATACTGCCATCCTTGTTTATAAGCACTTCATTATTGTTGTTCAGAAGTCCATTAAACTAGTTGGCTTTACTATATCTCGGTGCTCTCAGTTTTTAACTCTTCACTTAATTGTAGGGAGCAAAGCTGTTGAACAAAGTGTTTCTGGTGAT
Source organism: Poa pratensis (assembly GCA_947311845.1). Classification (NCBI taxonomy): domain Eukaryota; kingdom Viridiplantae; phylum Streptophyta; class Magnoliopsida; order Poales; family Poaceae; genus Poa; species Poa pratensis. The sequence goes on from CAMZMU010000034.1 coordinate 84,639,083, forward strand.
CCACTGGCAATGGCAAGCAAGGGTACGGCTCTCATGGCTTGCAGAATCTGCGGTAAGAAGGGTGACCACTGGACCGCGAAGTGCCCCTACAAGGACCTTGCTGGAGCGAGAGATATTGATGACAGGCCTCCTACTTCTGACGGACCTCCAGCGCCGGGCTCTGCTGTTACCAATCAATCATATGTTCCTCCGAGGATGAGGCCTAACGCACCGCAAAACAAAGGAGACGACATGAGGCGCAGGAACGATGAGAACTCTGTCCGTGTTAGCAATCTATCAGAGGACACCCGTGAGCCTGACGTCCTCGAGCTGTTCCGCACATTTGGCCCGGTCAGCCGTGTCTATGTTGCGATGGATCAGAGGACTGGGATAGGCAGGGGCTTTGGCTTCGTCAACTTTGTCCACAGGGAGGATGGTGAGATGGCGATCAGGAAGCTCAACGGCTATGGTTATGATAACCTTATCCTCCATGTGGAGTGGGCAGCACCCAGGCCTAGTTAGTTACTACTTACTAGTACTAGTATATGTAATGCAGATCTCACATTAACGTTCTGTCAATATGTTGGAATTATGTATTTCTATATATTTCTAATGAAATTAGATAGTAGATTTTTTTGCGGGTATACACTGAGTGAATTAACCTTGAAGTGTTTGAGAACTGCGTGAGCCGTTCACCTACATGGTTGATAATCTAAAATCTCCAAACACAAGTGGCACCAGGACAAACCTCTGCGAGAACTTCTTATGGAACTGTTGTTAAACAAGTACTGCAGGTTTGTGCGTAGTCACATTTGCCCCGCATGTGCAGTGCTCAATCAGTGTTTTGAGGAAACCCTTGAGCTAAGCGGTAACAATTTTTAGAAAAACAAAAAGAGTGGTGACTCAGTCCCAATGCATGTGGTGCCATCGTTTTGCATATCCGAAGTTTGTCCGCTAATTTGATCAATATAAAACAAGAGCTGTTTATAACAAAAATCAATCCATTAAAACTTTATTTGAATATGAATTCAATGATATAACTTTAATATAGGCATGTGCTCGATCCATTGGCAGTTCCATTTTTGGGACTGGTTACCACAGTAGTATAACATATACTCCTACATGCTAATACTGTCATTTGTCACCCCGCAACAAGTAAGACTCTCTAGCTCCAACTACTCAAGAAGGCACACGTAAAAAAAAACTACTCAAGAAGGCAAGCTCACAAAAATTAATGTTTTATCTACAAAATAACATAAAATGTATTTTTTTAGGTTAAAGGATATCCCGCTGTTCGTTTATTAGATAGATATAAAAGGTTTTTGTACATAGTCTGTTGCCGAGGCAAAAGAAGAGAAAATAAATTACATTACTCCCACTAAAGCACAATAATTTGGTCTCCTGGATCGTTTGTGTGGGCGTGAGCCCTTTACTCAAGCTCCTTCCAGACGAGGTACACCATGTCGGGCTGGATAGCAGTGTTTCCGAAAACCCTTTGTTTCCTCTCCTTCCAGCGGCCTCACATGGCATAGATGAACGCGCCGCTAGCTTCTCGCCTCTTTGCGTTTGGGACGCCTGACCAGACCACCAGCTATTGATGGAGTGACCTAGGGTGGGAGGTGCGGCGCCGATCGAGCCATTCCAAGGAAAGGTCTTCCCTCTGGCCGCCACCGAGAAACTATACTGAAGGAGGAGGTGCTGAACTGTCTCGGGATGGATTGAACAGATTGCCAAATTGTCCGTCGTGAGAATCTTCCCGTGCAGCACAAGCAATGCAAAATAGCAGCACTTTGGCTCCGCAAGCGCCCTCCGGATTTTGGCGGCACGGAAGGGAGGGCAAGCTCAGACAAATTGGCATTGGTATGCCGAAGCCGCAGAGTAGACGCAGAGTCGTCCACCCCAATAGGTAAGAACATAATATCGTTTAAACATGTTGTAGAAATCAAGCAACAAAGAAGGAGGAATATCACTAGATTACTCTGTATTTTTCCACTGTTTCTTGAGGACGAACAGTACAAGTGCGGAGAGGAAACTGAAGCTTCTCTACTCTTCTACATCCCGTTCCCCTTCACATATATATTTTCCATCTTACACTTTAGTCACCATTATATTTACTATTTATGCCTAGACCCTATCTCCAACACTCCCCCTCAAGATGGGGCAAATGCATCATACATCCCCATCTTGCTACACATACCAGAAAACATTTTTTCAGCTAAGCCTTTTGTCAATACATCAGCAAGTTGATTTGAAGAACTCACATATGCCATGCAGATAATCCCATGGTCTAGTTTCTCCTTGATGAAATGTCGATCAATTTCAATATGCTTCGTTCGGCTATGATGTACCGGGTTATGAGCAATGTCCAGTGCTGCCTTATTATCGCAATACAACATCAAGGGCTTCACCTGAAATAAACCCAGTTCACTTAATAAGATTTTTAGCCATAATAACTCGCATACTCCATGTGCCATAGACCTGAGTTCCGCTTCAGCTGTAGATCTGGCTACAACATTTTGCTTCTTGCTTCGCCAAGTAACAAGATTGCCTCCAACAAAGGTGCAATAGCCAGAAGTTGATCTTCGGTCATTTGGTGATCCAGCCCAATCTGCATCAGTGTAGCATTCAACATGTAAATTATTATTTGGAGCATATAGTAACCCTTTACCTGGACATCCATTGAGGTAGCGAATTATCCTCATCACAACATCCAAATGGTGACTTCTAGGATCATGCATATATTGACTCACAACACTAACAGCAAAAGCTATATCAGGATGTGTGTGTGATAAGTAAATTAAACGCCCAACTAGGCGTTGATACTGCTCTCTATCTACGGGGGTTCCTTCTCCTTTGCTCAGATGTTGATTCGCCTCAATTGGAGTGAGGGCTGGACGACACCTGGTCATTCCGGTTTCAGCCAATAAGTCTAGCACATACTTTCTTTGTGAGAGGTAAATACCTTTTGCACTTCTTGACACTTCTATTCCTAGGAAATACCTCAGCAACCCCAGGTCCTTAACTTCAAATTCTTTTGCTAGATGATGCTTTAGTTTTTTAATCTCACTGCTATCATTTCCAGTGATGATAATATCATCAACATAAACAATCAATATAGCAAGTTTATCGCCATTGCGATTATAAAACAGAGTATGATCAGCATTACTCTGTTTATATCCCATTTTGATCACAGCATTACGAAACCGATCAAACCAAGCTCGTGGAGATTGTTTTAAGCCGTACAAGGAACGATGTAATCTCAGCACTTTGCCTTTGGTTTGAGCGGAACTGAAGCCAGGGGGTATATGCATATAAACTTCTTCACGAAGGTCCCCATGAAGAAATGCATTCTTCACATCTAACTGATGTAAATCCCAATTAAGATTAGATGCACAAGATATCAACATTCTTATGGTATTCATCTTGGCCACTGGTGCAAATGTTTCTTCATAATCTATCCCATATGTTTGTGAGTAACCTTTGGCCACTAATCGAGCCTTATATCGTTCCACTCTTCCCTCGAGATTATGCTTAACTGTGTATACCCATTTGCAACCAACAACCTCCTTGTCACGTGGCAATTCTACCAACTCCCATGTTTTATTTTTCTCTAGGGCACTCATCTCATCTATCATGGCTGCTTTCCACTTAGGCTCTTTCATAGCATCTTCACAATTTCTAGGAATGGAGGTCGAATCTAAGGAGGCTATAAACCCTTTAAAGGTAGAACTACACCTCTCATAATTAACAAACTTTGCCAGATCATGTTTGTAGCCTACATAGTCCTTCAATCGTTCTGGTACACTAGTTTTCCTTGCAGTCTTTCTTAATGCAATTGGCTGATCCATTAAAGGAGGAGTAAGACATTCAATACCTTGTTCTCCAGGACCGTCTTCTTCTGTAGTACTAGAAGAAAGTTCCCTTGTTGACGCAAGGTTCTCAGGAACAAAAACCTGATCACTATTTCCTTCGGTTGCATCAAGAGTTGTAGGTTCGCAAGATGGTGCTCTTGAATTTTCAGGTGAAGTGGCATCAACATTTGCATCACTATTTTGTTGATGTGGGGAAATATCACCGGGTACATCTTCTTCACCAGAAATTATAATTTCCTCCCCCTCGGCTCCACTCTTTGGATTAAATACATCAATTAAAGGAATCAATATGGTACTTCCAGAATTAGTATCTTTACATGAGTTCTCCCCCTTACTATCAATATGAGGGAAATCACTGCCATATGATGGATAGAAGGGTTATTTTTCATGAAAGGTGACATCCATACTCACAAAGAATTTTCTTTCTCTAGGGCTCCAACAACGATATCCCTTCTGCATAGGTGAGTACCCCACAAAAATACACTTAACCGCTCTTGGATCAAGTTTACTCACTGAATTCCTATAATCATGAACAAAGCATGTGCAACCAAATATCTTAGGTGGCACAATAAAATAGTTACTGCCACTTAAGCACTCAACTGGAGTTTTGTAGTCTAGAATCCTTGATGGCATACGGTTGATCAAGTAGGCTGATGTTTTAACAGCCTCACCCCATAGAAACTTTGGTACATTCATCTTGAACATAAGAGACCGAGATACTTCAAGCAAATGTCTATTTTTCCGTTCCGCCACGTCATTTTGTTGAGCTGTGTTTACACATGTTGTCTGATGTATAATGTCACGGGATGCCAGAAAACTATCAAAGTCCCCATTAACAAATTCCGTTCCATTATCGGACCTGAATATTTTCACATTTGCATTGTACTGATTACACACCATCGTGTAGAAATCCTTGAAAGCAGACAACACTTCAGATTTATGCTTAAGAAGATATAGCCAGGTACACCTGCTGAATCCATCGATAAATGTCACATACCACCGCTCTCCGAGAAGAGATGTTACTTTTGAAGGTCCCCAGACATCCGAGTGCACTACTTCCAATGGTACACTACATCTCTCACCATTACTAGGATAATTTATTCTTGTGTGCTTAGCCAATTCACACACCTCACATATAAGTTTCTCCTTGCAGCATGCAGTAAATAGAGAGGGAAACATACGACCTAGGGACTGAAACGAGGGATGCCCAAGTCTGTGATGCAGTAATAGCAACTCATCGGTGTTAGAAATACTCACTGTGCTAAGTGCCACTGGAGTAACTTCATTGTCAAGGTAGTAGAGACCATCACGCTCAGTTCCAGATCCAAGAATCCTCCCTGACTTCAGCTCTTCAAACACACAAAAGGTTGGCTCAAACACAGCTCTGCAATTCAGAGATTTTGTGATGGAACTAACGGATAACAAGCTCAAGGGAAATTTTGGGACATGCAAAACTGGATTTAAAGATAGGGATGAAGTACAGCCAACAATCCCACAACCCATGATAGGAGCTGAAGATCCATCAGCTATCCTGACCCTATCCTTTCCCGACCGAGGTTCATATGAGAAGAATCTCCTTGATGAGCCTGTCATGTGATTTGTGGCGCCTGAGTCTATAATCCAGGGAGCTGATAAATCGTTGTCACTTCCTGCACGTAGCGAACCAGAATACTCTCTAGACTCTTCAGAAGTGACAGACAATAATTTAGCCTTTAACTCTTGTGAAGTCTGTACCATTTGCTTCGTTCCAGTAGCTGCATTTCTCACTTGCTTCCATAATTCAAATTCATCATGACTCATGAGAACCGGAATAGATCCTTTCTCAAGTGCCATATTAAATAAACCTTGAATATTAACTTGTTTACAGTTCTTGCAATTATCTACATCACGACCATTTTCTGAACCGTGTTTTTTTGGCTTCCCATGGATATCCGAACAGAAGGCTTTTACATGCCCTTTCCGTTCACAGTGCTCACATTCCAGCACACTCGTTTTTGCCTTGAATAGAGGTGACATAGCTCTGCCAGACAATTTGTCAAACACTTCTAGAGCAGGCAAGAAACACGTACACCTTTGAGCAAGAACAACAGCCAGGTCACACCAAGAAAACTAGCAAGTAAATCCACGGATCAAATCTTTCACCCAACACCAATGGAAGGAGAAACAAACACTGGTATCACAAACAAATCAGCACCAATCACAAAGAACTGACCCGTACTAACCAGAACCGCAGCAGCTACCTTGGACTCTTCAGGCTGACCGAAACACTGCACCCTCCAAGTCTCACACAGGCTCGGACCACCACCAGGTACAGATCGTGAAGGATCTGAGCAACAACACGCTCAATCTGCCGAAACAAACCAGCGGCAACCACAGCTTGTGCAGGCAACAGCAATAACCTGCAGAACCGCCCTTCCGACACGACGGGGCGATCGATTCCACTAGAAATGCAGGGGAAGTGTAGTGGGATTGTCCTGCTCTGATACCATGTAGAAATCAAGCAACAAAGAAGGAGGAATATCACTAGATTACTCTGTATTTTTTACTGTTTGTTGAGGACGAACAGTACAAGTGCGGAGAGGAAACTGAAGCTTCTCTACTCTTCTACATCCCGTTCCCCTTCACATATATATTTTCCATCTTACACTTTAGTCACAATTATATTTACTATTTATGCCTAGACCCTATCTCCAACACATGTCATGGCCGGAGACAGAGCCCTTGCACGACAAGTTGTAACCCGCTGATTGACTGTTGTATTGCTTGAGAATAACTTCACGAGCAGCAAAGGACGAAGCATGAGAAAACTTGACACCACCGCCATTGGCGGATACACAACACTATAAACCGACAGATCTATAATCGACGATCTGCAGGAACAAAACACCACGGTTTCCCCAATGTCAGGCATATGTCACACATTTCTATGCCACATGTAATATCTGGAAGTGAAGGAACTGTATGATTTTCAATCATATCATCGAGGAACCTCACGTCGTCATCTTGCAATACTATGAAGACCTTATTCTATGGCCACACATGCTCATTCTTGTGTCAATTTTTTTTATCAAACGGGCTTCTTCAATAAATTTTATTTAACCCCCTCCCATTTTCGTATTGCCCTTTTAAGCTTGTAATTATTATTTTTTGATAACAACCCATTGCAAGTTGGCTCTGCCCACCGTAGTTCTTTTAAGAAAAAATGTACATGTGCATACCATGTGAGACATAATTAATGGTTGGTAAATGCATCAATTTTGGACAAGACTCTCAAGAATTTTGTGTTGTTTAAATGCAAATAGGCAATGTTCACATAGGGCGTGATTGGTTGCCCACGAGCAAGGCAACCAGGCCCTGGCACACTGGGCCTGGCTGAGGAGGAACGGCCGAATCGGCCGTTTTTCTTGGGCCAGGCTGAGGAGAGCCACGCGTGCCTCGCAGTCGCACGCGTTGGGAAGCGCAGGAGACGCGACGCTTCGCGTTAACTCCCCACTCCCCACTCTTGTCACCGCCCACTCTCTCTCTCTCCCTCGTCTCAACTTCTCCGCCTCACCGCCCCTGGCAATGAGCCGCATTCGTCCACCTCCGCCCCCCCCCCCCCCCGACGTGGACCCGCATGGGTGCACAACATCGCCGTCCAGCAGATGTCGACGGACGACTCCGACGGCACTTCCACGCGCCCTCGCCCATCTGTCACCGGGGCCCATCATCGGCCACCGCCACGGCCGCCGCATGGATGGCGGGTCCATCGACGGCGCCCTCGCCTTCCGCTCCAGCTGTGCGGGCGGCGGGGCCGACTGGATTGGTGGCGGCGATGGCCGCGCTGCCACTGGAGGGCATTAGGATGCCGGGCTGCTCGACCGGACCACGGGCGTCGCCTCCGCCCGCGTCCGTCACCTCCACCGCGTGGCCTAGCGGAAGCAACCACGGTAAGTTCTGATCTATCCTACCTTGTCAGTTAGGATTTGATGTGACTAGGAATCAGGATGTGTAGGTCTTAATCCGAGCATCTAGATGCTAGATTAGTGTAGTGAACTTCAGATTGTGATGCACATGTTCCGATCTACTTCAAGTAAGCTTGTTCCTTGCTAGATTAGTGTAGTCCTTGATTGATTTGGGTTTTTTTGTGCCCCAAATCGACATGTTCTTGACGTTGGGTTTTTTCTGCATTTGCTCACTGTGCATGTGTTGTGCTGAGCATGATATGAGGTTTACATGTTCCGATCTACTTCAAGTGAGCTTGTTCCTTGCTAGATTAGTGTAGTCCTTGATTGATTTTGGGTTTTTTGTGCCCCAAATCAACATGTTCTTGACGTTGGTTTTTTTTCTGCATTTGCTCACTGTGCATGTGTTGTGCTGAGCATGATATGAGGTTTACTACTTGATTTGGGGTTTGTTTGCCCCAAATCCAGATTTCTTGCTTGTGCATTGACCGGCCATTGCTTGTTTGCATTGATAGACCTTTACGTGTTTATGCATTGCTATCTGAAAGCCGTTTCTGCATTGCTAACGATCGTCAAACTCCATGACAAGGTATCAAAGGCCGAGCAAGATGGCCCTCCTCCATGCTTTGAGCCTCTGGTACGTGCCTTTGCCCGACACCATCCCCTACAACACCAGGCTTCAGAAGCCAATGTTGCCTGGGAGGGAAGAGGAGGCGCAGGAGCTGCTGAAGGTGGTGAAGGGGAAGAAGCACAAGGTCGGACACATGCCAAGGCTCGAAGTTCCTCGGCGCTTCTACGTGCAGCTGGACCGGGGAAGACCTGCACATGATGCTGACCCCAAGGTCCTTCCATGCCAGCTTGAAGGCGTGGCTGCTGATCCCCCTGCCTCGCTGTGTCGCCATCGGCGCCTGCAAGTACTGCGACGAGCATTGACAGCTCCAGATCTACAAGGACACTGGCGAGATCGTCATCGGGAGGAACTGGCCAGATGTCGTCTACAAGTACAGTCTGGAGGTGGACGACATCCTTGTCTTCAAGCTCACGACTACGGGCTTCAAGATGGACATCTACAAGAACACCAACTCGACGGCAAGGTCCTACACTTGTCCTGAGCACGGCTAGTTCCAGCGTGCTAAAGGTAACATTTTGATCAGGGGCATGTGATGCCCCTGTTAGTGTTGATCAGGGGCATGGGATGCCCCTGCTAGTTGTTAACCCGGGCTTAGAATGCCCAGAACATGTTTTGATCTGGGTGTCTACCTCTCTTGTTTGTCCCCAGGGTGCGTACTTACCCCTGGTGTGATGTACTTAAGTAGTTTGCACTGAATTTGATCCTCTCCAACTAGCTAAATATGCGTAGTCACCTGATCTGATTGCTGCTTGTGATTGTGGTTGTGTTCATGTGATCTGATTGCTGCTTGTGATCATGTGTGCTAGAAGGTGGTAAGATCATCAGCTTTCAAAGTGGTGAGCACATCACTTAACCTGCATGCAACCAAACAGCTGTGTGTGCCACTAAAACAGCCCTCAGCCAAGTCTACAGCCAACCAAACACGAAAATGCGAATTAAATAGGGAAAAAAGAAAAACGATATGCAGGCAACCAAACGGGCTGCAAAACTTGGCTCAGGCCACGTTCCAGCTGAGCCAGGCCCGCCAGGGCCACGCAGACGGGAGGCCCATTTTCGGTGCGACTAACCAAACACGCCCATAGTATATCGTGACCAGGACTGCCGCGATGATAATTAAAGGCTTGCCAGGATAGGCACATGCATTTTGCGGGTCTGCTGGAGGTATATATATATGTGTGTATGTGGCAAGAGGTTATGATCAAGAAGACTAGCTAATATATTTTAGTAGATGGAAACCAATACACAGGAAAAGAAAAATTAGGAACACGCAGGATTATCTTACCCATAGAATGAATGGACCACAATATAGGCATTGGAGACATCGGAAACAGATGTGCGACCTGGTGCCATTACCTTTCAGCCGGTTTTCTTCATGTTTGTACATGGAGAATCACCAAATGTCCTGCACGGTGCATCCACTCAAGCTACATACCACCAGATGGAAGAAGGTCGAGGACCATTTGCAGAGCGCATGTCGTGATGTCCGGTCCCCAACTGATGATCCCCGTGCAGTCAGCCACTGTCACCCGGTCGAGGCCTCTGGGGAGAACGGGGAAGTGGAACTCTGTTCCGTTTTAGTTCACCGATGGGACTATAGTGTAGGGGGACACAACGGATCTGATGTATCGCGCTTCCTCGCCGAAAGGACCTGGCTAGGACTTTTTTAACATGGACGTGACCATGGTTCTGGACTTCTGGTAGCTGGGAATGGGCTGGAGTTCTGAAGCACTTAAATGATTCAGCATGCCTTTTCCAATTATCGAGTGTATTTTCAAGCACATTTTGTCAAGATTTTGCAGTGATCCGCATATGCTGCCAAGTTTCCATTCAAAAGTTCTTTAGGTCAGTATTTTTCAACTAGTAACGATCAGTAGCAGTACTACCATGATGTGATCATTTGTTGTGCCTACACCGACACTTTTGATAAAATGAGATGCAATCATATGTAAATGATACTAAGACAAGTCAAGTGCTTACAGAAGTGAGTTAAGTACTTACGAGTAAACAGAGGAAATTATTTTGGATTACAGATTTTGTTAGGTCCACTTTGAATACAAGAGAGCACCACTCGGGAGAGAGAGAGTTACCGGGAGCACAATGATACGCCCTTCAAGTCTCCGGTACACTTCAAGGCTACTGCTAGCCATCATTTACTAGCAACATACTATTCAAAAGTGGGTTATGTATGGAAATAATTTTTATACTTGAGAAAAAATTATTCTTGCAAGTTTTGAAATATCACAAAAAAATCATTTAAGTGAAGAATGGGTAGAAACTAACTTTTATAATACATAGTTAAAAATTATAATTTATGGGTTTTTTAATCACAAATTAAGGCACAAAACACATTGTTACAGTAAAGACTGCATAACTTTGGCGCCAAAAATGCATTTTGCGATTTACAAGTTATCAGTTGTTCCTATGATCGATTTTTTCATATTCTTTTTCATCACCGAGAAATATGGACTTTGGTAGGTCTTGACGGAATCAGCCGTCTTGGGTTTCAAAAATATATGTTCTCTTGTTTACGAGTGGTGCTGAGAGCAACATGTCAAATATGAATCATGTTCTTAACATGCCTACCCAACATATCTGATGTGAACTCGAGTGTGGGTGTACCTTTTGTCCTTGTATGTGCAAAAGGGAGTGTGTAACAACGAGTAATAAATTTCATCTCTTTTATGGCTGTGTTAGTCACTAATGTGGTACACATCAATCTGTAACAAATTGATGCTAGACCACACTAGGAGAGAGGTGAAAATCCTGTCATGCATGTCGATCCACATCAAGATGATACAAGGATTCTAAACATGTGTTAGATATGAAGTTATGTCACAGGTAAATACATGAAAAATTGGACAGTGGGCTCTCAAGAACGTCTTATGGTTTAATACAAGCAAGCAGTTTTCTTTTGCTTTTTGAATCTTAAACAAGCAAGCAATTCTCGTTTGGTACATTGCGACTCCGACTCTGGGAGTCATAAAGGCGTAGCTAGCACGTGCATTGTGCCATCGGCAAGTCAACCGGGACTATATATGGGCGTGTGTGCCACAACAGAGTTTATAGTGTAGCTGATATTATTGAGAAAACATTTATTTAGAGCAAGAGAAAGAAGTGAACTCAGGGTTGGGAAGCATCTGGAACAAAATCATGACTTCAAGCCATCATGTTGCGCCTATATTTCTTCTGAAGATCACATCACTGGAAAGAAACTCGGCTGATACGCCTCGACCGCTCACCATGTTGGAGAGTTGACGAAAACGCTTGCCCAGCTTTTCATTTTTTTTAACTCTGGAAGCGCCTGACAGAGACACTGGCAGATGCTATGCTCTAGTTTATCTAGTGGAATATGTTTTTCTTAAGCGATCCCCGAAGCGCCTCTGCATTGGGCTTGACTTAAATCCGTTCGTGCGATTGAGTTTTTGTATCTCCGATCTACGCTCCATCGAAAGCAGCATCTGGCCAAGCTAGACGGTAAAACGGGCCGGATTGCCACCGTGCCGTAAATTGCACGAAGCTAATTGGGGAAAGGAAGAATGGCTTATCTGACTGAATCTCCTTATCTCATTCTCGCGCATATTTACTCGCCATGGCTTAAGCCCCGTCTCTTTCTCTCTTTCTACCTATCTCTCTGCACCAAACTTCCTCATACAAGTATTGTTGTTCGTTCTCGCTTTCTGAAATTTGTTGCTAATTGTTTTTGATGTTTTGGTTGGCCTTTGTGGTGCAGGTAGGATAATTTAGAATTAACGCAGTGTCCACGAGCAGTACAGACTATATCGTCATCCATAGAATTGAAAATTGTGGCTATTCTCCAGAATAAATTGAATAAAACAGTGGGTGGGAAGTGCAAAGCAAGAAATCGGAGCGCGCCGTTGGTAAGACCAAGAACTGCAGCCGCATCCCGCCAGGACGGCAGCCTGCTATGACTACGGCACTCCTTGGCCGACGTGGAGTCTACCCTTTGGAGGGGTGCACCTAGTCTGCGCGTTACGCGAAGCATACACCGCTCCGCGCACCCCCTCGTGCTTACTGGGCCGGGCCCTTTTTCCGTGCACGCACGCACTCCAGGCTGGTCAACGGGAGGTCCGATCGGTCTTCTCTGCGCGCGGTCGCTCAACGTGGGCGAGTCATCCGCTCGTATGATTAGCTAGCTTTTGGAGGCCACGTGCGCTGCGTGCGTGTGTTTTTTTCCTACGTAGCATCTCTTTCTCCCTCCTATAATTATTAGCTAGCTTCTTGTTCAACTGCTTGGCTCTCATAATATAGTATGAATTGCTTTTTGTTTGCTGTTTCGTATATGAGTGTAGGTTCGACTGCTTCATATAATATAGTATGAATTGCTTTTTGTTTCCTGTTTCCTATATGAGTGTAGGTTCGACTGCTTCTCATCATATAGTATGAATTGTTTTTTGAGCGATTTTGAAAAGTGAATAGAAAATTTGTCGGTTAAACATAGTTGTTTCGAACTATTTAAAAAACTGAACAAAAAAAAGTTTTGAAATATTTTTGAACGAAACATATTTTTTGAACGATTTCGAAAATTGAATAGAAAATGGCACTGAACGAAATCTATTTTGAACAATTTTAAATTGTGAACGGAAAAATGGCGTTGAATAGAAATTTTGAACAATTTTAAAAATTGTTCAAAAGGCCAGTGAAAACGAAACTACTTTTAAAACAGGAAAAAGTCGATGAACGAAATCTAAATTTGAACAATTTTAAAAATGAACGAACAAGTTCATTGAACGAAAATCTATTTTGAACGATTTTAAAAAGTGAACAAAAAAAGCAGTGAAATGGAAACTACATTTGAACATTTTTTAAAAAGTGAATGGAAAATGGCGGTGAACAAAAATATTGAACATTTTTTTGAAACTCCGTTGAACGGAATGTGGTAGTGAAACGATTTTGAAAACCCCGCTGAACAAAATTTGGTCTTGAATGATTTTTGGAAAAGGCCCGTTGAACGGAATTTGGTCTTGTACGATTTTTGAAAAGACCCGTTGAACGGAATTTGGTCTTAAACGATTTTTGAAAAGACCCGTTGAACAGAATTTGGCCTTGAACAAATTTTGAAAACTCCGTTGAACGGAAAGTGGTAGTGAACGATTTTTGAAAAGACCCGTTGAACAGAATTTGATCTTGAACGATTTTGTGAAACTCCGTTGAACAGAATTTGGTCTTGAACGATTTTTTAAAACTCCGTTGAACAGAATTTGGTCTTGAACGATTTTTGAAAAGACCCGTTGAACGGAATGTGGTAGTGAACGATTTTGTAAAACTCCTTTGAACAGAAACTTGGTTTAAACGGATTTTGGAATGGTTTTTGAAAAACATATTGAACGTAATTTGAAAAACATGTTGAACGTAATTTGGTCTTGAACAATTTTGGAAAGACCCGTTGAACAAAATTTGGTATTGAACGATTTTGTAAAACTCCGTTGAACAGAAACTTGGTTTAAACGGATTTTGGAACGGTTTTTGAAAAACATGTAGAATGATTTTTAAAAAACCCATTGAACGTAATTTGGATCTTGAACGATTTTTTGAAAGACCCGTATAACAGAATTTGGTATTGAACGATTTTGTAAAACTCCGTTGAACAGAAACTTGGTTTAAATGGATTTTGGAACGATTTTGAAACATGTAGAACGATTTTTGAAAAACATGTTGAACGTAATTTGGTCTTGAACGATTTTTGAAAAACCCGTTGAACAAAATTTGGTACTGAACAAACTGCGAAAAAAGAAACAGCAAAAAAAGAAAAAGAAAAAGAAAAAGCAAAACAAACAGGAAAAAACGAATTTTCTATTTGGTCTTGAACGATTTTTTGAAAAAACGGTTACACAAACGATTAAAAAAGTGAACGGAAACTATTTTTCCACGATTTAAAAGTGAACAGAAAAAGATCAACGAATAGACACTAGTTTTGAATGATTTAAAAAAAGTGAACATAAAAGATTTGTCATTGGAAAAAAATTGAACAGAAAATGGTGAACGCTAACTATGTTTGGACATTTTTTGAGTGACCAGATATTATGTTACCTAGGATTTTTTGGTAAACTGATAAAGGTTGGGTGAACAGAAACTTTTCTAATATAAATTTGAAATATACTAACAAAAGGAAACAAAATAGAATGAGAAAATGGAAAATAAATAAATAAAGAAGAAGCAAAAAAGAAAAAATATATTTTTCCACCACATAAAAAACGATGATTTTTAATAGAAAAGTATGAGACAAAGAAGGAAACAGAAAGTAAAAAACGGAAAACAGAAAAAGAAAACAAAAAAGCAAATAGAAAAGAAGAAAGAAACAGAAAAAATAACTAAAAAGAAAATAGAAAAGAAGAAAGAAATAGAAAAAAAGAAAATATCCAAAGGAAAAAAGAAAACCAAAACGAGAAGCAGGACAAAAGGACAAAAAAGAAAAACCACGACGGCCTAGAAAACCACAACGTGTACTGATGGCTACGTGTTGGTGAACCCCAAGAGGAAGGTTATGATGTAGACAGCAGAAGTTTTCCCTTGAGAAATCTAACCAAGGTTATCAATCCAGTAGGACTTGACGATCTATCGGAAGGTTGTTGATGTTGATTCCCCCTGGCGCTAGGGAGCTTGCACCAACGTGGAATCTGCACAGACACAAACCAAAACTTTGCCCAACACGAAACAGAGAGGTTGTCAATCTCTCCGGTCTTGCAGAAACAAAAAGTTAAACGTACGGTGTGAAAAACAGCAGGAAAAACAGCAAGTAACAGGAAACAGATGATTGCAGCAGGTTGTGTAAACAGTATGAGGAAATTGGATCAGGGTCCACAGTTCACTAATGGTGTCTCTCTCAGAACAGATAACTAGCATGTTGGGTAAACAAATTACAGCTGGGCAATTGACAAATAGAGAGGGCATAACAATGCAATACATGCCAAGATGTCTACTATGAAATCTAGTTGGGCATTACAACAAAGTACATAGACCGTTATTCCAACAGCATCTATGCCTAAATAATCCACCTTCAAGGCAGCATCCGCATCCCATTCAGTATTATGTTGCTAACAACAGATTATTGCATGAAGTAAAGTGTGTAATGTAATCAATACAAGTGACCTTGGACACTGCACCAATGTTTTATCCCTAGTAGCAACAGCACATCTACCATCTTAGACCTTTCTGTCACTGATCCAGATATCTAGAGACTGAACCCACTATCTAGCATAAATACCCACTCTTGGAGTCACAAGCATCTACTTGGCCAAAACATCTACTAGCAACGGAGAGCATGCAAGATCAAGAGCACATAGATAAATAACTTGAATAAACATGGTATCAATATTTATCGGATCCCAGCAAACACAACATCTAGCATTACAATAAGATGATCTTGATCATGTTAGGCAGCTCACAAGATCTAAACATGGAGGCACAAGGTAGAGAGACAACCATCTAGCTACTGCTATAGACCCGTAGTCCAGGGGTGGACTACTCACGCATCACTCCGGAGGCAGGCATGGTGATGTAGAGCCCTCCGGTGATGATCTCCCCTCCGGCAGGGTGCCGGGAAGAGCTTCAGAACTCCTCCGATCTGAGATTGACGATGGCGGCCGCGACGGAACTTTTCGTGGAATATGATCGACCGTAAAAGGGTTTTCGCGTCGCGGAGAATATATAGGCGAAGAGGCGGCGGCGGTGGGCGAGGGGGGCCACCACGCCATAGGGGGGCGCGGGCCCACCCTGGGCCGCGCCCTAGTGTGGCGTGGCCCCCTGGTGGGTCTGCTCCGACTCCCCTTTGGACTCCGTGATCTCCTCATGATATTATTGACGATGTCTTTTGTTTCGTCCAATTCCGAGAATATTTCCTTAATAGATTTTCTGAAACCAAAAACAGCAGAAAACAGGGAACTGGCACTGTGGCATCTTGTTAATAGGTTAGTCCCAGAAAATGCATAAAAATGATATAAAGTGTAGCCAAAACATGTAGCAATTGTTATAATAACAGCATGGAACATCAAAAATTATATATACGTTTGAGACGTATCATGTACCCAGCGAGGCGTTCACGCACGGAAATGAGCTGGACCAAAACGTGTACCCGGTAGCACTACTGTTCCGTGTGACCGGCGAAAAACAAGTACGTACATTGCGCTGGCCCAAAAACGAGCGACAGGGTGCGCGGGTGCGTTACGCTCCCGCGTAACGCGGCAACTAGGATTTGCCCCTTTGGAGTCTCTTCACACAGGCTGGCTGGACGCACAGCTCGGTCTTTTGGGCTCGGCCCGAGCTTTGTGCGGCTCGGTGCGAGTTGGGCTCGGCCCGTTATTCATTTTGACCGAGCCGAGCCTCCTTTTGTGGACCGCGACTACCTCGGGCCAAGCCAGGCTCGGCTCGGTCCAGCCCGTTGGCTCGTCTATTTTTTTTTTTAATACAAGCTTAGAGTGAGGGTGAGAGTATTGGGCTCAGTTTTGTGGCCCATTTAGCTGTTCGTTACATCAATTAGGTCACGAACGAGGAGACACGAGTTCGTTTGTGGTATGCATCGCAGGTCGCAGCAGCAAGCACACCGCCGCCACCATGCCCGACCATGACCGCCGCCACGCCCGATCCCCTCCACTCTCGTCCACGATTCCGACCGCCGACACACACGCACCCGCACTGACCCACGTCTCTGCCCACGCCCGCACTCACTCGTCCTCCCCATCGTTGAGGGCATCGTCGGATTCGTGCTCCGCCGCTGTAACTCAGGCGAGCGATTCCGGCCGGAAAAGCACCTCCCTTCGGCCCCACCCGTCAGCGACCCACCACCGCGAGGCTCGCGAGCCGCACCGAGCTTGACCGAGCTAGTGGAAAGCTCGGGCCGAGCTCCGTTTCATGGCTCGCCGGCAATCTCGAGCCGGCTCGGGCTCGGCAACTTTGGCCCGAGCTTTTTGCTGGCTCGGCCCGAGCCGGACCGAGTTGGCTCACGTCCAGCCTGGCGCAGCATAGACCGCTGTTAAACTTTCACTAGTGGAAACAGGAGCTTTGGTGGAGAGGGGTGTTGGGCTCTAGTCCCGGGCGTGGCTCGAACCCGGACTAGAGGAGGGAACTAGTACCGGGCCGGCTGCTCCGACGCTGCGCAGGTCGGGTCCCGGGTTGTAGGGCACCTCTAGTTCCGGGCCGTGATACCACCCGGGACCGAGGCAGTCAGCGGCAGGGTGGAGACAGGAGGGTGGACCTTTCCTCCCGGGCCGTGGTACAGCCCGGGACTAGAGGTCCCGCTATATCATCTCCCACCCCGGGCCAGCCACCATTTTTGAACTCTCAAGCTCATCTTCATTGTTTCCTCTCTCAAGCTCAAGTGTAGCCCCATTTTTTTCCAAGATTTGTCAAGATAGACGGCACCCATCTCTCCAAGGGTTAGCAACACTTGATCCTTTCATCCGGCGGCCGAATTTTAGCCATTTCCATACAAGTTTAGCTCATTTCATTTTTATAGTGCTACCTAGGTGTTTGATGAAATGACTAAGTTAGGTAGTTAATTTTTTTATGTATTTTGAGCTCAAATTAATTTATTATTTGTGGATTTTAGTGTCGTCTCGGTCCTCACCGCCGTCGATAGCCCCCGCCATCCCGTGACCGGCACCACCTCGGTGAGCCTCTTCTTTTATCAGTTATTTTACAAAATTATTTTTATGATTTGAATGCATAATTATTTTTTTTGTATAATTTTCTTATGTTTTTTATGTATAATGTCATGGTTTTGATATCCGTCCCCGTCGTCCCTCGTCCGGTCTATGATTCGGATGTGGTATATTTTTATCACTATTTATTTTGTTTCGTGTTTATAACAATCATGCCGACCAAATTGACATAGATATATTTTTATTTAGGAGGTAGTTGAACCGGAAATTCCAGCCGACCCTATTGTAGAGTTTTTAAAAAAAGAAAACAACGATTTGAAAGCAAAATTGAAGATAAGTGAAGATCTTCATCTCCAATGCCTAGAAGAGAAGATGGTATTGGACTTGAAGATTGCCAATATCGTTGATGCTCACGGGGTCGAGCTTACCGACGTCGTCGCTGTTCACGAGATGAAGATGGATGCAATGCGCTTGAAGCTTAGAAAGATTAGAAAATATGTCATTAGTCAAGAGGCTTGGTATCATTATGCTGTTGGTTCAATAGTTACCTTAGTTGCGATTCTGATCGCATTTGTTGTTGGATTTAAATTCTTTAGATAGTTGTATTCTAGTTTCAATTAATTTATGTTTTATGAGAACTATGTATTACATTTGGTCACTACTATACTTTGGTTTTAATGTGATGAACTTGTATTAATGAATATGATATGTTTCCTATTATGTTGGTTTATCGTAATGGGTTTTAGCGGTGATTTGCAGATGAGTCATCCGTGGATGTACGCTGACCGACGCTCTAAAGAGTACATGGATGGCGTGCAATCTTTTCTCAATGTGGCTAAGGATAACAAGGGGCCGAATGGTTTTATGTGTTGTCCATGCAAGAAATGTCGGAATGAGAAGGATTACCCTAACACAGACAGAAACGGGAATACATTTTACACGAACGCCCAAGATAAAAAGAGCACCAACCAAAATAGTGGTGTCCGCTTTGATGATAAGAGCACGAATGAGGCCACGGTCACATATTATGGTTGCATAGAGCAGATATGGGAACTTGACTATGGACCTTCTTTGAAGGTCCCTTTGTTCTGGTGCAAATGGTTCAACCTGAGAGGCGGCGGGGTAAAGGAAGACCCATGGTACGGAATGACTGCAGTGGATCTCACGAATGTTGTGTACGACAACGAACCATTTGTTCTAGCCAAGGATGTGCACTAGTAGGGATAACCCTTTTAGTGGCGCACCAGTTTTGTGATTCTGTGGCGCATGGGGCATGCGCCACAGACATCACGCCACAAAAATTCACATTCTGTGGCGCACCTGGGATGCGCCACAGAAATTCCACATTCTGTGGCGCACCGTCGACCATGCGCCACAGAAATTTTATTTAGTGGCGCACCAGAGAGGGGTGCGCCACAGAATAGGGTGCGCCACAGAAAAAATTTGGTGCGCCACAGAATGTATGTACAGGATTTGGCAATTTACTGCTGCCCGCTATACAAATACAGATATATTACAGAAATACATGTATATTATAGTATTTATGCAGATATAACAGAAACAACAATATATTTTGACATAGATAACATACATATAGATCGAGTGACAAGTGCGGAATTTTTACACAAATGTTGATACAAAAGTTTCACATATTACAGATGAAGTGTTCACCGCCTACACTATATGATCGAATAGAGTACATCGGCGATGATGGTGAGCAAGAGCAGGAGCACGACGATCATGAAGCCTTCTTCTTGGGGAGCGGCGCCGGGAACGGTTTATACATCTCTTTCGTCATCCACGTCCTGTTGTCACTCTGCAACTCTAGGCGTTTTTCGATGTCCCTCTGATGCAACCCTGGAGATGGATTGGGATATATATTGGTTAGTAATATAAATAGAGTATGCATGATTTATTCATCTAAGTGGATACATCCTACCTCGGCCGCGGTAGTTGAAGGCCCCCCCTGATGTGTTGACATCATCGACGATGATTTCCGATAACTTTGTCACGATGCGATGGAAGTCTTCTCTAAGATCAGCATCGGTGAGCCTATCGTCATTTTTGACCCATTCTCGCATACAAGATGGCATCCTCAATTGCTCAGCATCTCGGACATACCCTTTAAGGAACCGGAGGGCGTACAAGGCATCCTTCTTGCTGCCAGGCTGCTGCTTGAGGCAAGGAAACTCGGTCACATGCTTGAACCGGTGCTTGTTGTCTTTCGTAAAAACTTCGGCCTTATTTTCGAAGGCGCCTCCCTTTTGATAGTAGCCCTCGATAGCATCATCGAGAACACCCTTTATTCTGGTGTAGTCTTTCTTCCTCCTACTATCCGAGTCGAAATAAGTGGCAACGGACCACCTCGGGTTTAGGACGATGAGGACGCAGAACGTGTCCCTGCTCAACACAATTGAAACGGAATGTTGGAAAGGATCAGCAATAATGGAAGAAATCGATAAGAAAGCATAAGTTACGACGGCGGCGAGCGGATGTGTGTACTTACTCGGGAAAGAAAGGCAGAAGAAGGCTGTTCTTCCTCTTGTTTTCCAGCATGAACCTCTCGAGGTGCTCCGTCGCCATGGTCCGTGTCCTTGATCCTTCCACCAGCTGGCTGTCACGCATGTAGTAGGGATCCGCTACCGCGACGAGCTGGAGATTATCTCTATAGATCCTCCTCGCCTCATTGAGCGCGTATAGGCGGACCAAGTTATAGTTCAGCCGGTTTTGGTGAAATAGATGGAAGACGTCCTCGTACGCTATGAAGAACACATCCGCGGGGGCTTCACGGACGAAGTCGAACTCATCATCCATTGGCACTTGGACAATGAACACCGGGTAATTTGGATGCTTGTCTTTAAGAAGGAGGCCCTCTAGATGCAGGATAGATTGATGCAAAACGTGCATGTGTCCATATGCCATGCAGAGCATCTCCGGAGGCAGTATCGGTTTACCAGCTTCATGAAGTCGGTGCGCAATGCCATCCGGACGGGGTGGTACCAAGTCTTCACGACCCCGGACAATCATAGGAGGCTGGCTCGAAGAGGCGCCTCCCTTCCTCTTCCTGTGCTTCTGGTTCTTCGCCTGCCCTGGAAGCCCCGCGCGAACCGTATTCCGTAGTGTGCCAGGGGTGAAAACGGTAGTCGGTTTGTCTAGAGCTTCATCGCCGGTCGCTGGAGGCGTCTCTTGAGATAAACCCTGGAAGGTCAGGCGCTGCGTGACTGTAGTGGGACGAGCAGGTTGATCGGCGTGATCACGAAAGGGTGGTTCGTCATCCACAGGAGGCATGTATATGTCTTCTCTGGCGCCAGTGTTTAGGAAGGCGTCGATGTCGACATGCTCATCATCACCGTCGTCGTTGCCATCAACAACTTGAGGTGCAGAGGCGTTGCCTAATTGGGACGGTTGTGGTTCAGACGCTCCCAACAGTTTTAAGTGGCGGTTGGTGGTGGCGACGACCGCCGGTTCCTTCCGGGCGGTGGCGACGGCTGCAGTCTTCGAGGGCTTCGGGGGACGGATCGGGTTGACCCGGAACTTCGAGGTGGCGCCGGTGTTGCGTCTTGGGCCCTCATCAACAAGACCCCCCCCCCCAAGACGAATCTGGTTCTTCGGCCATGGCGTGGGCCAGGGGCACTTTCCAAAGACCAAGTGCTCATCGGCTCCCGGAGGTTGAACGGGGGGGTCCATGTCGAAAAACGCAGACAGTACCGTAACTACCTTGACCTTCATATAAGCCTCGTCCATTCTAGCGTGGTGGATTTCGCGGCTCTTTGGTTGTATGATAATGCCCGCACCAACTTCCTTCAACTCGCCGCCGGCCTCTACCCTATGCAGGAGTATGCAAGGGGAGTCCTGAGTCAAAACAACACATGTTGGGCATCATCATGAGATGGCAGTCATCAAATCAGGCATAGTTATAGAATATGACGCGGACTAACTAATTAGTTACCTTGGTGATGGCATCCAACTCGGCTAATGTCGAGACCCGGGCGCCGGTGCCGGCGGCCGGACTCTTATTCTCGGGTGCCGGTGCCGTAGGGGGCGTCGGTGCGACCAAAGGGAGCGGCGGCTGCGCCGCGGCGTTGGGCGGCGGCGGGGTCACCATGTCCGGCGACAGGTTCTGCGGGTTCATGGTGGAGTTGCTGCCGGAGAAGCTGGGCACGTAGATCGGCCCTTGTTGACCTCCCGCATTCCAGGCAGCTATCCCCTCCAATAACGCAGGGGGAAACATCTCCCGGATCCTGTCGGTCACTAACTTGTCAACCGTGGTGGAGTCCACTTTTTCCTTCTCCAGTGACTCCACCTTCTTCTTTAGCTCCACAACCTCGGCTCTATCCTTGGTCGTCTTCTTCCTCTCCTTTTTCATCGCGCCGCCGTCCGAGCTATAGTACTCTGTGAACTTCATGCTCGTACCAAAGCCGGTCACACGGCCAGCTGATCTCGGCGGCGCCGACTTGTCCCTTTCCCTGTAAACGTTCATCGCCCTGTTGAAAGTCGTGTCCCACGGTTCCGTCGACCCCTGGGACGATGGGCCGGCCTGCAACTCTTCCTCCTGCATACAAAGGTGAACCCACTTAGAAATTTGGCTTTGTTATCTAATTACATCAACGCAATGGACTTTGAGATATATATGTGGTAATTAAATTCCCTTACCAGCTTTTTCTGGAATTCCTTCACATCCTCATAATCGGTAATGAATTCCCCAGTCTCCCAGTCGAGATAGTAGCGGGACCGGACAAAATTCCTGGTCTGCTCGTCTAAGATTTTTTCCCAATGGTTTTCTTTTCCAAGACGTGCAATCTCTCTATCCTCCTTCTCCCAAATGGCTTTTTCCCTCGGTAACCGCCGCTTCCCAAATGGTGGTTACCTAAGTTCAGCTCCCGCATGTCCTTCCCCCACTTGGTCCATTTTTCAGCCTCCTCAGATTTTAAGGACAAGTTGAATTCCTTGAACTCTTCTTCGGTGATGTGCGGCTCTTTTTTCCTAATCTCCTCCCAGCTGGCACCGCTACCAATCTTGTTCTTCACCCGGGTTTTCCAGCTGCTCAAGGCGGTGCTCATCTTCGTGATGGCTAAACTGTCCACCTTTTTGTTTAGCGGCAGCGGGAACGTGTATCGTTGGTGAACCCTCTTGAGGAGGTGTTCGACCAGAGCCTCATTAGCTTTGCTTCTGAGGTCCTTCGTGTTGATCGACACGCTTTCCCGAAGGATGCACCCTAGTTGCATGCCGTACCCTGCGGCAAGTTTCTCAGGCGCCACTGGTTGGCCACTTGCCGTGACCTCAGTGAACACGTCCGTGGCATTGTCGACCGATTGCGGTGTCCTATCCTTCCTTTGCTTCTTCTTCTTCGGAGCGGCCGGGTTGGCCGGGTTGCTGCCGCCAAGGTCACTATCCGTGTGGTTGCCGCCATCGGAGGTGGTGGTGTCATCCTCACCACCTTCTACGTTGTATTCGGGGTCGTCCTCCTGTCCCTCTTGCTCATCGTCGGGACGCTCGGCGCCACTAGTGGCGGCGGCATCCTCCACCTCCCAGAACGACTGGTTCTTTTCTCTAGCTTCTTGTTCGACGCTCATGCGCTTAGAAGCGTCGGCCGACATGTTTGCACTGCATTAAAAAGAGGCAAACAGTTAGTACAACAAAAATTAATCACTTAATTAGTACTAATTAAGATACCCCGGCCCATGCATTAGTCGCAATACCCCATATGTCCTTTTTTTTAGCAAAGTCATGCTAAATTTCACGAAAAAATTCGGCATGACTTTTGCTAAAAAAGGGACATATGGAGTACCCGAATTTGCCGGAACGGAAGTTAATCGACATTCCGGCAATCTCAAGGGTCTCGGGGTACCTGCATATATTTCACAAATCATGTTGGCCGGCATCCCGGCCAACAACATCACACCCACACATCCACATCTCCGGCCGGCAACAAACACAATATCACACGACACGATGGTCGTGGTATCACAAACAACCACGACACGATGGTCGTGGTATCACATAACACATGGTCACCGGAGCTCACCAAATCGATTCCACGGGTGTCTTCTTGCCTAGCACACACAAGCACCTCTGCACCCTGTACAACCAAAAAAATGGATCATCAGTGGACAGCACACACATCACACAAGAACAACTACACACTACAGAGGAGAAAAATGGAATAAATTAACTCCAAAAGTTGGCATTTACATAATCCTGCATGTGAGAAAGATAACTTCACTTGTGCTATATTCCTTGACAACCATATGCAGCAAGCATTAACACAAACAAGAATGCATCTTTTCATGTACTAACACTTCACAAAATCACTTCTTCTAGTTTCTTACAAACAAGCATTAACACAAAGCAACAACACTTAGCATTAACACAAAGCAACCCATATGTCCTCAACTAGTGTGCTTGCTTGCAGCTAGTACTTGCAGCAAGCAATCAACAACCAATGTAAAATTAAATTACTAGCACTAGCAACAACACTTAGGAAAATTTTGTAATTTTTTTGGTCTCCATGCAATTACTAGCACTAGCAACAACACTAGCAACAACACTTAGCAACAACACTTAGCACTAGCAACTGAAACCTAGAAAATTTGGTTTGATAGCAGAGTATTGGTCTCCATGTAATTTTTTTGGTCTCCATGCAATCTGAAAGCATGCAACACTAATTTGATGTGTACCAAATTAGTTTGATAGCAGAGTATTGCAGTACATTAATCTGAAAAAATTACTCCATTGAAACAGAAGGATTTGTCAGGGAACTTTCTGTGGCGCCGTCGGTGGAGGAGAAGCAAGCAGAGGGCGAGGCTAGGGCAAGGAGGGAGAGGAGGGAGAGAGGAGGGCACCTTGGGACGGCGGCGTGTGCGCCGGGGCCGGGCCGGCGGAAGTGCTCGCGGGGAGGCGGAGGTCGAGCGGCGCTCGGGGACGCGCTCGGGGACGCGCTCAGGCCGGGGAGGGGACACGGGGATGCTCGGGGAAGAAGGACGCGGCGGTGGTCGGCGGCGGTGGTCGGCGGCTGTGGTCGAGCGGCCGGAGCAGGGCGAGGGGGAGGGCGGCCGGAGACGGCGATGGCGATGGCGTGGTCGCGGAGGAGGAAAAGCAAAGCAGGGGCGCCGCGCGCGGTTGAGAATGAAGGAGAGATGCGGTAGAGAGGGCCCACATGTAAGTGGGTCTTCAGAAATTCTGTGGCGCACCACTATCTCGATGCGCCACAGAATTATGGTATTCTGTGGCGCATCTTCTGAAAGGATGCGCCACAGAATTCTTCGGCTAAAAATATTTAGAGGCGCTGCTGCCTGTCAATTGACACAAACACTGCACTGGCCCAATGGTTACTGACTTGAAAGTTGATTCAACTAGGTTCGAATCCTGGCTGTGACAAATTTTTTTTTTTGGGTTAAATTTTGTGTTTGTCTCGCACAAAATTAATACACAAAAAAAGTCTCACACACACAAATTAATACAAATATTTAGTAGACTTGTGCCATATCAAAATATTTAACTTGTGCCATACAAAATACATAGATATGCTTGTCTCACACACAAAACAAATTATATATAATACACAAAAAAAGTCTTCGATCTTCATCCCGGCCGGTTCCGAGCTAGCATCTCTTCTTTCCCTTCTTGGTTGTTGAATACTTTAGGCCGGGCACCTTGAGATTTCTTCGCGTGAACGGACAACCTTTAGTAGGTAGGGAGGTCTTCCTTCTTTCTCTACTAGTAGTAGGCATGTCGAAGTACTTGTCGAATTCCTCCTCGATCTTCGGATCGCCGTTCTTGTCCAAGTCTTCCTCGTTGGCATCTCCTTCCATTCCGATGATGCTCCTCTTGCCCCTCCTCACGACAACACGGCTAGGCTTTGACGGGTCGGTAATGAAGAAGCATTGCTCAACTTGGCTAGCGAGTACCCATGGCTCATTTTTCGCGGAGGCGTTCTTCGATTTGGCATCGGGTATTACCATGGTGGTGAAATACCGGCCTTCTTTGACGACGTCCTTGGCCCATCTCACACGGAACATTGGCACCGACTCTCCACAGTAGTTGAGGTCCCATATCTCCTCGATCCTTCCGAAGTATCTTTGCTTGACAGTAGCCTCGTCATCACCGTAGGATAGCATAGTTACTCCTGAGTTTTGATATTCGCTATTCCTGTCCTTTTCCTCGGTGCAGAATCTGAAACCGCTGATGTCGTACGACTGATAGGTCCTTATGTTGTGCCCGGGGCCCTGTGATAAGGAGAATATGACTTTTTCATCTTCCGTAGATGGCTTTTTGCGCTGTGCTTCAAGCAGTTGCCTTTTCTTGAACCAACTCGTGAAGCTGGAGTTGTGCTCTCTGGTTACGTCTCCCTTCTTCCTCGGCCGGCCCAGGTCGATGTAATTCTTCTCGATTAAGCTTTTGTGCTCTTTCACCCAAGGTTCGATCAATTGTAAGTGTTGTAGCGCGACCCGGTGAGCCCTGTCAAAGTCATCGCGTCGACCAACAATGTCGACAGGGAGTGAGCGGTAGCCCTCGCGGTGACCAAATCCATCGAGCCTGCCGAGGTGCGTCCTGGTGGGCAGACCAACATCCTGGTTCTCGGTGCTTAGATAACTCTGACAGAAGGAGATGCACTCGTAGGTTAGAAAGCCCTTGGCCATGCTTGCGTCTGGACGGGCCCTGTTGCGAACGTATCCTTTCATGACACCGTTCTGCCTTTCGAACGGCATCATGTAGTGCAGGAACGTCGGCCCGAGCTGCAGGATGTCATCAACGACATGGAGAAGGAGATGCACGCAGATGTCAAAGAATGCGGGCGGGAAGTAAATCTCGAGCTCGCATAGTATCACCACGATCTCTTCTTGTAGCCTGTGGAGCTGCCTCACGCCGATCGACTTCCTGTTGATGACGTCGAAAAAGTTGCAAAGGCCAAACAGCGTATCACGGACGTGCTCGTCCATTATCCCTCGGATCGCAACGGGAAGTATCTGCGTCATCAGCACGTGACAATCGTGAGACTTCATCCCGCTGAACCTCTTCTTCGTTCCGTCCAGATATCTGCTTATCTTCCCCGCGTAACCGTAAGGAAATTTGACTCCTAGGAGGCACCTGTAAAACTGCTCGAGCTCCTCCGGACTCATAGTGAAGCAGGCAGCGGGAAGCACCACCGCGTTCTTCTTTACCCTTTTGCGGCGACCTTGAGTCCCTTCCGTCTGATCATCATCATCATCATCATCATCACTATCGGGGGCCTGAAGATCTTTCTTGATGCCAAGCCATTTCAGATCGTATCTTGCTTTCGTCCCATCCTTGGTCTTTTCCGGCATGTTCGAAAGAGTGCCAAGAAGACTCTCGGTAACATTCTTCGTAATGTGCATTAGATCGAGGCTATGGGGCGTGTGGAGGACCTTCCAGTACTCCAAGTCGTGGAAAACAGACCTCGCTTTCCATACACCCAGCAGCGGATCTACCCTCGGTCGCTTCTTTCCCGGCGCAGGGCACTCCTCCCAATTTTTCAAAAGCTCGTCGATTTCTGTGCCGCTCCTCGGGCGCGGTTCTGTTTCGAGCTCGTCTTGACCATCGAACAATCACCGCGTTTTCTCCACGGGTGCTCCATGCGAAGCCACCTTCGAGCCCCTGGGTACACGGTTTTCGAAGACCCGGATCCCTTGGTAGCTGGATATGCGGGGTCTCATCCATGCACCTGACACATGCGCAGAATCCGTGGCCCACCTGGGCCGATACATATGAGCATCCAGGATAGTCCTGCACCGTCGTGAGCAACGCGGCTCTCATATCGAAATAATCTTTAGTGTAGGCGTCCCACGTACGGGCTGGCGTCTTCCATAGCGTTTCTAACTCCTCTTTCAACAGCTCGAGATACAGATGTATGTCGATACCAGGTTGTTTCGGCCCCTGAATGAGAATACTCATGTGTATGTACTTTTGCTTCGTGCACAGCCACGGGGGAAGGTTGTAAGGCCATACAAACACGGGCCAGGTGCTATGTGTGCTACTCTGGTTGCCGAACGGATTGAGTCCATCGGTGCTCATACCCAGCCTGACGTTCCTTGCGTCGCCCCCGAAATCTTCGAAGGCGATGTCCAATGCTTCCCAATTGCTAGCGTCTGCAGGGTGTGTCAGGATGGTGCCCTTCTCCGGATCTTCTTCGGGCTTCTTCCTTTCCGCGTGCCATTGCATGAGCTTTGCTTCCTTAGGGTCCACGAACCACCGCTGCAGACGGGGAGTGATAGGAAAGTACCATACCACTTTTCGAGGATTTTTCTTGCTCCCACTCTTGTACCGTCCGTGGCCGCACACCGGACATGTGGTCATGTCCTTGTAATCGCCCCGATAAATGGCGCAATCATTGATGCAGGCGTGGTATTTGACGTGCGGTAGGTCAAGAGGGCACACGACTTTCTTGGCCTCCTCGATACTACTTGGCAATGTGTTCCCCTCGGGGAGAATATCGTGCATGAATTTCATGTTCTTGTCGAAGCTCACGTCGGTCCATCTGTTTCCCGCCTTCATCTCCAGAGCATCAAGCGTTACTTGCAAACGCGTATCCTGGGGCCGGCACCCAGGATACAACGGAGTCTTCCCGTCTATCTCCATTTGCGCCAGCTTGGCTTTCTCTCTGGCCGCAGCTCTGGCGTTGCTCGTCTCCTTGAGGAGCAGTTCTTGAACATGAGCGTCCTGCAAGGCCGAAGTTAGCGGGGTCTGCGTGTTCGCGCCACCACCGGCATCTCCTTCGTCATGATGATGATCTTGTCCGCCGACATCTCCTTCGTCATGATGATGATCTTGTCCGCCGGCATCTTCTTCGTCATGATGATCTTGTTCGCCGGCATCTCCTTCGTCATGATGATGATCTTCTCCGCCGGCATCTCCTTCGTCATGATGATGATCTTGTCCGCCGACATCTCCTTCGTCATGACGATGATCTTGTTCCAGCATGAAACCGCGCCTGAGCAGGTGATCCTCCAATTGTCCAGAATCAGGGTCGATCCACCTCACAAGTTTGCATCTTCGACATGGACATCTTATCTGGCTTCTGTTGAACCGAATCATGTCCGCCTTCGCTTCTTCCTTGTATCTTCTGATTCGACCGGAGCTCATCATGATGACCATGGTTGACTACGCGGTATACATAGAGCAGAGACGAGAGTATATATATGATAATTAGAACCGCAACATGCACAAACAGAAACACACATGCATGCAAGGTCGCCGAAAAAATTCGGCATGACCTCTCTTAAAAGTATGACATATGGGTGGTGCAAAAATTTGCCGAAATGGAAATTAATCAACATTTCGGCAAACATCCATGCACCACGCCGGCGCAAGCAACAACAAAAAGTTTCTTCCGGACCAATTCATGCACAACACACAAGCTTCACATACACAACATACAAACATCCATGCACCACGCCGGCGCAAGCAACAACAAAAAGTTTCTTCCGGACCAATTCATGCACAACACACAAGCTTCACATACACAACATACAAACATGCATATGCATGTCCATCCAACTTTCCTCACCTAGTAGATTCGTTGCCGAGACGTGACCGCGATGGACGAGAGAGTGTGTGGGAGGAAAAGAGATGGGGGAGAGAGGAGGAGAGTATATATGGGGAGCCTCCCGGTTCTCAACAATTATCTATCAACCAAAATAGGTTTAACTACAAAAAATGGAGAAAAGAGTGAGCAAAATGGGATGGGAGGGAGGAGGAACACGAGCTAGGTGGAGGAGGAAGAAGAGCAAATGGGTAGGGAAAGGGGGGCTGCTTTCCCCTTTTGTACATCTGGGACAGTTATTCTGTGGCGCATGGGCCCACATGCGCCACAGAAAGTTGACATTCTGTGGCGCATGTGGGTCCATGCGCCACAGAATTACTGTCCGACCAATCATTGGTGTGGGCCCCTCCAAGCTTTCTGTGGCGCATTAGCACAGATGCGCCACAGAAATGTATATTTCTGTGGCGCATCTGTGCTCATGCGCCACAGAAAGGACCCCAGAATTCGAAATTCAAAGATTAGAGGTGGGGCCCACAGGCTTTCTGTGGCGCACTCCTTATGGTGCGCCACAGAATGCATGCTTTTGTGGCGCATGTTACTGGATGCGCCACAAAAGCGTCACACTTTCTGTGGCGCACCAGTTGGTGTGCGCCACAGAATATTTTTAGTGGCGCATGTACTTTGTGGTGCGCCACAAAAAGCCCTTCCATAGAAAGGCAGTTTCCTAGTAGTGGTGGCTCAGGTTTTCTATGTGAAGGACATGTCTACCAAGCTAAAAAAAAGAAAAGATAAGGAAGTGAATACATCAGCCGATGAGCCAAAGCGCCACATAGTTCTTTCAGGGAAAAGAACCATCGTGGGAGTGGAGGACAAGACAGACATGTCAGAAGATTACGACAAGTTTCATGAAATTCCGCCCTTCAAAGTATGGCGGTGGTGGAATGTAGACCCTTGTCCATGGTTACGGAGCGATCAGAAGAAAGGGTCTCACAAAAAGAAAAAGCGAAGACTAAATAGGGATGTTGTTCATGATGTGTAATAATTTATTAAACTTTTATATAATTTATAGTATGGAGGACAAGATAGACATGTCAATGAAATCAAGCGTATGGCGGTGGCGGAATGTAGTACTTAATTTATAAAAAAATTATGTAGTATCAAACTTTGTGATGTGAAATGATCCACTGCGCATGTAGTACTTGATTTATAAATTTTTGAATTGATTTTAAATTAAGCGTATGTAGTACTTAATTTAAAACCAAGCGCATGTGATACTTCATTTTAAACCAAAACAGAAAACAGGAAAATGAAAGCAATTTTTACTTAATTTAGACAAGTAAATCAAAAGATATAAAAAAAGTAAGAAACCAGAAAATTAAAAAAAAATTAACCTCTAGTACCGGGCCGTGCGACCACCCGGTACTACAGGTCCACTGGGCTTGGCGCGCAAATTTTCGCGGCCCTGAGGGACCTCTAGTACCGGGTGGTAACACGGCCCAGTACAAGTGGGTCTCTAGTACCGGGTGGAGCCACGGCCCGGTACTAGAGGCCTTTTTGGCGCTACTTCTAGTGGCTCGGGCCGAAAATTTGCCCAAGTCCAGCAAATCGACGCTCCGCCTCCGGGCTCCAGACGACGCCGCCTCCTACGCCGCCAGGCTGTCGGATTTCGTCCCCGCGGCGCTGCCGCCCTCACCGTGGGTCGCCGTCCTGCTCCTGCTCCGGGCGCGGCCGTCCCCGCTCTTCCCCCGAGCAAGATCGTCGTCCCCAAGCAAGCAAAGCTCGCCCGGCCCCGACCCACGGTGAGCTCGTCCCCCCGACAAACTACTCTCTCCCTCTCTCAGATCTAGCGCGCGGCGGCGGCGGCGGCGGCGGACCCTAACCACGGGGCCGGCGCCGGAGTTGGCAAACAAGAACATATTTTTAAGGGCCTAAGGGCCGATTTCATTATGGGGGAGGCCACAAACGGCCGATTATATTTGGGGCGGGGGAGGCCATTAATAAGGCCATTACATTGGAGGGGGGAGGGGGGTCATCGTCGCCGGTGCCGCCTAGTCGTCGAGGATGAAGAAGGGCGGCGGGGTCCAGAGATGCTCCGGTGGCGCCTGCTGCTGCGGTGGCGCATCCTGCTGCTCCGGTGGCGCCTCCTGCTCCTGCTCCTGATCCGCCGACCAGCTCTCGCCGGTAAAGACCCAGGACTGGCCAACGAGGCCGGGAGGCAGAGGAGGCGGCTGCGGAAGGTCCTGCTCCTGCTCGCGTTCCATGGCGTAGTGCCACGGCTCGACCTCGTCCGGGTCGTAGTACTGCGGTGGCGGCGGCGGCGGCATCAGGGCCGCGCTCCTCACCTTCTCCCACCTCTTGATCTCGTCCTCGACGAGGCTGAGGTTGGAGGCCTCGAACGCGGCCACCATCTCCGGGTCGTCCTTATCCTCGGGGACCTCCTCCTCGAACCACAGCGCGTCGGGCAGCGCTGGGTAGGCGGATTGGACGGCGCGGGGCGCCGGGGCAAAGTAGGAGTGGCGGCGGTCCTCGTGCTCGTCCTTGAGCCACTGCTCCCAGTGTGGGGAGTCCGCCGCGTAGACAGGGTCGTCGCGGAGCGCCGGCGGGAGGAGGCGGCGCCGGCGCGCGATCTCCCTGTCCAGTTGCCTCCCAGGGAGCGGGACCGCCGGCACCGGAATCCTCTGCGGGTTCAGGTGCCAGCCCTCGGGGAGGTGGATGTCGCTCCACTCCAGCGTGGCGGCGTTGTCCCAGTGCCACTGGCACTCCGGCTCCGGCACGTAGCGCCGGCGCCGGATCCTCCTCCCTCCGGCGGTGGTGGTGGTGGTTCGTGACGGCGCGTCGGGTGCTTGGGCGACCCGCACCGGTGGCGCGGTCCTCCGCACGCCCTGCGGAACGACGCCCAAGGCCGCCGGCGGTGGAGGCGGTGGAGAAGCGCGGCGACGTCTGGAGGACTCGCTGGTCTCGTTCTTCGGGGACTTCCCGAACCAGCGCGATATGGCGGCGAGGGCACTGGATGGGCGAAGGGGAACCGTCGGGGCGGAGGGGAACCGTGGGAGCGGAGCGGAGTGGAGTGTCCATATCCGCACGGGCGCGTCCCTTTTTAAAGACCAGGACCGTCGAGAGGGGAACCGTCGGGTGGGCCAGCGCCCGAGTCGCTGGCAAGTGGGCCAGGAGCATTGGCTCCGGGTGGGCGGGGGCTGTTGGTGCTCCGCTTTGACCACGGGGGGTGAAGGCGAGGCGGCCGGGTGGGAACACGAGGCGGGGAGGTGAAGACGAGGCGGGGCGGGAACACGAGGCAGGGCGGCGGGGTCAGAACTGGGTCGCTGGCAGGTGGGCCAGTATTGACCACGCGTGGCTAGTGGGCGGTCACACGTGGCGGTGGGGCGGGTAGGCGCTGGCAGGTGTGCCTGCGATGACCACGGTGGCCACCTTTGACCAGGTTCTGGCCCAAATTTGGGCTGGGCTGGGATTGGGACAGCCTATGTTTTTTTTAAAGATTTTTCTTTAGATGCAATATTAAATTGTTTTTGTTGCATATTTGTATAGTTCCCTCCTTTGAATTATTGTACTAATGCTATTATTGTTTTATCTTTTTTTGTATTAGTTAAACAATGGATGTCGATGCTCCCTTCGTAACGAGAGAAGGGGAAGAAGAGATACTTTCCTACATTTTGGAACCCGGTGAATTTCGGCATCCCACGGAAGGAGCTGAAGATGAGGACTCGGAAATTGGTGGACCCACTCCGTCTGGCGAGGTATATTAAGCCTATGTTGAGCAGATGCAATAACTGATTTGTGCATATATATGTATTCACACATGTTTCATATTTTTAGACCTCCGCATCGAACCAATCCACTAAACGAGGCCATGCCCAAGGGATGGGCAAAGATGAGCATCTCACAATTGACGAGGTGAATGCAACTACTGGCCAACCACTGGCACCCGTGCCGAACGCAGTTAAGTTTGTGCATCAACCTTATACAACCTTGACTCCCTCGACTTGGCTCTCGTCGGTGCCTACTGTCTGTAAGTGATTCAATTCATTTATTTCCAAAAAAGATAAAGTCTTTAGCTCTCAGCTCGTTCATTGCCATCGCTAATTATGCTCACTACGGTATTATGCAGAATGAAGAGTGATGAATGTGGTAGAAAGGGCATCTATGGCTTTGGGTTCGTTAACCCAGTACGAGTTAATGCAAGGACACTAAAAACCCACGTGAAGGACACGGAGAAGAACTTGCTAAATACCCTAATGAAGCAACATTTCAACACGGAGATAACGTTTCCTTACTTCTTCAGGTAAGAGAGTGTTACTCGCTTGTACAAATTAAGTGTAACTGATGAGTTACTGACGTGTATATAATCATGCGCAGCGATCATTACATTCTGCTAGTCATTGAAGTTGATAGATCAAGAGTTCAAGTCTACGACTCATTGGACTGGCCTGAGGAGAGGTACCAAAGCATTCTAGATACGCTCCAAAGGTAATTTCAAACATTATCGCACTATATCAGTCTCTCTTATTGATTTCATAGATATCAAGCAACTAATAACTCATTTATTCTTTTTTTTTTGCCGGCAGGGTTTGGAAACAATTCAAAGCGAGGACAAAGGGTTCAGGTTCATTTGAAAAACAGCTGACTTTTGTTCACCCACAGGTAGGTAGTACGGTCTAGCTAGGTTCGCGCATCTCTTTATTTATAGTTTTCAATACCACTATATGTTGACTATGATTTGATTGAATTCTATTCTCGTAAAGTGGATCGAGAGGCAACCACAGGGGACCAATTTCTGTGGATATTTCGTTTGCGAGTGGATTCGTCGTTCAGTCACTGAGCGGGACCCAAAGAAATTTTTTAGACGTACGTGAACAATCATATTCATCAATTGATCTCCAGTGTCATTCATAATTTTTGATAGTCATGATTAATATTCGTATTGATCTCCTTCTTTTATAGGCAGAGCCATTGCGCGAGAGTATGCCACTAAAGAAGCGCTTTCAAGCACTAGCAGAGGAACTTGCGGGGTTTCTGCTCAGCGAAGTCATACCTACAAAAGGAACATACAATGGAGAATAGCGGTGAAGTCCCGGTTATGATCTCCCGTGTAACCGAATAGACGGGCTCTACTCCCGGTTATGATCTCCACACACGTGTAATCGAATAGACGGGCTCTAGTCCCGGTTATGAGCACCTCCATGTAACCGGATAGACATGAACATATTTTTATTTATGAACATTTTGATATGTTATATGTAGTTTCTGTTTTTAATTAATTAAACGCATATTTTTTTGCACCATTTCAATATTAAATTGGGAGGAAAAACAAAAAATTACAGGCTGCCACGTGTGAGGTCCTTGGTCCCGGGTCGTATAACCAATCGGGACTAGAGGTCCTCCACCACGCCCGCGTCTCGGCGGCCACGTGGGAGCCTGTTGTTCCGGGTCGTAACGGACCCGGTACTAGAGGGGGGGGGGGGGGCCTCTAGTGTCGCCTTGCTAGTCCCGGGTGGACACCCGGTACTAGAGCCCCTTACGACCCGGGACCAGTGACCCTGTTTCCACTAGTGTTTCTATGGGGAAAACCACTTTGAAAGTGCACCAGCGAGTCTAAGATCACAATTCACTCTGGTTCTTTGATTATGTACTGAGCCATCATCGAACCCCATCAACCGAAATATGTCCAACATTTATACAATCATCTTAGTGTTCGATGAAGCAAAAAATCATAAAAGAGCTACTCACTGCGGTACAAACCGTAAGTTGTTGCCGTAGGCTTGGGCAACAATACTAAAGGGCATTCTTTTTGCAATGTGCGTTGGTGCCTTGCCGTAAACACCTAACACCACTGCGCAGTCCAAAGCAAGTTTCCCATTAAAACCACAACGATAGCACGGCAACATGTGAAATTGGTGAATTGGAGTTTTTTCCCATACGTTTAGCTGAGATCAGTTAAGTCCACAGGTTTTGTCCAATTTGCGTCGAACCTTTTTCCTTTTTGGTTGTGCTCTAAGACTTTTGTTTCCAGGTTTTAATGGAAAACTGGGAAACCCGGTTCGAAAAATACTTCCCAAACTTGCCACAATTTTTATCACGTCCAACTCGTGGAGTCGCAGCAACCATCTCTACGTCCCTTCCACACTCGTGAAAACAAAGCAATGTATCTTCAAGAGTGTACATAACATCAATGCAAGATATATTGCTTTAGAGATACGATAACAGACCAAAGACTCAAAATATTCTTACAGCAACAAAATACTTTATGTTATTGTCATACAGAGAATCTCATAATACAAATTGGGAACTTACAAACCAAAGTAAAAAATCACGAACTTACAAATAATGCCGAAGGCTTAGAAGGTGATCAATCTAATAAAGCAGCCTAGAAATTTCTAACGTATTGGATGGCATAGACAATGTGGCATCAGTAGTTCCGTTCATCCCAGTATTGTAGCAAGCATAATCCCCATCGCAATATTGGCTGAACTTCATTTTAAGCTTCACAAGCTGTTCAGCCACTTGTGTCATATCAGGGCGTTCATCTTGATGTTCTTTCAAGCACCGAATTGCAAGCTTCCCAATTGCTTCTAGAATCAAGATATCTTTTTCAGCTACAATTTCTAAGTCAAACATTGACTTTCCGCTATTTTCAGTCTCATAGAAATGGCAGAACTCGATAATGAGGCTTCCATTTTTTCCAAATACGATTGGCTTTCTTGATACCAGTTCCAGGAGAACAGCACCAAAGCTATATACATCACTCTTTGGTGTTAATAAACCAGTGTTCCTGAACACCGGGTCAATGTAACTCATGGCCCCAATAATGTTCTGTGTAAAATATTCCGCCACTTTAAGCACCTTTGATAACCCAAAATCTGATATTTTTGGTACAAAGTTGTTATCTAACAGTATGTTGTCTGGTTTGACATCACCATGTCGTATGTTTTTTGAGTGCATGTAGCTTAATCCTTTGGCAGACCCTATTGCAATGTCCAATCGCAGGTCCACTGGGAGACTTTGGTCCTTTTTTACATGTAGGATCTCTGTGAGACTCCCTTTGGCAGCAAACTCATACACCAACATTGGAATATCCAACTGGAGGCAGCAACCCCTGAGCTTGAGAACGTTGACATGCGCCATTTTCAGTTGCACCTTCATTTCCTCGACAAATTCCTTCCTTCTAGCGTCATCTACCTTGATATAGGACTTAACTGCTACCGCTGTTCTGTCCATAAGAGTTCCTTTGTAGACATTGCCAAAGTTTCCCTTACCGAGAGACTCCAAATTATTGTTTGTGATCTTCATTAATTCCTTCTCTGTGAAAATGGTCAGGTCTGTGATTTCTTTAAGTATGTTGCCGCCATTCTTTTCAAACTGTACTGCCAGTTTTCTCTTGTCGTACTCTATGCGTGCTAGTAGTACGGCAACAACTAAGACAAATACACCTAAACCGATGCCTGCAATAGGTCATGTGAATGTCCGTAAGATTTTTAATATAAGCACGGTGCATTTATGCAGTTGATCGATAATTACCAACAATACAATCAAGATTAACAATCGCAGAATCGCCCCGATTCAATGCAGGTATATATCTGATAAAGAATTTTAGTGAGAATTGGCACGATCGCATACCTAGGGAAAGCCTTGCTGCAAATGGGAACTTTGGATTGCAAGTATTTTCTTTTGGATCACCACTAGCCTCATAGCCTGGACGGCATTTGCACTCATACGACCCATCAGTGTCATGGCATATGCCGTAGCAAGGGAATTCTTCTCGTGTACGTGCACATTCATTGATATCTGCATCATGTGAATGAATACGTACGGATCAACTAAAAAACATTTACATATCGACACACATTATTAAATTATATGTGTGAACACTGTAATTTAAAGAATTGGATGTGATCTAAATATATACTTCCTCCATCCCATAATAGATTACTTTTTTTTTACGGGGATAATAGATTGCATTTTACAGTCGTCATAAGTCAACTTATTTCAAGTTTGGTAAAATTCATAGATAAAAATACCAACTAGGCGATGGCACCAGAGAAATGCATTCTATAGATATATTTCATAACGAATCTAACAATACTAATTTGGTGCCATAGTTGTTGGTATTTTTCTTTTTGATGAAGGAAGTACACAGATGGCTTGGATTCTTTTTTAATGGCTATAAGAAAGAGTCTTACTTGCGGCTGTGTGCATCTTGGTTACGCAGAGGCTGGGTGTAATACTTAAACCTTTTAAGTAATATAAAAGCTCCCTTTATCTAAAAAAGAAAGAGTCTTACTTGTGCATCCCATGTCGAGATACGGGTTGCCCTCGTAGCCTTTGGTGCAATTGCAGACGTATCCAGGGCCATTGGTGGAGTTGACACACTCGCTATACTGGCTGACGCAGGTGTACCCTTGCGTGCTGGGCGCCTCGGCGCAGGACAGGGGGTCGTGATCGCGGATGGCCCAGTCTAGCCTCAGCGGCATACTCTTCTGGCTGCCGTTCATTTGGAGATCGGCTGCCCGGAATGTGTAGTTGCCCTTCTCCACGATGAAGCCGTAGTCGCAGGGGCAGAACTCCTGGTTGGCGTGCGGCCACGTGGCGTCGTTTGTGAACAGCATCAGGTTGTCCGTGAGGCCTGGCGGGATGTCGACGTGGCAGCAACCAATCCCGGCGCAGGCTCCGTCCTGGGCGCTATTTGCGTCGTTGGCATAGGCGATGCACCCAGTGTAGTAGGTGTAGTGAGAGCGGGCCGAAGGCCCGCTGTTGGTGAAGACGACTGTGTTGCAGCCGAGGATGAAGAGCTCGTTCGCAGTGTTGGAGATGCGGTACACGCCAGTTGGGTTGAGATCCACCGCCCCGTTGTAATTAGAGATAACCGCGCCCTTGGAGTTGTAGCACTGGGACGCTACCGGAACCATCACCCGGGCCTCCGGCCATGGCATCACCGATAAGCTCGTTACCTCTATATGATCGCTGGTGTTCCCTAGAGTCGGCTTGCTGTTGTCGCATTCGATCTCAAAGCCATCACGGAAGCAGCCAGGGCCGATGCCGAACGGGTAGGGGATGTCGACGCTGCCGCAATTTGGCCGACAGACTGGCTTCAAGGTCAGACTCTCCGCGGTGGCCGCAAGAAGCAGCACAGGTAGCAAGAATGCCGCAGGCATCACTGCTTTCTTTCTAAACATGCTGCAGCAAAGAGGAAAATGTGAGGTTCACTTCATGGTACGACGAGAATGTTTCAGTTTCAACAGAGAACAAGAAGAATTAACAACCAACTGAGCCAACCAGCAAATCTCTTCACTAATCTTTTTTTGCGGGTAAATCTCTTCACTAATCAATACAATATAAACAAATACTGTGAAGTGTAAACACTAGCACTGCACAAATTGTTGGTGGAGAAAATTGCACTGTAAACCCCTGAACTTGGCACAAAGTGGCACACAGCCCCTTCAACTCAAAACCTTGCACCGTCAGCCCCTGAACCTTGCACAGTTTGCATCCGTCATATTCTGACCGTCATCACCGGTTGTCAGGTACTGCAGCGATGTGGCTGTCTAAAATGAGAAAGAAAACATAGAAGCACACAAACGTCCATCCTTCATATTCTGACCGTCATCAACGGTTCTCTCATCTACTACCTCCGTGCATGAATATAAGACGTTTTAGCTATCTAATATGTTGTCTACATGCATACTAATATGAGTGCACATACACACTAAAATATGTCTACATACATCTAGATATGTGTGAATGTGGACAAATGCTAAAACATCTTATATTAAAAAACAGAGGGAGTATGATCTAATCCCCCTTCCCCAACCAGCCGACTCCACCCGGCCATCCTTCCGGTGGTGTTTACCTCTGTTGTGGAAGGGGGATTAGATCATAGATGAGAGAGACGAAGTTTGGGGAAGAAGACTAGAATTCTCACTGCTTGCCTGAAAGATTACAATCGCTCTGTTTATATAATAGGCCTAACTAGAGGATACGACTCCAATACCCCCCTGGGCTCCTAAACACACACGTACTACCTCTTGGACTCCTAAAAACACACGTACTAGCCTTCAGCAGCCACATCCTTCCTTGTATACGTCTTCCCCCACATAAGCCCACGTCCTTCTAATGTATGTCCATGACAGGGCGGAAGACCGGAATTAACAAAAGATATATATTCTAGTTCTATCATCAGCTACAGGTTCAAATCTGAGAAGAGGATTGAGTCAAAAGAAAAGACTATTTTGGAGTTTTTTCAACAATTTGCTTGTGTAGGTGGGGAACGGGTGTTTTCGGAGTGCTTATGTGAGGAACTACAAAAAGCAAATTCAGCAAAAGTGTGAATTAGGAATGATTGGTTAAGGAAATATGAATCGGAGACTTAATCTTGATATACCTTAGAAAAATACATTGTTGTTACCACGATATGTATTGGCCGCTACCGATCATTTGATTGGAATGAAATTTGGAACGGGTATACTTGATGA
This sequence comes from Poa pratensis, assembly GCA_947311845.1. NCBI lineage: Eukaryota > Viridiplantae > Streptophyta > Magnoliopsida > Poales > Poaceae > Poa > Poa pratensis. The sequence goes on from CAMZMU010000034.1 coordinate 84,679,104, forward strand.
TGACGATATGAATCACTTGAAAAATAAACGTATTCGGTTTTAGTGTACTTTGTACTTTATTTTCCATTGTCCGTGTACGCTGTCAAGCATAACTGTGTATGCCGCATTCTATGTACATGTACTCTGCCTTCTGTGTATTTTGCGCACTCCCTTATTTTTATAAACGTACTCCTTTTTTCCGTGTACTTGTACACCCACTATGTGTACTTTGTCCTCCATCTTTTCTTTGTACTACTTGTACAGTTGTACTCCACCTTCTAGTGTATTTTTATCCCATTTTCCCCTTTATACTCTGGCTTCCATATATTCGTACTCCACGCTTCTTTGTCCTTGTACTCAGGTTTCAATATACCCGTACTTTGGATTTTAGTGTACATGTACTCTGGGGGTTACACCCGGTGGGATTGAGAAAGCAGCAAGCGGCAGGGAGTTACACGAAATTGAAACAGGGAAAAATAAAAATTTAACACGTAAGCAGTATGTTAGCTCCACATGTCGTTCCTTCTGTGCGAACCTGAGTGGGATTGGACCTTCGCGAAGGACTCCCTTCCGCTAGGGATACCCGTCAAAAATAGGTTAGGACTCATATACCTTCTTGTAATCTAAGTCTCAGAAATACGCTATGACTTATTATGGATATATGGCTGACTCAGTGGACATCAATTTGGTTTTAACTCACCGTGGAGAGATGACAGAACAAGATATGTCACTTCCGCAGTTTCTTTAGGATCGCCTGGTTAGTTTAATAAAAAAATCATGTTAAAGCCGATAGCTTCCCTCTTAGTGGTCGAGACTCGAGAGAGGATGTCTTTGAAGGAACCTAATGAGAGCATTGCTAAACTTAGGCGAGACAAAGAGTCAAGATGTCAAAGTTAAGCATGTACAACAAGGTGGTAGTAACACAGAACATCCCATCTTTCTAATGTTAAGCATAGGAGGTAAAAGATTTTCCAGTTTGAGCAGGATGAGGGGCGATTGTAGGACAAGAGAATGTAAAATTTTAGATCTCTCAGTTCTATAAAGGTTGTTTGAATCACCTCCAAACCACTTTCTCTTTTGTTGGAAACTGAAATTCATGAAATCCCTAACCTTTCCAATGAGGAAGATAGTATTCTTACGTCTCCCTTTACAGAGAACGAGGTGTATGAAGCTATTTCACAAGTGGAAAAGAATAAAGCACCAGGACCAGACGAGATTCCAACCGAGTTCTTCTAGAAATTTTGGGAAGTTATTAAAGGAGATTTTATGGCGAAGTTTTATGATTTCTACCACGGGAGTTGGCCTTCGTATCATCTTAACTTTGGCACCATTATTATCCTACCTAAAAAGGTATGCTTGGTTAACGTGTGTTAAGATCTTCACAAAGGTCGCCACTCACCGTATCACGGAGATTGCTCATAAGTTATTAGACCGACACAATCGTCTTTTATGCAAGCCCGGCATATCTTTGAAGGGGTACTTGTGCTTCAAAATCCATGAGCTTCAAAGGAAGAAATTGATGCGGTCCTCCTCAACATATATTTAAGAAAAGCTTATGAAAAGGTAAAAGTTGCCTTTTCGCAACAAGCTCTATACGAAATGAGAAGGGTCTTGAACCTATATGGTGTGACTAGATATATGAGTTTATAAATCATGGTAGCGATCGAATCTTAATTAATGATGCCATAGGTAATTATTCCAAACGCAAAAAAACTCTAAGGTGTGAAGACACGCGTTCCCCAAATATTTTCAACATTACATAGCATATATGTTGGCAATCTTAATTTCAAGGGTAAAGGAAGATGGCCAAGTGGAGGCCTCATCCCTCATTTAGTGGAGGCATCAATGCCCCCATCCCTCAATTAGTCGAGGGTAAAGGAAGTTGGCAATGTGCCGTTGATACAATCATCTTTATGCAGCATGATCTCGATAAAGCTCTTAACGTGAAAGTTAATTTTTTGTATTTTTCAGCGCTTCCAGTCACAAAATTAAGTTTCACAAGAGTGACTTTTTTTTGTTTCGGTAAAGCAAAAGATATGGAGAACGAGTACGAGAACTTAATTGGTTGTGAATCTGGTTCCCTTCCATTTCGCTATTTGCCAATCCACTTTTGTAAACTAAGAAACGGGGAGGGGAAACAAGTGGAGGATCGTTTTGAAAGAAAGTTGGCTTGTTGGTGGGTAAAACTTTTATCTTACGTGATGGAATAGTTTTAATAAACTCGCTACTCACTATCTTACTTACTCCTTGCTATCCTTTGTCTAGACATCCAAAGGGGTAAATATAAGGTTAGACTTTTTATCGTGCTTTTTTTAGGCAAAGTGATGGTCACAAGTAAAAGCGTAGATTAACTTAATGGAATATAGTGTGTCTACCAAAAGACCGGGGTGGACTAGGAGTTGAAGTTCTACCTAAAAATAAATGTTTAATTAGCAAGTGGATTTTAAACTTTTGAATGAAACTAATGTATGGAAAGAGCTACTAAATAATAAAAATATATTGGTTCTAAACCTTTATATCAAATTAAGTCAACCCAACTGACTCGCCTTTTTGAAAATTCATAATGAGAGTTAAAGAAGATTTATTGAGTAGAGATTCTTTTGAGATTGGTAATGGCTTAAACACCCGTTTTCAGATTCTTTTTATGCTATTCCTCCATTGCAATGTGATCTTAACGAACGATAACTTGGCTAAAAAATAGTTGACATGGCAGTAAAAAAAAAATATTGTAATAAGGAAGAAACAATACAACATACTTTTATTTTCTTTTCCTTGCCCTTTTTCTTCTCTTCTTTGGCGCCTCGTGCATATGACTTTCAGCCTATGGCCTCCAGCTAATATAACGATTGTGTTCTAGAATTGGTTGAACTATATTGATAAAAATGATAAAGATCGAAAATGAGTTGGAGTTTGTGCTTTAATTTGGACTATATGGCACCTTCACAATGATTTTGTTTTTAATAAACTGAGAGCTAACTCTTTTCTGTAGATTATTCCTCTTGCTACCCACTAGATGTGTATGTGGTCTTATCTCCAACAGGTGGAGATGCAGCTGGATATGAACTCTAGGTAGCCATTTGAGAATGGTTGCACGGGATTTGTTCAGCCAGGGAGGCTAGAAGTTTGTCAATATAATATGTTGATGACGAGATGATTTTTATTGCTCTCTTTTGGATGGTTGATTCATGTATCAACATTATGTCCCTGGATTTGTACTCTTTGACTTCAGTTTAATAAAGTATCAAGAAACAATATGCATAAGTCGATGCAGATGTCGAGGCTATGCCCTTTTTGAAAAATACTTATGTAAAAAAAATGTGTGGATATATTTTAGGCTAATGAATCTATTTTTTATGATACGTCGATATTCGTTCATATATATGTCATCTTTTTATATTTTTGTGAAATAAAACACAAGAAAAAACCCTTTAAAAAGCATTAGGAATATCATGTGAGCTCTTAACAGCGGATATCATGTTTAATTTCATTGTAGGAATAACATGGAAACAGGGGTTCATATCGAATATTCAGTGACAATTCTTACACCACAAAACAATCTTCTAGACGGAGAAAAACGTGAGTAGCAAGCAGAAGGTGTTGGCTCAGATGATCAATCAGGGGGCAAATTGCGGTAAGTAGTTATTTCACTGGGAGAAAAAAGGGCACATGCTAAATAAATGAACAGTAACGAGTAGAGTGGAACAGAAATTAAGGATATATGTATCAATCGATGAAGTACATCCTACCAGTCAGTAGCAGCATATCAGAGCAATGAGCATACGCTAAAGCCAAGCGTTCTCTCTTTGCAGTCGCGGCGCATGGGAGATGTGGAATATAATAGCTTTCTTTGCACTATCGCAGTGTAAGAAATAGCTCGGCCTTGGAAGCGTATATATAGTGCAGTGTAGTAGGCGTATATGTAGCGGAGGTTTTGCCCTTAGAGCATCTATTGGAAGGTGCAAATATGAAGTTCTATATATTCATATACACGGCCGTGCAGAAAGATACCTTTTTAGACATTAATTTTTTGTTTTCCACTGAAACGTCTATATCCAATATGTCTATATTCTCTTTCTTACATTTTCATAATATCTTAGACAGCATTACTTATTGGCCTTAGGCATCCGAAGATTTTTCAACAATGGAATGACACACTTGTCTTTTGCATTGGACTCGCTATCGATCAACTAGTTGTTCCCCAAGTTGCACTGCGAGTTGTTCCCCAAGTTGCAAAGGAATGCTACGGTTGTACCACTACTGGACATTCTACAAGTCCCTGATGCTTCATGCACCAATGTTGAACGTGCAGCATGCATGCATGTTCTGGAACAAGCAGTTGCTCCAGGACCCGTGACGAACCTTGAAAGTGGGGTGCTTCTGAAGCGAGGTCGGGATGCTCGAGTACGATACCAGCGTCCATGTCGTGCGTCTAGAAGATACCCTTCAACATCATGGACCGCTCCTCCCTCCCGGCGTTGGTGACTCTGATAGTGATTCTAATGGCGCCAGTACTATGGACCTTTGCCCTGGAATTGGCCGAAGTCCTCGAGGACCGAGGAGAATGTCATTTCCGTGTTGTTGAGGGGTGTGGCCGTGCCGTCTCGTTGTCGTCGTCGGGCCAACGATGGTGAGCATCTCGTCGCCCTCAGTCGTCACACGGCAGCCCGGCTATGACGTGGCTATGCGTGTTGGATGACGTCGTACACTGGTACCTTTGAAAAAGAGGAGAGCCCGCACTATAGGGAGACAGGGCCGGGCCGGCAAAATCCGGTGCCCTGTGCGAAACTCTAAAACTGGGGCCTATCTCACACAACTTTTTTAACTAATGAACAATTTTAATGTCGCATGCGATGCTACGCCGACACCGGTGAAGTTGACGGCGGCGTGGTGGTAGTAGGTGAGTACAATCGTTGTAGGTGCTTCCGCGATGATGGAGTTCATGGGGCGAGCGGCGGCGATAGAGGTTGAAAAACACAGAGTAGGCTAGCTGCAGTATAAAGAGTACAAGCTCTACTCGTATATGAGCTCCAATATATAAAAGTTACAACACGAAATTTGTGCGGAACGCCGAGATGAACCTGCTCGTAAAATGATATTTTTAACGGTCTAGCGAGCACGATGAATTTGACAATTTTGTCTTAAAAAGTTCAGAGCATCGGTTTGAAATTGAGAAGGTACAACAGACAAATATCGAAACCGAGCACGAGAATGGAATCTACTCGTCGACACGCACATATTTCGTGTACAAATTATTTTGAATTAAAATATAATAGATTAGAGAGCAAATATGTTTGCGAGCCCAACCATGCGGAGCCAAACCAAATGGGTGGAAGCGGCGAGCTGCGTGGGGAATCGCCATAGGCCGAGCGAACTAGCATGGATACTCGTACTTGCAGACGATGCGGCCCAACGCGCTGGATTCAGCCGGCCAGCCCAATTTCTTTCAGCCTATGTAAATTTTGGGGCCCCAAAATTTCTTGCGCCCTGTGCGGGTGGCACATTTGGTACCACTATGGGCCCGGCCCTGTAGGGAGACATCAAAGCTGAATCATCTCCTTTAAGCGCTTCTGAGAGAGAGGCGATGAGAGAGGCAAATGAAAAGGTGGCAACACTTAGGCGTGATGAGGAGTCTAAGTGGGCTCAGAGGGCCAAAGTCAAGCATGTTCAGGAAGCGGGAAATAATACAAAGTATTTTCATTTGATTGCTAATGGCAAACATAGAAGGAAGAAGAATTTTCAAATTGGAACAAGATGAAGGAACTATTGTAGGACAAGAGAACATTAAAAAATACATCACAACTTTCTACAAGAGACTATTTGGGGCACCGGCCCAAAATAATTTCTCTTTGGTGGAATCTGAAATTTCAGATATTCCACAAATTTCAGCAGAGGAGAATGCTCTTCTTACAGCTGATTTCTCTGAGAAAGAAGTGTATGAGTCTATAATGCAAATGGAAAAGAATAAAGCACCGGAACCAGATGGGTTTCCAGCTGAATTCTACCAAAATTTTCGGGATATTCTAAAACCGGATTTGATGAAATTGTTTGTAAGCTTCCAAAAAGGGGAACTTCCATTGTTTCATCTAAACTATGGTAATATTATTCTTCTGCCCAAAAAAGAGAATGCCGTTCAAATCCAACAATATAGATCTATTTGTCTCCTAAATGTTAGTTTTAATTTTTTTACTAAAGTTGGCACTAATAGAGTAATGGGAGTGGCACAAAAGGTGATCCGACCAACTCAATCTGCTTTTATGCCGGGGAGTCACATTTTAGAGGGAGTGTTGATTCTACATGAGACCATTCATGAACTTCAAAGGAAGAAATTGGATGGTGTGTTGTTAAAAATAGATTTTGAAAAAAGAATATGACAAGGTCCAGTGGCCTTTTATGCAACAAATTTTGCGTATGAAAGGCTTTAATACTAAGTGGTGTAATTGGATCGAAAATTTTGCTAGTCGTGGAAGTGTTGGGATTAAGGTCAATGACGATCTAGGTCATTATTTCCAGACTAAAAAAGGTTTGAGACAGGGAGATCCGCTATCTCCTATTTTATTTAATATCGTAGCGGATATGTTCGCCATCTTAATTTCGAGGGCCAAGGAGGATGGTCAGGTAGATGGATTGATACCGCACCTTGTAGAGGGAGGGGTGTCAATTTTACAATACGCTTATGATACTATCCTATTTATGAGTCACGACCTAGAAAAGGCGTTGAATATGAAGCTCATTTTGTGTATGTTTGAACAACTATCGGGGCTGAAAATAAACTTTCACAAGAGTGAACTCTTTTGTTTTGGTAAAGCTAGGGAGGTGGAAGAACAGTATAGAAGTATCTTTGGATGCGAATCTGGCTCCTTCCCTTTCAGAAAGTTAAAAAATGGGGAGTGGAAACCTATAGAAGATAGGTTCGAAAAGAAGTTAGCTAGCTGGGTCGAAAAACTGTTGTCTTATGGAGACCGGTTGATTCTAATTAATTCGGTTCTAACTAGCTTACCCATGTTTATGTTATCATTTTTTGAGGTACCTAAAGGGGTATGCAAAAGAATGGATTATTTTAGATCAAGATTTTTCTGGCAAAGTGATGGCCATAAAAAAAAGTATAGACTAACTAGATGGAACATCATTTGTCGACCAAAAGATCAGGGGGTCTCGGTATTGAGGATTTAGAATTAAAAAATAAAAGTTTGTTATGCAAATGGCTTTTCAAAAACTTGTGACAGGGGACGGTGTTTGGCATGAGCTAATACACAATAAATATCTACATTCTAAATCTCTATCACGGGTTAAAGTGAAACCTAATGACTCACCCTTCTGGAAGGGCCTCGTGAAAGTCAAAAATGAGTTTTTTGTCAGAGGCTCTTTTGCTGTTGGTAACGGCGAAAGTATTCGTTTCTGGGAGGATACGTGGTTGGGGGACAAGCCCCTATCTAGCCAATACCCCTCCCTTTATAACATAGTTCATCGAAAAGAGGTCTTAGTGTCTTCTGTTTTGGGGAATGGGCCTCCTCCTAATCTAAGTTTTAGGAGAGCTCTAACCGGGGGCAGGTGGGATAGATGGTTGCACCTTGTTAACCGGTTAATGGGCATTCAACTTTCAGATGAACCGGATAAATTTACATGGGGTTTAACTAAATCGGGAAAGTTTACGGTTAAATCTATGTATCTTGATTATTTGAGCGATCATACTAGGTTCCTCCGTAAACATATTTGGAAGATGAAAGTGCCACTAAAAATTAAGGTTTTTATGTGGTTTCTTATGCGTAAAGAGATTTTAACTAAAGATAACCTTGCTAAGCGGAACTAGGACGGCTCTAAAAAATGTTACTTTTGTGATCGAGATGAGACAATTCAGCATTTATTTATATCATGTCCCTTAGCTAAGGTAGTGTGGTGTATTGTTTTCATGGCTTTCGACCTACATCCCCCTAATAATACAGATAACTTGTTTGGTAACTGGTTGAGGGGAGTGGATAGAAAAGAGAAAGTTCAAATCCGAGTGGGTGTATGTGCTTTACTCTGGACTATATGGAACATACGCAACGATTATATCTTTAACAATGCAAAATCATCTTCCTTTATGCAGGTCATACCTTTGGCTACCCATTGGATCCGTACGTGGTCCTACCTACAGTCCACGGATCACCGCAGTGCTCTGAATTCTAGGTGCAACCGGCTGGAATTGGTGGCACGGGATTTGTACAACCGATTCAGCTGGCGTTTTGATCTTAGGATATCATGTTGATACAGTGTCATCGCATGTTGTCCGTTTTATTTAGATGGTTGATAGATGTATCAACCATGTGCGACCCATGATGTAATCTTTTGTAAGACCTGAACTTAAATAAATAAAATAAAAGCCGCATGCATCAATCGATGCAGAGGCTGGGTTGCCCTTTTCAAAAAAAAATAGGGAGCATTGGTGGAAAGTGGTAAAAGATCCGGTCCACTACCCGCGCCATTGGGCCAGGTTGACCAGTCGTTCTTTTGACTGATGCAGTTGGCCAAGCGTGGCATGGTTTCTCCTCGTGAGTTGTGAGACGGTGAGATCTCAGCGCTCTAGCATGCTTCCGAGACATTTCCCGGGGGAGTCGATCTTACCTCTTCTCCCTTGGCGTATGGTGAAGCAGATACCTAGGACACGTTTCGTAGACTGCATGGCATTTTACGCCCTGTTAGAATAGGCTGTGTAAAGTATAGACAGTTCAGAATACGATCATAGCTTATAGCTTAGCAGTTCTAGTTCGTTAGGATCATAGCATAGAATCGAGACGAAGTTAACCAGCAACTCCTTGATGCATCGCAAGTTCATCAGTGGAGGGTTTAATATATACCACCTCCCAAAATATTACAAACCAGTCATCAAACATAAGCATGTTCTATAGAGGGTTGGATCCTACGTAGTGCTCTTCACAATAGGCACGCAACCAGGACCTTCTCTCAGACTCTGTCATGTCCACATAGAGGCAATGTTTACCGTCGTGATCCGCAAGGTAGTTCAAAGCCTAGATCAATAACGATGGAGTTTAGAGATTAGGAGCTGGAATATATTCCTATATACGTACATTGTCTTCATCTGAGCATAGTTGATGATGGGCTTATTCAGCAACTCCTCGTTCTTAGGGTACACCTAAGATTGACAAGGCGGAATGTTAGTTGTGCTTCATGATGAACAAGCAAAAAGAAGACAAATTGTTGATGATGGGCTTATTCAGCAATCAACTTGTCTTCATCCATCTTCAAGTTCGTGGTATGCTCACACCAAATCACTCCTTCAATTTTCTGCAGACAGAAGATCCTTTTTTTCGAGGAAGACGGGGGGATTACTTCCCACCGGTTGTTATATTCATCGAAAGTAGCTTGGCGGGTCATGTTCTTACAACAGATAGAAATTTTACAGGGGGGATACAGGGGAAGAGAAGATAAATAAAATACAGAAAAAAAACTAGAAACAAGAGAGAAAACACAAAGGGAGGGGGAGGTTAGCAATGAAGCCCACCGAAACCCCCGTGAGGCCGCCACATCGAGATCTCAAGCCAGCCACTAGAGGAGAATCTCCGGTGAGAAACTCAGCACTGAAAGCAAGTAGCTGAAAAGGACACCACTGGCACAGACGAAAGGCGTCGGATAGCCGAGTTTGTGCGATGACACCGGTGTGCCATCGGCGTAGCCGAAGGACGCTGCGCCGCCGAGACCAAGCACAGTCGAAGGGCATCGGATAGCCGAGACTAGGGCGACGACACCGGTGTGTCGACCCCGTGGTCGAAGAGCGACGCATGCCGAGGCCACCCCAGGAAGTCCGGGGAGCAGGTAGCAGAGACGTGGGCACCACAACAGGAGCACACCGACGGACGTCACTGGCACAAACGAAGGGCGTCGGATAGTCGAGTCTGTGTGATGACACCGGTGTGACGTCGGCGTAGCTGAAGGACGCTGCGCCGCCGAGACCAAGCATAGTCGAAGGGCGTCGGATAGCCGAGACTGGGGCGACGACACCGGTGTGACGACCCCGTGGTCAAAGAGCGACGCATGCCGAGGCCACCCCAGAATATCCAGGGAGCTCCGTCGGTGCCACCGAGACCACTGCCCGATCCCGCAAGGATACAAGCCAAAGGTCTAGCGGTGGCAAGAGGCTAAGGCCGCCCGATGCATGTCAGGCTCCAAGGCGATGCCTCCAAGGATGGAGAGCGACGCCGAGGCGACGCCATCGCCTGATCCGAGAAGGATCAGGGATTTCTCCCGGAGCACCGATAGAAGAACACTGCATAAAGGACACCTCCAGGGAGGAGCACGACACCCGAAGGCCCATAAGCTTTTGCCTCTATAGTGCCTCCCGAACGCATCAGGGCGGGGCAGCATCACCACCGCTGCAACACCACGGGACAGAGCAGAGGGCCCAAGCTCGACGGAGGGGAGGCTGCACACCGTCGCCCGAATAGGCCAACAGCTGCACCGCGAGAGGGGCGCCGACCGGGACAGAGGCGGACGGACGCACGGGAGCGGAGGCGGCCCGCCAAGCCCATCCAGGGCCCGGGGCCAGCCGTTGCCAGCAGCTGCGCTGGAGGCACGGACGCACGGCTCTGTGCCCGCAGCCACACCAGACGCCGAGCAGCGACGAGGGGGGCGCCGCCGCTGCCAGGAACAGCAGCCGCCGACCAGGAGGCCGGAGATGCAGCGCAGGCCGGTGCCGGCGCGAGCACAACCGCAGCCCCACAGGACGCGAAGCACGCGGCCAGGCAGCACGCCGGGACGCGGCGGGGCATATGTGGAGGCCCGGCACAGTCGCCGCCTCGAGCTGCGCACGGGGACCGCGAGCAGGACAGCCTCGGGGGACAGCGAGGGCGGGAGGTGGGTGGCGGCGGCGGGCTAGGGTTTTGCCCCTCCCGTCGCCCAGAGAGGAGGCGACGCGAGGGGAGAGTTCCATCTCATTTGTCCCAGACAGGAGATCCTAATTCACCTCTGTCTCCACTTATGCAGATGATTATAAATTTGCGTTGCGCTGACAGTAATTCCAGTGAAATCAAGAACATCATTGCTAACCTTGTTAATGTAATGCTATTTGAAACCTCTATCAAAGCAGATCCTTTTGTACGATGTCCAAATGAGTCGCATCAAGCTTCTAATAAGATGCTGGGATTCCTAGGTATTTCAAAAGAAATTGTCCCTACCTAAAAACTCTGAATATTTGCATGATCTTCAAGATTTCAACTCACATTTCAAAGCACTCACTTTTCTTCAAAACTACTACTCCCTCAAATCTGCCTCCATTAATTTGGAACGGATGGAGTACATATTGCCACTGAGTCTTAGACCTTGACACGTACTTAGTACATATCAATCTCGCCATTAATTAGTTAAATAAATTTCTACCAGCCTATCTTAGTTCTGTTAAGTATCTGGTTCTATGCGACTATAGCGATTAATTCTACAGGATATATCTCTGAAGTTACAAGAATTCAAAGTCCGGGAGATGAAGCTATCTTGAGACGGAATTGCTTTGTGTACGACAATTCAGGTCCGATTTCTGTACTACGCTCTTCCTCCACTACTACTACGACGTTGTGCTAACTGCTAACTCGTTTCCCCAGCCCAAGTCCAGCCCAAAACCGAAACCCAAACCCACCTCGGTGAATAAATCTTAGACAGGTCCGTATAGCAGGAGATAATTCCAAAAAAGAAAAAGAAACCAGAACAATTGCGCTAGTATAGCAACGGCTGCTAGAATACACGTAATTCTGGTGTAACAATACAAATTCCGATGGTTCTGCTTATTTCCCACGTAATTGTGAGGGGCAATTTTCTTTTATAGCAACGGCTGCTAGAATACACCATCCAACCATTAGCAAAAAGAATAATAAGGAAAAACGGTGTAAAATATGTTATGTAAGAGCTGGGCCTACCAACAGGCCCAAGTGGCCAAGTCTCAGCACAAACTTAAACCCAAATCGCTAGGCAAGCTTGCTACCACGCCGGATCGTACAGGTATCGGACGAAAATTGTGTAGGTATAGCAGCGCTCTGAGTGAGAACACAACATGGAGAAATAAGAGCAAAAGGTGAAGGGATTCAGATTCTTCTGATACAATTGGCTTCCAAAAGCAACTACTCTTCTACCAGCTAGGTCTATCACTAAACTCATAATTTTCAAAAGATAGCGTCAAACAACTTAGACAATTATTTAGATTTACCTCTATATTACAATCGGTCGTTTTCCTAATTAAAATGAAAACACCTCCTCATAGCAAAGGCAGACCAAACCTTTTTTTTTTGCCGAACAAGAACTTTAATAAGAAGGGCGCCATAGATACTAACTACATACCATTTCTCTTTACTCGTCTTATCCTCTACTAGAGCCTTAACAAAGAAACCTCCTATCTCAGAATCTAAAACAATGTAAAACACATAATTAACCCCTAAAAGCATACCTCCATCATGTCCAACAGAAGGGGCAACAAACCAAGATAAAACATCTCTACCACTAATTCTGTCCAAAACAGATCCTAGAAAAAAAAAATTACCGCCACCAAAACAACTGTATACCAGTGCAAAAAAAACCTGCCTCTACCTCTACCAACAGGGATACCTCTACCAAAACTTCTTCCTAACGAATTACTCTTACTCATAGTACTAGCTAGCCCCTTCATACATTCAATAAGCTGGTAAACCTCAACATCCACACCCTCATCTTCAGATGACAGGTCCTGGGTATGAACAACAGGTAAAACACTATTGCTACTAGGACTTCCAAACTCTGTCTGTCCATTTTTTACTATTAGCATGAAACAAATTAAATCTAGCTTTCCCCAGATTTTGTATAGCCTCTACAGTATGTATAATCTCTACAGGAGATCGAATCTAGCAATCACCCACTTCGCACACTAGCAGCCCAATAATTGAACACGAGCTTGAACACGAGCAGATCCGACCAACTGGAAGAGGGTAGATGGATCTGGGCCTGGCGGGTGGAGGTGGAGGACGAGCTGGGGCGCGGCGGCGACTTCGATCGCGTCCGCCGACGGGTAGCGCTGGCTGCGGCCTTTTAGAGCGGGAGGACGGGGAACGGGAGCGATGATGGCACGAGGGTGACGCGGAGGCGAAGATTTACGTGGTCCAACAATCTTTTGCAGCTTTCTTTAAGAAGCTAGATAGGGTGCTTGTTTCTTTGTCTTGGGAGTTTTTTTTATCCCCTTTGTTTTCTGAAATTGTTAACTAGAGTATTGTCTGATCAATCGCCTATGATGGTAGATTTTGGTTTGAGTACAGTAAAGTTAGACAAACCATAGTTATGGCACAGTTATTACACTAGGAGAGATAAAATATTATATTACTGTGTGGAAAAATAGAGGCAGGAAAATTAGGAATACTCTTAAAAGGGTGGAATTTGAACTTTGTGTGGTTGTATAAAAAGTAGAAGAAAAGTTTTAGTAGATGCTATAGATGATATAGAAGAAAGTTTTATTTTCTTAGAAAGATTTAGAGACTCGCACTAGTAGGGAAGTGTCTTTCTGTGGATTCCCTATCTGTAGCGCACCAAACCGACCATGCGCCACAAAAAAATTTCTGTGGCGCACCATTCCGAATGCGCCACAAAATACTGTGGCGCATACGTGCATACATGCGCCACAGAAACATGGTGGGTCCCGCCACCACAAATATCTGGTGACCTTTTTGTGGCGCATCTGCACGGATGCGCCACCGAAATTATACTTTCTGTGGCGCATCCATCCAGATGCGCCACAAAAATTCGGTGGGGCCCCCTCCAATGATTGCATTGGTGCTTTATCTGTGGCGCATGTAGCACGGTGCGCCACAGAAAACATTATTTCTGTGGCTCACTATGTTACATGCGCCACAGAAAACATTGTGCGGCCCCACCAATAATTTAAGGGGGCAACATTCTGTGGCGCATGCATCATGGTGCGCCACAGATGCGCCATAGAATGTTGCCCCCAGATCTTAAAAAAGGTGGCAACCCCTCTACCTACCACCATTTACTTCTTCTCTTCTTCCTCCTCCACCTCCACCTAGCTCGTATTTCTCTTCCCTCCCCTCCCATTTTGCCCATAGTTTTCTCCATTTTTTTTAGTTAAACCTATTTTGTTTGATAGATTATTGGTGAGGGTTAGGAGAGCCTCCAATACATCTCTTTTTGTCCACTAGTTTCTCTCCAACATCACACGCTCTCTCATCGATCGCGGTCACGTCTCCGCACCGAATCTACTAGGTGAGACATGGATCTACATGGATGATGAACATGCATATGCATGTTTGGTGGCGCCGACGGTGTGTGTATGGCCGGATGTGTGTCGTGGTTGTTTGTGTTCCGACCATGGTGTCGTGTATGTGGATGTCTGCGTGCATCTCCTTCTCCATGTCGTTGATGACATCAGGCAGCTCGGTCCGACGTTCCTGCACTACATGATGCCGTTCGAAAGGCAGAACGGTGTCATGAAAGGATACGTTCGCAACAGGGCCCGTCCAGACGCAAGCATGGCCAAGGGATTTTTAACTTACGAGTGCATCTCCTTCTGCCAGAATTATCTAAGGACCGAGAACGAGGATGTCGGTCTACCCACCAGTAAACCTGAGAATGGGTTTTGTTTAACCGGCCGAAATAGTTTGGTTTTGTATATGGGCTTATTTGGTTCAGGTGCTAATGGGCTAACTGCGCGAACAGTTCGGTTTAAGTTTAGTTTCGTGGAAAATTAAGTTTGGTGTGGGCAGGTCTGGGTTCGACCCATCACGCTTCGACAGGTCTAAACCTGTGGTTCCAAACCCGGTTCCTGACTCGGTCGCCATCCCCTTCTTCCCCGTGATTCCGTTGCCGCCGCCGCTGCCGCTCGCCGTCCGCCCCTGCCGCTCGCCGTACTCGCCGCCCCTGCATCTCGTCGTCCGCCCGTCCCTGAGCCCGCCCTCGCCGAGGAGCTTTTGGGGAGGAAGCCAAGGGAGCACCGCGGCCAAGTCGGCCGTGCCCGCCGGCCAGGACGTGTGCGGCTCGACTCTCCACTCTGGAGCTCGCCGGCGAGGAACGGACTACAACGTGATTCTCCCCTCTGACGCTCGCCGGTGATGCTTCCTCGACCTCCTCGCCCGCGACCTCCCAGCCTCGGCGCTTCTCGTCCCCTACAACCTCCTCCTCCGCGCCCCCTCCCGTGTCGGGCAGCTTGGCCTCGCCTCCGGCCTCCCCCTCGAGATGCGCGACCGGGGCGTCGCCGCGGACGCCTACTCCTCGCCGCGCTCAGCCGCTCATGGAGTCCGGCGTCGTGGCAACAGACCTCGCGCTTCTCCCGCCTCCGGGCCGCCAGGACAAGGACCGACCTCAAGGCCTACAACGCTGCCGCCGCCGCATATTGCAAGTCCAACCTGCTCCGCGACGCCAAGCGTCTGCTGCTCCACGACATCCTCGCCGGCGGCGTCGCTTCCGGCCTTCTCTTCGCACGCCCGCGGAGCGACGTCGGCTCTAGCGTGGGTGCGGCCTGCTCATGCCCGGCAAGCTGCTGCTCCGTTCAAAAAAAGCAGCAGCAGCAACTAGCTAGCTACTGATCGATGGTTCATCTTCACGTGCGCGCGCACCACCCAGCTAGCTAATCGATCCTCTGGTCGAACCCACGGTTACGTATTGGGTTTAAACCCACGGTTACGTGTTGGGTCTAAATCAGTTCAAGTGGAGAACATAGTGGGTTTAGTTTTGGTTGGGCTGGAAACGATGTTAGGTGGGTTCAGTTGGGTTTGGCTAACACGGAAATGTGTACGGGTATGGTTGAGGTTCGGTTGAAGTTTGACACCATTCTCAGGTTTACCCACCAGGACACACCTCGGCAGGCTCGATGGATTGGTCACCACGACGGCTACCGCTCAATCTTTGTCGGCATTCATGGTAAAAAAGACGACCTCGACAGGGCTCACCGGGTCGCGCTACAACACTTAAAAGTGACCGAATATTATGTGGAAGAGCACAAAATCTTAATCGAGCAGAATTACGTCGACATGAGACGGCAGAGGAAGAAGGGAGACGTAATCAGAGAGCACAACTCCAGCTTGACGCGTTGGTTCAAGAAAAGGCAACTGCTTGAAGCAGAGAGCAGGAAGCCATCTACGGAAGAGGAAAAACTCATATTCTCCTTATCACAGGGCCCCGGGCAGAACGTAAAGACCTATCAGTCGTACGACATCGGCGGTTTCAGATTCTGCACCGAGGAAAAGGACACGTATAGCGAATATCAAAACTCAGGAGTAACTATGCTATCCTACGCCGATGATGAGGCTACTGTCAAGGAAAGATTCTTCGGAAGGATCGAGGAGATATGGGAGCTCAACTACTGTGGAGAGTTCGTGCCAATGTTCCGTGTGAGATGGGCCAAGGACGTCGTCAAAGAAGACCGGTATTTTACCACCATGGTTATACCCGATGCCAAATCGAAGAATGCCTCCGCAAAAAATCTCAAGATGCCCGGCCTAAAGTATTCAACCGCGAAGAAGGGAAAGAAGAGAAGCTAGCTCTGAACCGGCCGGGACGAAGAAGACTTTTTTGGTGTATTAATTTGTGTGTGTGTGTGTGTGACAGACAATCATATATATGTATATCATGAATAAAATAATGGTATACTAACAAATGTGTGTATATTCTTTTTTAATGTATGTATGTTCTTTCTTTAAATATAACCAAAAATGTTTTTTTAAAAGAACAACAAATGTGTTTGTGTTTTTTAAAGGAAAAACAAATGTGTTTGTGTTTTTTAAAAGAAATACAAATTCATGCCAACGAATTTTGTGGCGCATCCTCCACCTGGTGCGCCACAGAATTATGGAATTCTGTGGCGCATCTGCGTGGGGATGCGCCACAGAATTCTGGCACTTAGCCATATTTTTGGCTCGGCCTCCTCTTTCGCGCCCACGTACACACGCGCCCACACGCCACGCACCCGACACGCGCGCGCCCACGACGCGCCCGGCGACGTCCTCCCCACACCGGCCACCTCCCGCGCCGGCGACCTCCCCTCCCCCGCCGATCTCGCCGCCGGCGACCTCCTCTTTCGCGCCCCGCCCTCGCCGCGCCCCGCCTCGCCGCGCCCCTCCCTCCAAGCGCCCTCGCCGCGCCCCGCACCTCGACACCGACGCCGCCGGCCTCGACACCGCCGTCCTCTCCATCCCCTCCCCGAGGTGCTGCCTCTCTTCCATCCCTCTCCCTCCCCTCCACACCTGCACATAAGGTGTTTGGTGAAATGCCAAACCAAATTTTTTTGAAAAAATTGATGATTTGGTTGTTGATTGCTTGCTGCAAGTAGTTGTTAATACTTCTAGTTGCTGCTAGTGGTGTTTAGTCAATTTTGGAGACCAAAAAATTTGAAATTTTGCTAAGTTAAATATGGTCACTGTTTAAACATACCTACAAAAATGCCTTCAATTAAGGTTCTAGATGTATTCAAAAAATTATTTCTGGGGTTAATTATGAAGTACTAACTTAGTACAAGAGATCCATGAGGGTTAATGTGAAATAGGATCAAGATTTGATGCTTTAGAAATGCTCCAAAGTTGGTACTTTTTAAAGGAAATGAAGATATATATGGATGTGAATTTTCTTATTTTTTTTCTTGTGCAGACCACCGGCTTCGACTACATCAACTATCTCCTCAACTACAGTTCCCCCTTTGGTGAGCTATTGGTTAACCCGGTGACCATGTGTTCTGTGCTACCACGACCATCGTGTCGTGGTTGTTTGTGTTCCGACCAGCGTGTCGTGTATGTGGATGTTGCCGGCCGTAGATACCGGCAACATGATTTGTGAAATCTATGCAGGTAACCATGAGGCCCTTGAGTTTGCCGGAACGTCGATTAACTTCCGTTCCGGCAAATTCGGGTACTCCATATGTCCCTTTTTTAGCAAAGGTCATGCCGAATTTTTTCGTGAATTTTGGCATGACTTTGCTAAAAATAGGACATGTGGAGATGTGGATGTGGTATTGTGTTTGTTGTCGGCCGGCAGATGTGGATATGTGTTTGTTGTTGGCCGGCCGGAGATGCCGGCAACATGATTTGTGAAATGTCTGCAGGTACCCATGAGGCCCTTGAGTTTGCCGGAACGTCGATTAACTTCCGTTCCGGCAAATTCGGGTACTCCATATGTCCCTTTTTTAGCAAAGGTCATGCCGAAATTTTTCGTGAATTTTGGCATGGCTTTGCTAAAAACAAGACATATGGGGTATTGCGACTAATGCATGGGCCGGGTATCTTAGTACTTAATTAAGTGATTTTTTCTTATATTTGGTGTACTAACTTCGACATTTTTTTCTTATAGGTGAGACGAACATGGCTGACAATAACGAGGCCGGGGTTCTCGAACAGGAGGCGAGGAACCGATAGAGGAAAATAGTATGATTCAGACGGTCATCGCACAGGCAGTGACAACGACGTTCACGTCGATCTTTACTACCGTCTGTGAGTCTGTCAGGGTTTGGATTGAGGGAGGGAGAAAAGGGCCTCCCCCAGTGATCAGCTTTGGCTCCAACAAGTACTCAATCAATGTGCCTACTACAGAAGATGCACCCCCAGCATCCCCAGAGGTAAAGAAGAAGAAGCACAGGAAGAGAAGTAAGCCAGCTCCTAAGACGACTATCCGGGGGTATGAAGACATGGTATCACCCCGTGCGGATGGCTTGAGCCGAGTTCATGAAGCTGGTCAACCGATCCTGTCTCGGGAGCTGCTCCACCTCGCAGACGGATGCATGCTCTCTTTGCAAAATGCTATCTTGACGCGAGAGAGCAACCTTCTTAAAGAAGATAATCCAAATTACCCGGTGTTCACTGTCAAGGTGCCAAAAGACTTGGCCGAGTTCGTCCATGAAACCCCCGCGGATCTGTTTTTCATATCGTACGAGGACGTCTTCAGGCTGTTTCACTTTAGACGGCTGGACTATAACTTGGTCCGCCTATACGCGCTCAACCAGGCGATGAGGATCAGGAGAGATAATACCCCGTACATCAAGGTAGTGGATCCCTACTACATGCGTGACAGCTGCTGGTGGAAGGATCAACGACACGGGCCAAGGCCACGAAGTTCCTCCAGAGAATCATGCTGAACAACAAGGATAAGAACAGCTTTCTTATGCCTTTCTTTTCCGAGTAAGTACACATCCGGTCGCCGCCGTCGTATCTTATGCTTTCTTATAGATTTCTTCCGTTGTTGATCCTTTCCAACATTCCGTTTCAATTGTGTTGAGCAGTGACGAGTACGCAGTACTCATCGTCGTAAGCCCGAGGTGGTCCGTTGCCACTTATTTCGACTCGGGGAGTCTTAAAGACTACACCAGAATAAAGGGTGTTCTCGATGAGGCTCTCGAGGGCTATGCCCAAAAGGGAGGCCACTTCCACAAAGAAAAGAATGGGGAACGTTTAACGAAGGACAACAAACACATTTTCTGGCATGGGACCGGGTTCCATTGCATCAAGCATGCGCCTGGCAGCGTGAAGGATGCCTTCTACGTCCTCCATCACATTAAAGGGCTTGTCCGGGATGTAGAGACAACGAGGTGGCCATCTAGTCTCCAAGAATGGAGCAAAAATGCGGGGGAAATCACCGATTCTGAGCTTAGAGAAGACTTCCATCGCATCCAGAGGCAGTTATCGCAAATCATTTTGGAAGATGTCATGGAAGCAGGGGGGTCCTTACACAACGCCAGAGGTAGGATGTATTGTAAAAGAAAGCCTTGCCTCACTCGATAGAAGTGCTTCTTTATTTTCTTTATTATAGACTTATCCACTTAATTAGATGAATAAATCATACTCTATTTATATTATTAATCAAATATATATCCCAATTCATCTCCAGGGTTGTCTAAGTGGGAGATCGAAGAACGCCTAGACGAAAGACTGCTATAAACCGTTCCCGGAGCCGATACACCAGAAGGCTCAATCCTACCAGTGGAGCTAGACGTGTTCTCCGTCAGCGACCCAGCAAGAGACCCCAGCAGCGACTCAAGAAGAAGAGACTCCAGCGGCGACTCAAGAAGAGACTCCTGCGGTTCCTCCCGCACTCTCGACAAGTGGGCTGAGGCTGAGAAGCCAGATTCAGCGTGGGGCGCAGGAGCCCGACGATGATAAGTGGGCCCTAGTGATTGCTTAGACATTAAGACTTATGTGACATGAGATGAACTTTTGTGCAATTAATTTGGCACTTAATTGTCACTATATATGTATGTATCTCGGGCTCTAAGTGGTGATGTACATATTTATCTGTCTGTTTTAATACTGTGTCAAAATATATTACTGTTTCTATTATTTTCTGTATAAATTCTGTAATATACCTGTATTATTGTCAAATACAGCAAATAATCGATAATATATACAAGAAATAATTTAGTGCCGCACGATAAATAATTTTGTGGCGCACCATATTCTGTGGCGCACGAACAAAGTGCGCCACAGATACATTATTGTCAAATACAGCAAATAATCGAAATTCTTTCTGTGGCGCATGGAAAATAATTTAGTGGCGTATTTCTGGAGGTGCGTCACAGAATTGTCTACTTTCTGTGGCGCATGGTTCCGTGCGCCACAGAAATAAATTTTTTTGTGGCGAGAATTCTGTGGCGCACCGACCATACGCCACAGAAACAGTTTTTGGTGCGTCACAGAAAGGCACTTCCCTACTAGTGTCGGTTGCATAAGATCTTTAAAAGAAGAAGAGCTGATGTGATTCCAAAGAGCGAAAGGAAGAGAGATCCTAGAACGATGATGGGACGATAGAAGGTGATAAGAAGGCAAACGTTCGCCTGGCGTTTCGCAGCGCGGCGCAGCTCTTGGGCGCCGTTGACTCAAAGGATCGCTGGGTGAGCTAAGTAAAGAGGAGAACAGAAGATGGTACCAGGCGTAACAAGCTGTTGGTGGACAAGAATGAGAAGGTTGTTATGATTGTATGTGTTCTGTAGTGTGTTGCTAGATGCTGTTTTAGTTGGGTTAGTTTGGAGTCCGGTGGTTTGAGGCTTGTGTTGGTTGTGTAAGAACTTTGGTTTGGTAGTGTTTTTCTGTAGAAATTCTAGTAAAAGTAGAGGTTGGAGGTGGTGAGATGAAGGTGGCGTAAAAACAACAGCTTGTATTATGGGTTTCGTTTTAATAAAATGAAATCGGGGGCGGAGCCCTTTCAATCTAAAAAAAAGCAACTACTCCTACATGTCTTCGGTGCTAAGAGCAAGTACAATAAGATACAGTCAACAGGCTGTAAGAATTTTAATAATATATTTATGCTTACATGGAGGAGAGAGAATATGAGAGAGATTGGAAGCGGGCTCTCATGGAAGAGCCAGCTGCAGCACGTGCTCCTATGCACTTTGTGAGAGTAAAAGATGGGCCAACTATTAATAAAGTAAAATATATTTATAGCCAACTATTATAGTTTTTTTTTGCGGGGGTAAAGAAATGTATTAAATGATCAAAGAGTTGTTACAATCTTTCTGGATATGATCCTGAAGAAACTCAGGAACCGACCATACCCAAACCTGAGATCTTTGGTTTTGCAACCCAAAACTAGCTAACTCATGACTAACAGTATTACATATTCTGGGAATTTTCAATAATACCCCCACACGATCCGAAGCGATGAGAGACCGGAGATCAGCCACCAGATGGGCCAACGTTGAACTATCCCGATCCTTACTTGTTGCCAACTGTACCAGCTCGGAACAAGCTATTAAGTTGGCTATAGATGACAATTCACTTTTTCTGGTGTGGCAGTTGGACCCCTGACAGCTGTCGACACACATTAGGTGAATCTCCTTCTTAGACGTTGGATCAAAGTAATCCAGCTGGGCCCGCTCGCTGCCCTCGATGGGAACGAGGCACCGTTGCTGCTGTTAGAAACAAGCTAGCAGTTAACAGCAGTTAACAAGTAGCTTTAGATATAGGCTACTTAGGCAGTTAGAAAACTTGGCGTTGTCCAAACGCTGTGTCCACCGAAGAGACACAAACACTGTAACCGACCATGTAACACGACTGTTCGGGTACTATATATACCCCACAGTACCATCAATAAAATCAATCATTCGCTCCACTCTCTCTCGTTTCTTCTCACGTTATCAAGCACGCTTCGCTCTGAAAAGATAGCACAGGCCAGAAGAAGAAAGGTGAGAAAGGATGGCAACTTTGCCGGAACTAGCTTTTGCCTTTGCAAGGTTTGTCGCAAGACAGTATCACCCCGCTCGCCGGACCCTCGGTCCTGTTGCAGCCCGTCGCCGCTGGAATTCCGGCCGTCGCCATCAGCGTCGCCCGGACAGGCACGGTGGCCTCCGCCACCGCAGGGCACCATACTGTGCCCACCGCCGCCACCGTCGCGGCAACCACTGGACGCAGCGCCGGGAACAGACCCGGTCATGCCCCCGGTGGCCGCTGCCGAACCTGCCGTTGTAGTCGTGCCGGAGGTCGCCGCGGAAGAACTGGTCGATGCTCTGAACGAGGACGAGGCCTCTGCCTCCAACGCCTCTGTGGACGCCGATGAACTACTCAAATCCGAGCGGCTCATCGACGACCCAGAGCACGACTTCGCCTACGACACCGTGCCGGAGTTCTCCTCACCGCCCAACGCGATCCAGCCGGGGGCGGAGATGCAGGAGATCGAGATCGCGGCTCCCGCACCGGCCGCCCCGGTACTCCGCGCCCAGGCAGAGGAGAACGAGGACGCCACGCTGATCGACATCCCGACGCCCTCGCCGGAGGCCCGCGTCCTCCTCCGCACCTTCGCGTCGGCCATGGCGGCACACCCCGCCGAAATCCGCGCCGGGACGTGGTCCCCGACGCTCCTCAGCCTCACCAACCGCCTGAGAGGGCTCCGTCTCGACGACCCTTCCGAGGGGACGAATCGGCGCTGAAGTCGCCGGCCACGGCGCCAGCATTCAGCACGGCGTGGCCATGGGTGTATCGGATGAGGAATTCGATTTGGGGTCGTACCCCAGTCTTCAACTCCCCGTTCCCCTTTGACCCGCTGGTGCAAGGCTGCAAGCGGTGCCGACACACGCATGGGCCAAAAGGCCAATAGGCCACGCTCGTGTGTTACATAAAGAAATGCTGATTTAATATTTATTAGGCGATTTAGCAGATCACTCCGTATATTTTGGGAAACCCCTTTAACAGTATTAAACGTACTGTAATTTATATTTAGGACCCTCAGTTTGTCCTTTAGTCAGCTTAGCCATGTATTGTGTTGTAAATATAATATGACATGTTGTTAATATATTTTGCCTTCAGCATATTATAACATGTTATGTGGTACAACAATCTATTTTTGCATTTAATTTCTTGCAAAATTTCTCATTATAAAATGTGAGATAAAAAAAAATGTGACTATCTCGAATCATTTTTTTTTTTTTTTTGCATTTTCCACCACATATATTCAACAAGAATCATATTTGTGAATCACAAGGTGATGGCATCTACTGTATAAATACAGATTATCCATTACTGTGAGGTATATTCATTTGTCATTACGATGAATGAATATCTCCAAAGTGCTCTTCCAAATATATTAAAGTCAAAGTATTAACACAGGGTACTAGACGGGCGTCTACTGACATACGTCAGATTATGCTTCCTAGTACTGAGAGGTGTACTCCATAAAATGGAGATTATCTACAATGTGTTAACTTGAAATTCGAAGATCTACACATGTTTGATTCTAAAGCATCAGCTTAAAATTGTTCCTCTAGAACAAAATTGTTGTTTACCAAAATAAATTTTACTATCAAGTAAAATTAATCAAATGCATGATCAAACATGCAGGAAAAATGGCTGGCATCAATAACAAAGAATTCCAAGAACTACAAGTTGATGGAAGTAACTATCTATCATGGGCCATGGATTTGAAGATAAATTTGACTGGACGTAACTTTGGCCCTTGCATCATCACACCCCCCGAAAATGCCCCAGAAATACCACAAGTGGTAAAGTATGCTGCATTACATTTCATAAGGCACCACCTCCATCCCGATCTAAAAACTGAATATCTAATGGAGGAGGACCCACTAGCTTTATGGAACTCCCTAAAGGAGAGATATGACCAACAAAGAGCAGTAATGTTGCCGGAAGCCCAGAGAGAATGGTCTCTCATAAGGTTCCAAGACTTCAAGTCTGTGGCTGCATATAATTCTGCAGTGCATAAGATTAATTCCAAACTGAGATTTTGCAATAAACAAGTTTCAGACGAGGAGTTAATAGAGAAAACCTTATGCACTTTCCACCCCTCGATGAGGATATTGCAACAGCAGTATCGTCAACAGAAATACACAAAGTATTCTGAGCTTATATACACATTACTTCAGGCTGAGAAGCATGATGAACTTCTCATGGAAAATCACAATGCTCGCCCAACGGGCGCCATGCCAATCCCTGAAGCACATGCTAATGCTCATTTTACTAGTAAATTTGGAAACCGTAAACGGAACTTCCGAAAATTCAAGGGAAAGTGGAAACCGAACAATGGTCAAAAGACCAGCGGTCTATCTAAGGGGAATGGTCATTTCAATAAAAATAACCAAAATGACAACTCTCAAACTTGTCAAAGGTGTGGATGTACGAATCATCGTACTAATGAATGCAGTATGCCCGACCACCTCGTGGAACTATACATGAAGTATGGCAAAGAAGTCAAACAAGTTCATGGAAACAAAGCTGAAGCTCACTTCAACGACATACAAGACAACTCTCAAGTTTGTCCATCTCAAAGTTCTATTGAAGAATTCAAGCCAATGGACGATATCATCCTCGATGATGACATGCTTGTGGACTACACCCAAGATGTTTTTGGAGACCTCAATTAAACTCCATAAACACTTGATGTCATTTAGCCATTAAAATACTACAAAATGTTATATTGTATAACAATAAGTAGAATAAAGTCTATCAGACTATGTAGAATAAAAGTCTATCAGACTATGTATATTGTATTATGTGAATCAGACATAATATTGTAATGAATTTATATTTGATATTTGTAACATAAATACTATGTTGGTGAATATATGAATAAAAATATATATTCTATACATTCTATTTTATTCACGGGAAACAATCCGATGAAAAAAGAATCATTTTTAGTGGATGGTACCACCACTACTATCATTTTTAAGGGAAACGAAACATTTTCAAACTCTTACTAAGAGTAAGGACGATGTTATGACTGTAAATAGGCATAACACAACAATTATTGGTTCCTAAAGAACCATATTCATACTCCCTATAGGTACTACTATTCAGAATGCACTCTTGTGTCCTGATTATACCCGTACCGTTGTAAGCTTCAAACATATCCGATTAAACATTTTTGTTTAACAAAAAGCAACGGATATGAAGAACAAACCCTTAAAGACAATCTATATTCATTTCATCCGGATTATGTTATACATACATAAAACCCGTACCTTATGTTACAAGATAATTTTCAAAACCTTGATAAATTCAAGACTTGGCAAGATTGCCTTGATCATCCTGGAACAGGTATGATAAGAAAATTTATTAACAATTCTGTTGGTCACAACTTAAAAGTTTCAAATCTCAAGTCATCAGACTTTATGTGCATCACATGTGCCATGCGAAAAATAATTTTAAGGCTCTCTCACCTTAAAATTACAAATGAACCACTCAATTATTTTTTATCATATTCAAAAATATATATGTGGACTATTCAACCATTATCTCGCTCATATAGCATACCCAGAATGGCGTAGCTAATATCTTTATCAAAAGAATCAAATTAACCAAATGACCACTGATACAGAATTTTAATATACCAACATCTTGTTGGAGACCTGTAGTCTTACACGCACAGATCTATTCTAGATCATTCCAACTGCATTCATACTGCTTCCCCTTGCAGTAAGTACGTGGAAATGAAACAAGTATTTCCTATCTGCGATATTTTGGTTATTACCAATATCACCACTCCAGCGTATATGATCTATGTGAGATATTACTATTTATTTATCCGTCAATCATGAATATCTCAAGCTCCTATCAGGAGAATAGCTTATAACCTGTACGCTGATTACACTTAATATAAGGACATTTTCGGCATTAGGGGGAGATTCATACCACAAAGAATGCCGATAAATTAGAAATGTCATAAGACATTCAGTCCTCATATTCACGTACTTAAAAACTGAACATAAAGTTCAATATATTTGCAACACATTGCAAATCTGCCACATACATTTACCTATGACAAAGACGTCATGAAATTACATTATGCATGCATTGTGCCATAAAAAGTGGAAGTATCTCGTACCACCACTATTCTCCCCAAATGAGAGCATTAGGGGGAGAAACATGGTCACATGAGAAATGAGTTCTCATATGTATCCGCGGAAATAGAGGAAATTATATCCTCAACTAGTAAATGTAGTTCAACCTCAAGTTGAATAAAACATAACGGATGCTCATCATCCAAACCCAACATAAATGTGCACACTATTTGAAGTGTTGGGAAATCGAAACACCTTGACTCCATTGTTATGGGAAATCACGAGGAGTTAAAAGATGTAAATATTATTTCCACAATTTTACTTGATTCAACAGAATCATATTACATAAAGACTACATTTGTCGACAAATATTTATTCTTGGATTGCTAAACCTTTAGGGCCCTGAACCAAAATCCATGGTAGAGTGCCTCATGCACTCATATATTGGTTCAACTAGAAGGAGGCAATTAAGAATAGCATTCGCTAAACAAAAGAGAGGTATTTACCACAGTAATACATTCTCCTCATAAGCATCTTCCCTTTTGGAAGACAAATGAATTTTTGTTCATAATGAGGTGGTGAGAAAAAGCGATGCTTGTAGCACAAAGGGTTCACGCAGAGACCCGACATCGATTATGATGTAACATACCCTCTTGGTATAAGTGGAATTACGTTTCGATATCAATATTATTGGCAGTACAAATAAACTATCCATGCAGTTCATAGACGCGGTGATTTCATACTCATATGGATCACTCATCTCGGATATCTATATGGATGTCCAAGAACAAATCACAACATA
Source organism: Poa pratensis (assembly GCA_947311845.1). Taxonomy (NCBI): domain Eukaryota; kingdom Viridiplantae; phylum Streptophyta; class Magnoliopsida; order Poales; family Poaceae; genus Poa; species Poa pratensis. Next base: position 84,706,103 of record CAMZMU010000034.1, read on the forward strand.
TATTGTGTAAAACATCAAAAGTCACTCAATGACTTAAATAGTCGAAAATTTGTGTGGTACAATCGACTATGAGTGTTCTTTCTTCGAAAGGATTACTTGAATAAAGATTGCTTACATGTAGTCATTAACAAAATCCCTCACGGATTCTACATGACCTATGTATATATCGATGATTTTATCATCGAAGTCTATACAATACATAAAAGGTGTTCACAATCATATCAAGACGGATATTATGTAGTTAAGATTCAATAGAATCATCTATCATTATCTATCAAGATAATACCATTTGTATTGCTCAAATGCATATGATTTATATATAGAACAATATTGCAAAATTAATGCAAAGTTCAGGGGGAGAAAACTCCTAGAACTAAACTTATTAATTATCATCCGATAAATAAAAATATTGTACTCTCTTCCTTATGAGTTCTCCAACGGATTTCTCATATAGGTTTTAATGAGACAAGTACTATACCCACGGTATATCAAAATTTCTATATTTTCCTCCTATATTTTTCCCACAGGATTTAGAAGGATATAAGACTCTGCAAGATCAAAGATTCTCAAGATTTCAAGATCGGAGAGCATCAAGATCAAACAAGGATTTTTCAACACTCAAGATATATGAAGAATTACAAATGATTCTACGATGGACAGCGTTGTCCAAGGGGGAGTGTTAGAAACAAGCTAGCAGTTAACAGCAGTTAACAAGTAGCTTTAGATATAGGCTACTTAGGCAGTTAGAAAACTTGGCGTTGTCCAAACGCTGTGTCCACCGAAGAGACACAAACACTGTAACCGACCATGTAACACGACTGTTCGGGTACTATATATACCCCACAGTACCATCAATAAAATCAATCATTCGCTCCACTCTCTCTCGTTTCTTCTCAGCTGCTTCTTCAGTTGTCTCGTTGCTGAGAAGCTCATGTTCTACACGGACAGGTTTACTGACAAGTTATTGCCTGGATTCAGAACACCGTGGAGAAGCGTGGCGACATTCCTCGTGGCGGGCCTCTTGCCGGGCGCCATGGCGGAGCAGGCAAAGGCGAACTCGAAGCGGCCGTGCATCGGATTCTTGTTGCTGATGGCGGCCTCACCGTGGAACGTGGGATGGGCTATCCGCAGCCCATGGCTGTGCTACTCGCCAGCCCATGGCTGTGCTACTCGCCGGCCGCGCCAGCGACGGACTAGGCAGCCTGCCAGTGGCAGAGCTCTACCTCTCTCGTCTCCTAAACAGCTACATGTCTGAAGCATATGATTCGCAAAAGCACAACTGCATCGCTCTGCTCCCGATGACTCTTAGTCCTAGTCCAATTGCATCGCTCTTCCTCCACACAAACAAATTACAGTGGGGCATTGCCGTCTTAGCATCCCAGTATAGTTTTTGCGTTTGAGTTCCTGGAGCGATTTCTTCCTTTCAAATAGGTGCACGGATTCTGGAGGATGTATGTTTACACAAGCAAACACGACCGTATATATTGTTGCTTGTCGGCACCATGAATTATTTGGTCAAAAAGTTTTGGTAGCAGCAATGGCACGTCAAGAGGAATTTATAAATTGCAGCAGATTTTTCATATAGGCATGTTAGACATTTATCTATTGCAACATATTTTTCATATAGGCATGTGCTCAATCCATTTAATTTTTTTGTAACAGATTGTAACAGTCTAATCTTAGAGTGGTCATAGTGGGCAACGGAAAATACCTGCTAGTCATGGGGGTATCTACACACCCATGCGGTGTATAAATTTTGCCAAAGAAAGTCAGTTTATATGGAGAGTGTATTTTTGAACTGAGCTACATGGAGCTCGTTTTTGAAAATTCGAAATTGACATTTTTAGGTTTCCAAAAATCGTGAAATAATTCCCGGTTGTAGATATTGTCTAGATCTACAATCGTGCAAAATTTCAGCTCTATATTCGTTGTATTTTGGTCTGTACAAAAAGACAAATCGTGGGAAAGTCAAAAATTTGAAATTGTGCATTCTTCACACCCAGATCCACCCGTTTGTCTTTTTTGTGCAGCCCAAAATACGGCGTATTTGGAGTTAAAAATTTGCACGATTGTAGATCTAGACAATATCTACATCTGGAAATGTTTTCGTGATTTTTGGAAACTTTAAAATGTCGATTTTGAATTTTCAAAAAAATGAGCTCCATTATAGATTTTCGGTTTATATGCTCCCATAAATGCATGTACATATCGTAATAGGGTTTCTTTCTACATGTCAAACTCGAAAAAATCGCAAAAGCACGCCCTTCAAAAAGAGATTGAGGCCTCTTTGATTTTAAGGATTTCCGTAGGGTTTCTATAGGATTCCATCCCTATGGAATTTTCCCCAAGGATGGTATCCTGTAGGAATTTCGTAGTGTGTTTTCACGGGAAAAGAAACATGAGGTCCGACCTCATGTTAAAATTCCTTCATTGCAATCAAACAACAATTGTGAGAATTCATGTGTACATAGGATCCGGCTGGTCATGACTTCCTATTCCTTTATACTTCCTATTCCTTTGATTTTCCTACCCTTCAAATCAAAGGAGGCCTGAATGTGAGATCATTCAAATTTCAAAAAAAAAGATTGAATGTGAGCAACCCTTTTTTGAATAAACAATTCATATTTTTTGTTTTTCATATTGTGAACTTTAATATCTTATATTGTTGTGTCAAAAAACAATTGAGCACCGAATACCCAACATAAAAATCCTAGCTCCGCCTAACCCCTCCCTAGTTGCGCCTCTTAATTGCTAACGGCCTTATTCTTAAAGGAAATCGGAACAAATAGCTTTTACATGTAAAAAAGAACTCTGGATGATCACCGTCACACGGCCAGTGTTAATGGCGTCAGAGATGAACACACAACCAGGATGCTCTGTCAGAGAATAAAAGTGAAGATAGATAATCATGAAAATCTTGTAGCATATCTGCGTTGCATGTAGAACTAATTAATACAAACTACTAGTGGCTTGGTTTCCTCTCTCGCTACGCCTATGTGTACAGTGAAATCTTACCTAGCTAACTAAAGGCAGCCTGATTCCCGTGACTATCTTTCTGGTCAGGCTCTATAAGCTGGTAGAGTGACATCTCTCCACAGCTCAATTTATCACTTATCCCTGCCAGAAAGTAAATATAAAACTTTTTTTTGTGCTATAGAGGAGCAGACATAGGGAATAGATTGGAATTAACGCACGCAGGACACACATTCTAGGATTATGAGGCATCTGGAATATCTTCAAAACCAACGATTGGGGTTCATCGTGACGTTTTCGACTTCGTAGTACTGTGTAGTCTGTTCCGTCCTCATGATGTCGGTTAGCTTGAATCTAAACCGGATGGTAGAGCAAGAAGGCAATCCTAGGTACGCCGCATGCCGTTGAGACGTGACGAGTGATCATACTGCAGAAATGATACCTGGTTTAGTCCCGTGCTACAATTTTTTGATCGAGCTTAGCTCTAATATTGATCAATGTGAATTCGTGTCGTTTTGATTATGTATAGATTGATCGGCTGTACCAGAATATAGGCTTATGCATTGATGTGATGTACCTTATAAGTACTCCTTTTTTTTTAGATGCCTTATAAGTACTCCTAGATGCCAAGGATATGAAAGTCAATGGAGAAAACGTGAGGAAATGTTGCCTCCGAGGTATACCTGTAGATGTGTCATTGATGTTAGGCGAAACTTTAAACTTTTCACGACAGCAACCACCTACTACTTGAGGTGAAGCAGAGGCACAAGAACTCAAACTTCTAAACGCCGTCCTTGATGCCCTCCCCACCTTCGCTATGGCCTATGGGTGCCCTGGAGCTCCCGCCCCCGCTCATCAGTGCCATCGAGGGGGTGCGGCGATCGTTCTTGTGGGATGTCAAAGAGCGCCGAGCCAGTGGTTCTCGTTGCCTGGAGCCCTGGACTGATGTTTGTCGCCCTAAGGAAAAGGTGGCCTCGGCATCAAAAGTATGACGACGAAAAACGAATGCCTTCAGCTGAAACTAGTCCACCGCTTGCACTCTGACGCCGACGCCCCCTCGCCACGCTGGGCTTGGTCTGGCCCGATGGGGCAGCACTGGAAGGGGTTCATCGCGCTCATGTCCATCTACAGAAGGATTGCAAAGGTGCAGGTTGGGGACGGCCGCCGTTTAGCGTTCTAGCTTGATGTGTGGCTGGGGGAGCAAACCCTATGCTCCATGTTCCCTGCTCTCTTCTCTCATGGCAAGGATCAGAATGCTTCGGTCCATGCCGTTGTCGGCGCGAGGCTGCGCCAGACCCTGGCCCTCGCCTCTCATAATCTTCTTATTCCTAAAGCACAAAGCAAAATGTTCAGATTAACGAACAAACTATGCACCTTAGATTGAACATCCAAATTGCCAAGGCTTACCCCTTTGTCCCTATATGCAGGGTTTCAAATGTTATTTTGATGTGTTCCAAATTCATATGAAGATATAAAGTGAGAGGCTAACTTCGGAGCGAAGCGGAGGCCCGTCGCCGGAGGCTTGGGCCGTAGGGTTTATGCCACCATATATACATCTTGTAAGCCGTCGCTTGGGGTAAGCCACACATTGTAAACCCACGGCGTTTGTAACCTCACCCGATATAGTGAAGTATTGCTGGCTGGCGCCCGTGGTTTTTTCCTCTCCTTTGTTTGGAGAGGTTTTCCACGTTAAAATCTCGTGTCCCCTTTGGTTTGATCGTTCCGCTCTTCGTCGTTTATTTGCTATCGTTTATAACATCAAATCCTCACAATTTTTTTTTTCGAGTAACCTCTCAAGCAGGGCAGGACGTTCCTGCAATTCGACCAGAGTGGGGCATGACATATCAAAGTTCCAAAGGTCCATATTGCCGATGACATCATGCGGCACATCGTTATTCAGAGGGTTATCGGCCGACACATACATACCATTATCCATAAGAAACCACATGTAAGCTTCTAAAACAGTCAATCTATTAGTAAGATCAACAATGTTGTTCTCATTCAAAATCCATCCCCTACAGCAATGGTAGAAATGTTCGCAATATATGGAGTGTTGGTGTCATGAAGATCTCCTTGTGAATGATTGTGCACTCTAATTGAATGCATGGAATGCTTACGGATGCCCCATTTATGTTAGCAATATTCCTACCGAGATTACCAAACTTGCAGCACCTAAGGGTCCACATCATACATGTGAGGTTAATTGTTGGCGTCTTTTACAGTACCTTTTACTGATGCGGGAGAGGGACTAGTATGATTTGATTTAACGGTTCAGATGATAGCGTCTAAAATTAGGCCCAACAAGGCCATCCAGTTGTAATTAGATGTAAAACAATTCCCAGCCGTACGCCTCCTCCGCGCCGCCATCGACGCCGATCCATACGCCGGCGTTGCGCAGTCATTGGCGCCCACTCCTACACCCATTGTCACACATCCTACGACGCGGATCCCGTCGCCCACGCCCAGGCAAATTCTCATGCCAGTCAACCCGCTGTCTCTAGTCTCCCGCTCGCGCTTGGCTCGTTGCCGTTCAAACGGCGACAGTTTCCTTCCCACTATTGTGTCACTGTCGTCGTCCTATACAGCGAAATTCTCGTCGTCCCTAAGCCGTGATTTCTGCCATGGTGTTCTTTGTGGATTATTTGAACAAAATTGATAGAGCCCAATAATTGAGTCACGTGAAGTCATCTGTATTAATTCAGCAACTTTTGAATCAATCAACAACATAGTACTAAGTAACAACATCATTACGAGACTCGGGGAGCCATATACATGGTTCGATCCTAACTAGCTACTCACTCTTTTTTTAATATAAGATGTTTTAGCAAATATCCAGATGCACATGTACATAAATGTATGTAGACATGTATTAGTGTGCATGTTCACTCACTTTAGTATGTATGTAGACAACATGTGCAACACCTAAAACATCTTATATTAAAAACAGAGAGAGTAGCTGCTAGACACATGGCGTGCACGCGTGAGACAGAACGCAGCTGCCAGTCCACCTCTAATATGATGCGCCTTCATGCGCGGATGCGCCCCATCTCCACAATGGGGCTGAATCCTGGCGACTGGGGTGCAGGGCGCGGCCGGAGTGTGGACTGTGAAGGACAAGGTAAACCATGTGAGTGCAGACAATGACAACGGCGTTCGCGCCAACACAACAGGGGCTGGGACACACCGGCGACGTAGAGGACAACCGGAACACGGCGGCGGAAGTGCTCACTTGCGGACGACGAGTAGCTGCGGTCCGCGGAGTAAATGGATTTTGGATTAGAAATTTCTTATTTTCTTTGATCGACGGTGCCCATAAAGATGGGCTCAGTTGGGTCGAGGTAGGGCTTGTTCACGTAATTGATTTTGTGCGGTGGTGTGCCATATCGACTAGTACGAGTTGTACTACTCAGGTTTTAACCACTAGTATGAATTGATATAGGCCTTTGGATCTTCAAAAATAGACGGCTCTTATTGATTTGAGGGTACCACAAAAGGCCTCGAAGAAAAATAACTGCCATTTCGTGCAACTCGGATTATTTTTAAGTTAGCTGCCTTTGTCAATAGATCGACATTGAAGGAATCTGTTGCAAGCATCACCCAGCTCGGATTATTTTGAAGTTAGTGTTCGACGAACACTCTCCATTCCTCGCTTTGCTACCCATCTGGCCATGCATCAATGGGCTTCTCTTTGAAGTAGAAGTAGGCGTGTGAGGAGAGCATGCAAGTGGCGACCACTTCCTGAGTGACAATGGATTCGTGGATTAGAGCAACCGGATAACACCTGAATAACAAAGACGACTGTGTCGAGATTACCTGGCTAATACCTTTGGTGAACGCTATGCGATTGATAAAGAATAAAAACATACTCAACTCTAGCTATGCCCTCATAAAAAAAGACTACTTATGCCTGAGATCAAATCAAGGACCTAATATAACATGATAGGATACCACCAAGTCAGTGCAGTTTCTAGTGACACTGACCGAATCAACTAAAATGCAAAGTGGTAAAGCTTCTATATTAGTGACGAGCAACAAATCACCATGATGGTTAACCATCTAGATTAGTGACAAGCACATATCTTCTAGATGTATAATTGAGTTGCAAAAAAATGTATACGGATGTGGATGTATATTTGAGTTGACAAAGAAGAAATTAAACTTAGTATGAAGATCCTTAAAATAGTGCGTATCACTCCCACTCATGAATTAGGAGGCGCACACAGCATAAACTGCAAAGATAAGAACTACTCCCTCCGTTCACTAATATGAGTCACACTGGACCCATTTCAATTTGGACTACAGACATACTAATATGAGTGAATCTATGTACAAACTAAATCTAAATACATTTGAATCAAGAAAATTGAAATGATGGGTCAGTGTGCCTTATATTAGTGAACGGAGGGAGTACAAGATCGTGCCGCTAGTATCAAAGATACCAAATCTAGTGCATTTTGCCAGAGCCCAAAGTGGCAAGATTTAATCAGCATCATCTCCAAGAATATAGATGACAGTTCTGCTCACCTCACCTATACAGTAGAAATCGCGCAAGCAACCAGACAATTCCAAATTTAACAGATAAACTTACTTTCATAAATAAGATTATACGGGTTACTTTTATCACCAACTAAACTCCCAGAACTGAAAGAATGAGTGATCAAGTGCACAGATTAAAGCATACTGGGGACAGATTCATGGTGTTCACAGTCAGACACGGTAGCAACAACATGAACGATAGAGCAGTTTTTCAATCTCATAAACGAGATATAATCAGCATCATCTCGAAGAATATAAAGGACAATTTTGCTTTCCTCACCTGTACGGCTGTACGGTTGAAATAGTGCAAGCAACCCAACTCCAAATTTTAACAAATAAACTTACTTGCATAAATAAGAATATATAGGTTACTTTATCACCAACTAAACTCCCGGAACTCAAGGAAAGAGTGATTAAGTGCACAGATTAAAGCATACTGGGGACAGAGTAATCATCTTCACAGTCAGATACGGTAACAACAACATAAACGATAGAGCAGTTTTTCAATTTCATAAATGGCTGCCATACAGAGACAGACAAATAGGGAACGGGTTACAAAAGAGACTCAGGATGCAACTTTTCACATCTAAGCTTAGACATAAGCATATGCTAGCCGAAGGTGACAATCGGGTGCCTTCCCAATCTCCCATATCTTATTCCTGAAAAAACAGAGCAAACAGTTCAGAATAACGAAAAGACATTGCACTTCAATTTGAAAATCCAAATTGCCAAACCTTACCCTTTCTCCCTATATACAGGGTTTGAATCCCTCAATAAAAGTCGTTGAAGATGGGCATGTCATCGAAGCTCCAGAGGTCCATGTTGCCGATGACATCCTGAGGCCCATCAAGATTCAGAAGGCTGTCGATCGATTCATCCACAGCATCATCCATGAGAAACCTCATGTAAGGTTCTAGATCCACCAGCCCATCAGTGAGATCAGCTGCATTGTTCTCCATAACAGGAGGCACCACCACTGAGCTGTAGGTGTTGCTCATGGCAACTGCAGATTCATCACCTTCAGCAATGGCAGAAATGGGAGCAATAGATGTTACATCAGGTGTCTTGGTGTCATACTCCCAGCCCAAGTCAGAGTAGCCAAACGAGTTGCTTCCCTGGTCAGAGTACAGATTCATAACTGGAGCTTCAACAGGGACAGCAGAGTTCATTGCAGGAACAAATGGCACGTTATCAGGCAGAGCAAGTGGCTGGTTTGATGCAAAGTCAGCAGATGGGTGGACGAAAGCGTTTGTGTTGGTAAGGTTGTTGACTGCTGGTACGACTGTAGGTTTCTGCTCTGCTCTTGACTTGGATACTTTAGGAGCAGCAGGGCGGCGCTTCTGATCAACCGCTGGCTCCTCTGGGAAGTTGACCTTGGCCTTCTTGCCACGGATCCTGCGTGCTTCAACATCATAAGCTCTTGCAGCTTCTTCGGCACTGTTGAAAGTACCCAACCAGACACGGACACCTTGCGAGGATCTCTGATTTCAGCAGCCCACTTACCCCAGGGGCGCTGGCGGATACCCCTGTACTGGTTCTTTCTCTTCCTCTTTGCTGACCTTTCTGCAGGACCATCAAAACCACCAGTAGTCATGGCGCTTAAGCCCTCTGCAATGGAAGGTAAATGTCAATGCTAAAAGAGACCAACAAAGCCAAATATCTCTCACAGAAGTAGTTAATTTCATCATGGACATGAATTTATTTATATGCAAAATTCCACAACCCTAAAGAACATTAAAACCATGAGAGCAATCCCCTTCCAAGTTTGGGAGAAAGCACAACTTAATTTTCTCTTTAAATATTACAACTTAATTTCTCTACAAATAACTTAACAGAAAAAAAATAGACCTCGTGCTATAGACCTTGCCATCATTGTACAACTATCAATCTTCAGATCCATTGAAGACGATACAGAATCAAGGATACTTTTACAGTAGGATTCAACAATTACCAGACTAATCCTTTGGATTGAGAGACGAACAGAGCCTATGACCAATCGTCACGCAAATCTACAACCATCTAACAAGGAATCAAGGCAAAAAGACCTCCAAGCAAAGCGGAGAAATCTGGCCCTATTCTGCGGATTTTCAACTCCTTTGGCTAAACAGTAAACATGTGAATCAGCATCAAAGCTCACAAAAGGTAGAAATCACAGGACCGACAACAACCTAACAACCTAAATCGCTTCTCTAGAAAGGAACAGTAGCAGAGTTGAAATAGGCCTAACCCCTTAACCAAATCAATCCATAATAACACATCTAATCCAATCTAAAATATCTACACAAATCGGAGTAACGCACCACAAATCCAGCACAACCCCTAACAACTTCTCTTCCTCCCACAGTCGAGCGACCAATCCTTCCCCTGTTACCTGAATCGCCACCTCCCGATTTCCCGAATATCCTAACTAATCCCGTAATCTCCGCGATCTTCCACAGCAACCGAGCACGGAAAAAAAACTACACATATTAAACCACTCCCGGCGAGGCCAAGGCGATATATATACCTCCGGAGAAGGACCTCTTGACGACGGCGAGCGGCTTGATCTCGACGACCTCGTCGTCGCTGGCCTCCTCCTCGCTCCCCAAATCCAGGTCGGAGTCCCCGGAGTCTACCTCGAACTCCTCGAAGTCGGCCTCGAAGTCCTCGTCATCCTCCACCACCACCAGGGGCAGCCCCGCGAAGCTCCGCCCGCCGCCGCCGCCCCTCCTGGGCTTCTTCTTCTCGGGCCACAGCGGCGCCGCCTCCGGCACCAGTCTCCGCGCCACCCCCGCCGCCACGGGCTTCTTCAGGTTCGCGAGGATCGCGCCGCCGCACATGGCTTCGTCGTCGGGAGCTTCGCCGCCGCGGCAGCAACTTGCGAATGGTGAATGGAATGGACGGAGTTTTTAATGAAGTGGCAGGTGGGGCTCGGGCAGGTCGCTATATACGCGGACGGAACGGGATCCTCTGACTTTCCCTACCCTGACTTCCCCTGACTTTGTGTCGCTGACATGTGGGTCCCGCGCACGGTGGGGACGGCGTGACGTGGCAGGGCGCGTGGGTGACGCGACGCGTGGTGGGCCAGTGGCGTCAGCGGCACGACGCGTGCGGCGGAAGCCACGAGGTAGGTTCTGGAAACGAGCGTTTCCATTCGGGGAAATCTTGCACGCTAGCACTCTGCGAGAACTGTCTATTTGCAGCCTACCCCTTGAGTAATGAACGAATGATTGACCTATATTTCGTTTTTTTTTCCTTGAGATGACTTCTCTCTCGTTGGTACTATCGAACCATCATTTATTCGCTCAAGATTGTTATCTATCTCACTCTAAATGAAGATCCTAGTCGGGTCATTTAACCAAAAACATTAGTGTATATCTCCTTATGAATAAGCTCGCTACATGAAGATACACTGGTCATTTAACCAAAAACATTGATGCAAGATCTCCTTATGAATAAGTGTGTACGTCGTACTGAAATGATAATCAGATGAGTCAGCATATATAACAGATATTGTGATGAATTAGTATATATTTGCAATTATAAGCATCATTGATGGTTATATAAATTCTAAATGAGTATTGCAAAAATTTAATGCACTTGTGGTCCTACATATATATAGAAAGATTTATGTTGCGAAGAGAAGATTTAATATGACAAGCATCGATTTACAGCTTTGTGTCCAACACAATAACAATAGGGGCATGCTAGGTGTCGACTGATCGGACCGCCGATGGAGAGGGGGGTCTGATGTGGTCTAGGGGAGCGTCGTTCTGCGATCTCCTTCCTCGCGTGGGCAGGCCCTCCTCCACAATTCGGGGAAAAAGAACTAAAAAACATAGACATGAACTTATGCAATACTTAACAAAAAAAAAATAGTAGAATATGGAAAATCATTGCAATGGATTACATATACCACTAATTCATGCAAAAAGGTAACAATCCAACATTAGAGTTTTTTGTGTGAAATTCCTTTGTAAAAAATTACGGAGATGTTTCCAATAATAATTACCAATGCTTTAAACACAAAAGTTTAACAATTTCAACATTAGAACTTCCTCCGTAGAAAATCCCATATTGCACAGATGTTTGTACCAAAAATCGTAAAAAATAACAATTCCAACATTAGAATGTCCTTCGTGAAAAAAAATCCCTTTATAACTGATTACACATATCTTTGTCGCAGTAACATTCAACGTTTCTAGCAAAAGAAATAACAATTCTAACGTGACAATTAGCCCGTGGAAAATCCCTTTACAACTTACATCCGAAGATAGTTTGCACACCCCCCTCCTCCCCCAAAAAAAATCACCTGTGAGTGTGGCTCGAAGTATAGGCGGGATCAGCTTGATGCACTTGTTTGTGGTCATCCTCACAACCCCACGCGGCTGGCCCACAACGGCGTGCCCCGCCTCCCCTTGCAGCAAACCAGCGCGTACTCTCACACAACGGGCAGCCAGTGCAGGCAGAGGCGGCACCCAGGGTGTTGCGGTAGCACCTGCAGCAACATATGTGAACAAGAGAGCGACGGATGGTGGCGAGCAGGTGGAGGAGAGGTGTGCGGTGGATGAAGAAACGTAGGGTAGAACAGAGGAAAAGGTACCGGGTGAGTGGCGGCTGGGGCGGCGGCGGTGGCGCATGGCTAGTCGGCGAAGGGCAGGGGATCAAGAGCTTTCCCTTGGAGAGATGAGGTTTCACTGAGATGCAACGGGGAATGAGAAAGTCGGACTGGTTGAGGACATGAGATGGAGAAGATTTGTGTTGTGGGGTAGCTCTTGTCTTGCCACATATGGGATGCGCGACGCGGGAGAAGGTGACCGATTGCGAGTAATGGGTCGACCGGGCATAATAATTTTCCATAATAACAAAACTTGAGTGGGTTTGTGACGATGTGACTGGTCGATGCATAAATAAAGTAGTTTCTCAGGGACCAACACTGAAATTTTATGTCGACGTTATACTGAAAGAATGGGAAATTATGTAAAACGCTTAAAACCAAAAATGTCTTTCGTCGACAGCTTGGTTTGGTCGGGTATGGTCTGGTGCCACTACATAGCTCGACTAATGAATGCATTAGTAAAGTAGTGATCGACGGATCGAGAAAAAATTTATCTCGACATTTTTTATACTAAAAAGAAGAGGGGAGGCTGTAAAGTGCTTGATACCAGAAACGTCTCTCATCGACAGCCTGGTCTTGTTTGGTATGATTTGGTGTCTCCATATCCCGACTAACCAATGCCTTAATAAACTAGTGATTCATGAATCGAAATTATTCAACATTCTACTCTCGACATTAAACGAAGAAGGGAAATGGTGTAAACACTAGTACAAAATGACACTATGGACACTCCTCTTTGGAAGCGGCAGCGATAAGACGACGGTAATTCACGATTTGCCTGTGGCCAACGAGGCCAGACAGAACTAGGCCGCGGCTAGCCCACCAACATTGGTTACGGAGATATTCCATTCTCTGTCACTCATTATATTGGCAACGGGCCTACTCATATCACCATTTCCGATGTTTGATCTATGGCAACGGTCCTTTATGTATATACGTGTGTGATTTGCTTGGGAAATTGCGGTTGCAAGCTACAAGCGCGCATGTTTAATACGACTGGATTTAGTAGGAATTGGAACCATCCGCTCTCGGCTAATAAAATGGGATTGCAACCGCGCGGTGCCAGATAGTTCTCGCATTCTCCCTTTTGTTCTCCCCTATGTTCTCTAGCACAACCATAGCCGACAACTAGTGGCAGAACAAGGGCGTCCCAAGCGACGACGTGAGCATTGAAGACGGGGAGGGCCACGTCCCATGGTTTGGTCAAGGGGCGTCGTCGGACTCGGACCGCGATGACTCAGACCCACCATCTCCGAGCGAAGAAGAAGACGACTGATACGTCACCAACGTATCCATAATTTCTGCTGTTCCATGCTTATATTATACCATTTGCTACATGTTTTATATACACTTCGTATCACTTTTATGCATTTTCTGGGACTAACCTATTAACAAGATGCCACAGTGCCAGTTCCCTGTTTTCTGCTGTTTTTGGTTTCAGAAAGTTACTTCTGGAAATATTCTCGGAATTGCACGAAACAAAAGGCCAGGTCCCTATTTTTCCAGAACCATCACGGAGTCCGAAGGAGAGACGAAGATGTGCCAGGAGGTGGCCAAACCACACCTAGGCGCAGCTGGGCCCACAGCCGCGCCTGCAGGTGGTTTGGGCCCCTCGGGGGTCCGCCGACATCGCCCCTTCGCCTATTTATTCCCCGAGACGCGAAAACCCTAAAACACCGAGCCTTTCATCCAGAACATATTCGCTGCTGCCGTCGTCGTCAACCCTAACTCGGGGGGGTTTCTGAAGCTCTTCCCGGCACCCTGCCGGAGAGAGGAATCATCACCGGAGGGCTCTACATCGCCATGCCCGCCTCCGGAGTGATGCGTGAGTAGTTCATCCTTGGACTATGGGTCCATAGCAGTAGCTAGATGGTTGTCTTCTCCACTTGTGCCATCATGTTTAGATCTTGTGAGCTGCCTATCATGATCAAGATCATCTTATTGTAATGCTACATGTTGTGTTTGCTGGGATCTGACTTATATTGATACCTATGTGGAGCTGAATATTATATTATCATGTCTATGTCATTTGTGATCTTGCATGCTCTCCGTTACTTGTTGAAGCCTTGGCCACGTGAATACTTGTAACTCCAAGAGGGGGTATTTATGCATGATAGTTGGGTTCAACCTCTATTTAACCTGGGATAGTGACAGCAAGTTCTAAGGTTGTAGATGTGTTGTTTCCACTAGGGGTAAAACAGCAATGCTTTATTCAAGGATGAATGTATTATTTACATTACGCACATTACTTAATGCAATTGTCTGTTGCTTGCAACTTAATACTGGAAGGGGTACGGATGTTAACCGGAAAGTGGACTATTTAAGCATAGATGCATGCTGGATAGCGGTCTATGTACTTTGTCGTAATGCCCAAATGAATCTCATAGTAGACACCACAGCTCACACATGCATGTTATATGCACTTATCAATTGTCAATTGCCCAGCTGTAATTTGTTTACCCAGCATGTTAGTTATCTTATTGGAGAGACACCACTAGTGAACTGTGGACCCCGGTCCATTCTTTTACATCTGAAATACAATCTACTGCAATCATTGTTCTCTACTGTTTTATGCAAACAAACATCATCTTCCATTCGATACGTTTAACCCTTTGTTTTCAGCAAGCCGGTGAGATTGACAACCTCACTGTTAAGTTGGGGCAAAGTAGTTTGATTGTGTTGTGCAGGTTCCACGTTGGCACCGGAATCCCTGGTGTTGCGCCGCACTACACTCCTCCACCAACACCTTCGAAGCAAACCTCGTTTTCCTACTGGTCCGATTAAACCTTGGTTTCATACTGAGGGAAAACTTACTGCTGCACTCATCATACCTTCCTCTTGGGGTTCCCAACTGACGTGTGACGTACAAGCATTGTTTCTGGCACTACTAACCTAGAGCCACCAACACGTTTTCTGGCGCCGTTGCCGGGGAAAACAGAATTGCTTCTGCAAGGGGAGTCTCTCACACCCAATCTCTTTACTTTGTTATTTGTCTTGCTTAGTTTATTTTTATTTTGTTTTGTTTGCTTTCTCTATATCAAAAACACAAAAAATTAGTTATTTGTCTTGCTTAGTTTATTTTTATTTTGTTTTGTTTGCTTTCTCTATATCAAAAACACAAAAAATTAGTTACTTGTCTTGCTAGTTTATTTTTATTTTGTTTTGTTTGCTTTCTCTATATCAAAAACACAAAAAAATTAGTTACTTGTTTAATTCAGTTTAATTTTGTTTTTCAAAATGAATGCTCCTGAAGTTGAAGTTCGTTCTTTTAGGCAACTAGGAGGTGAAAATTTGAAAGATGCTTGGTATAGAATTAGTGATGCTCATCATAGATGTACTAAGAAACACTCTACCACTATCCTCCTTAGGAACTTTTATGTTGGTATCTCTAGTTGGTATAGGTATGTTCTAGACACTCTTACAGGTGGAAATTTCTTGGGTACTCCTGCTTTAGAAGCCTGTAATATTATTGAAAGTTTGGTAGGAACACCACCCACTAAAGATATTAAAGTTGAGATCACCTTGGAGATGTTATAAATAAGTTAGACTCTATGGAGAATTTTTTTCCAAATTTTCTTGATTGTATTGGTAAGATAATGAATCAATAGCCACCATCAATGAAAGAATCACTGTTCTTGAGGATAATAATATCCATGACACCCAAAATCATAGAATTGATGAGTTAGAGGAAGCTATTGAAACCTTAAGTTCAACCTTTACTTCTCTTAAGTCTAAAAAGGAGAAAGTTTATGTGGGTAGAGAGCAAAAGTTTATGTATGTTCCTAAAGTGCCAAAACCAAAGACTCATTATGAGCTTAAAATTGATAAAACTTTTAGTACGGTTAAAGGTAATGAAACACCTCCAGGAACATCTAAGATACCCATTGTTACAAGCTGTGTGTTGGAAGAAGCTTTTGATGATTTGAATGATTTGCCACTTGACAACACTTGATTTTCACTTTCTGCGCCTAGCTGAAAGGCGTTAAAGAAAAGCGCTTATGGGAGACAACCCATCGTTTTTATTTGCTGTTATTTTTGTTTTCTTTGAGTCAAGGATTTTTTTACTTCTGTAGCAACTCCTTTGTATCTTTATTTTATCGCAATGTTGTGCCAAGTAAAGTTCTATATTGAAAGTTGATGCAAGATTTGGATTTCTGCGCAGTGACAGATTTTTAGCTGTCACGGATTTGAGCTTATCTCCCTGTAGAAAATTCAAAAAATTCTGAGAAAAATCACGCATATTCCTGAGATATGTACGCAACTTTCATTATTTTAGGCCAGATCCATCTGAGCAACTTAAGTGCCTCGAAAAAATTCGTCATTCCAGACTGTTCTGTTTTTGACAGATTCTGCCTTTTGTTTTGCATTCGCTCTTTTACTGTGTTTGTGTGGATTTCTTTGCTCCACAAAGCATTGGTGGCTGTAGCTAATGTCCAGAAGCTTTGGGATTGATTGTATCATTACAGAATATGAGAATTTTTGATTATGCACTAACCCTCTAATGAGAACTGTCTTGAGTTTGGTGTGAAGGAAGTTTTCAAGGATCAAGCGAGAAGGGTGATATTATGTGATCAAGAAGAGTGAAAAGCCTAAGCTTGGGGATGCCCCCGTGGTTCATCCCAACCATATTCAGAGAGACTCAAGCGTCTAAGCTTGGGGATGCCCAAGGCATCCCCTTCTTCATCAACAAACTTATCAGGTCATCTCTAGTGAAACTATATTTTAATTCTTTCACATCTTATGCGCTTTACTTGGAGCGTCTGTGTGTTTTTATTTTTGTTTTTGTTTGAATAAATTCGGATCCTAGCAATCCTTGTGTGGGAGAGAGACACGCTCCGCTTTTTCATGTGAATACTCATGTTCTTCACTTATATTTGTTGAGTATTCTTAACTAGCTACTGCAGTGCTTTTAGCTCCTGTTTTTCATGCATCTCTTCGAGCTGTTAGCACTTGTTTATAAATACTCTCTTGCTGCATTATATTATCATTTGGAGAGTTTATGTTTAATAAATTATTGGTGTTTGTTTGGAAGAAAGAAAATGCTACATGTAGTAGTTGGTATTGGAAAAGACATATGCATTCTTGTAGATCATTGTCTTGTTTTGATTTGATGCTTTGCAATTGTTTTGAGCTCTCAAGTAGATCATGTTTAAGCTCTTGCATCATGTAGTTAAAGCCTAGTAGTGGAGAACTACCGTAGAGCTTGTTGAGACTTGGGATGCATATTTGTTCTCTCTAAGGTCTAGATATTTTCTGGTAAAATGTTTGAGCAACAAGGAAGACAGTGTAGAGTCTTATAATACTTGCAATATGTTTTTATGTGATTCTTGCTGTACCGGTTTATACTTGTGTTTGCTTCAAACAACCTTGCTAGCCTAAACTCTGTACTGAGAGGGAATGCTTCTCGTGCATCCAAAACTTGAGCCAAAACCCATGCCATTTGTGTCCACCATACCTACCTACTATGTGGTATTTCCTGCCATTCCAAGTAAATATTTCATGTGCTACCTTTAAACTATTCAAAACTTTATTACTCCTTATTTGTGTCAATGTTTTATAGCTCATGAGGAAGTATGTGGTGTTTTATCTTTCAATCTTGTCATTTACTTCTGACAGACTTTCACCTGGACTAGTGGCATATACATCCGCTTATCCAATAATTTGCAAAAAGAGCTGGCAACGGGGTGCCCAGCCCCAATTAATTACAACTTTCATTAATAATTCTCTTCACATGTTTTGCCCTGATTTATCAGTAAGCAACTTAATTTTGCAATAGACACTCCTCCATGGTATGTGAATGTTGGAAGGCACCCGAGGATTCGGTTAGCCATGGCTTGTGTAAGCAAAAGGTTGGGAGGAGTGTCATCTATAAAGAAACTAAAATACATGTGTAAACAAAAGAGAAGAGGGATGATCTACCTTGCTGGTAGAATAACGTCCTTCATGGGAGCCGCTCTTTGAAAGTCTGGTTGACAAGGGGGTTAGAGTGCCCACTACCATTCGTTGACAACAACAAACACCTCTCAAATACTTATTTTGTGCTCTCTATATGCTTTCGAAAACTTAAAAAGCTCTAGCACATGATTTAATCCCTGCTTCCCTCTGCGAAGGGCCTATCTTTTACTTTATGTTGAGTCAGTTTACCTACTCCTTTCTATCTTAGAAGCAAACACTTGTGTCAACTTTGTGTGCATTGATTCTTACATATTTACTTATTGCACTTGTTATATTGCTTTATGTTGACAACTATCCATGAGATATACATGTTACAAGTTGAAAGCAAATGCTGAAACTTAATCATCCTTTGTGTTGCTTCAATGCCTTTTACTTTGAATCTATTGCTTTATGAGTTACCTCTTATGCAAAACTTTTTGATGCTTGTCTTGAAAGTACTATTCATGAAAAGTTTTTGCTTATATGATTCATTGTTTACTCTTTATCTATTTGTTAGCAAACTATAGATCATTGCTTTGAGTCACTTCATTCATGACATGAGCCTTGCAATATATTGATCAAGATTGTGTGAAAGCATGTCTCCTCAGAAATTATTTGTTGTTATCGTTTTACCTACTCGAGGACGAGTAGAACTAAGCTTGGGGATGCTTGATACGTCTCCAACGTATCCATAATTTCTGCTGTTCCATGCTTATATTATACCATTTGCTACATGTTTTATATACACTTCGTATCACTTTTATGCATTTTCTGGGACTAACCTATTAACAAGATGCCACAGTGCCAGTTCCCTGTTTTCTGCTGTTTTTGGTTTCAGAAAGTTACTTCTGGAAATATTCTCGGAATTGCACGAAACAAAAGGCCAGTCCCTATTTTTCCAGCACGTACACGGAGTCCGAAGGAGAGACGAAGAAGCCACGAGGTGGCCAAACCACCTGGCGCGGCTGGGCCCAGCCGCGCCTGGTGGTTTGGGCCCCTCGGGGGTCCGCCGACATCGCCCCTTCGCCTATTTATTCCCCGAGACGCGAAAACCCTAAAACACCGAGCCTTTCATCCAGAACATATTCGCTGCCGCCCGTCGTCAACCCTAACTCGGGGGGTTCTGAAGCTCTTCCCGGCACCCTGCCGGAGAGGGGAATCATCACCGGAGGGCTCTACATCGCCATGCCCGCCTCCGGAGTGATGCGTGAGTAGTTCATCCTTGGACTATGGGTCCATAGCAGTAGCTAGATGGTTGTCTTCTCCACTTGTGCCATCATGTTTAGATCTTGTGAGCTGCCTATCATGATCAAGATCATCTTATTGTAATGCTACATGTTGTGTTTGCTGGGATCTGACTTATATTGATACCTATGTGGAGCTGAATATTATATTATCATGTCTATGTCATTTGTGATCTTGCATGCTCTCCGTTACTTGTTGAAGCCTTGGCCACGTGAATACTTGTAACTCCAAGAGGGGGTATTTATGCATGATAGTTGGGTTCAACCTCTATTTAACCTGGGATAGTGACAGCAAGTTCTAAGGTTGTAGATGTGTTGTTGCCACTAGGGGTAAAACAGCAATGCTTTATTCAAGGATGAATGTATTGTTTACATTACGCACATTACTTAATGCAATTGTCTGTTGCTTGCAACTTAATACTGGAAGGGGTACGGATGTTAACCGGAAAGTGGACTATTTAGGCATAGATGCATGCTGGATAGCGGTCTATGTACTTTGTCGTAATGCCCAAATGAATCTCATAGTAGACACCACAGCTCACACATGCATGTTATATGCACTTATCAATTGTCAATTGCCCAGCTGTAATTTGTTTACCCAGCATGTTAGTTATCTTATTGGAGAGACACCACTAGTGAACTGTGGACCCCGGTCCATTCTTTTACATCTGAAATACAATCTACTGCAATCATTGTTCTCTACTGTTTTATGCAAACAAACATCATTTCCATTCGATACGTTTAACCCTTTGTTTTCAGCAAGCCGGTGAGATTGACAACCTCACTGTTAAGTTGGGGCAAAGTAATTTGATTGTGTTGTGCAGGTTCCACGTTGGCACCGGAATCCCTGGTGTTGCGCCGCACTACACTCCTCACCAACACCTTCGAAGCAAACCTCGTTTTCCTACTGGTTGATTAAACCTTGGTTTCATACTGAGGGAAAACTTACTGCTGCACTCATCATACCTTCCTCTTGGGGTTCCCAACTGACGTGTGACGTACAAACATTGTTTCTGGCACTACTAACCTAGAGCCACCAACGACTCTGATGACGAGGAGGCACCGGTGGAGGACCCACCGGAGGACTGATAACCTACAAATGTAGGGGTTCGTTTGTAACCCTTTCGATAAGTAAGAGTGTCGAACCCAACGAGTAGTTAAAGGTAGGATAAGTATTCTCTCAAGTTCTATCAACAAGGAGCCTTCCGGCCATGGAGGCGCGGTGGATCTCGGTCCTCGTCTCCGGGAAGGACTCCATTTTCAGGGGTGTTAGGGTGAAGGCTTGTTGGGGCGGCGCTCAGAGGGCGGCGGTGGCGCCACGTTTCAATAAGGTCTCCTCGGCTTCAGTCTCATCTCGGCGGCGACGTCGAGAAGCCTGTGGGAGTAGTGTGGTCTCGAGAATCTTCGGCTCCAGGACGGATGTGGTTTTCTAAACCCGTTCGGCGACTTCCCGTCCACAACCAACAACGTCAGGACGGCTCAGGGAGGAGCGGCAGTGTCAGCTCTCCGTCGACACGTTTTGGAGGTTGAAGACGAAGGGCATCTTAAGGATTTCGTCATAATTTTCGTTTTTGTTGAGATATTTTGTACTGTTCGGTGTTTCTTTTAATGGCAGGTCTTATCGCATAAAATGTAAAAAAATAAATATGTAAATGACGAGTAGACGTACATACAAACATGCGATTGTGAAACTTTATGATCGGTGTTTGAGCTAGAGAATACATTACTTGGTGTCGAAAACCTACAAGTTACTGTATGAGCATAGATGGTGGTTCTTTCTTGTAGTTTAACAAAAATATGTCATGTACTCCTCCGTTCCAAAAATGACGACTTCCATTTGTCTACATGCGGACGTATCTAGACATGTTACACACGAATGGAAGTCATCCTTTTTAGAACGGAGGGAGTACATATTTCTATTCATTCTCTCTACGTACAAGTTTTTTTTAGAGTTTTGCAAAGCCTAGAGATGTGTTTTTTCCGTGGAGATTCCAATAGTTTATGAATCCAACACGAGAACTGCACTTCTCATAAATAAATAAATAAATAGCAAGTCCGGGATCAACACCTATACAGGGAAAAAAAGTGGAAATCACATATGTAGACCTCTTTGATTCAAATGATTTGCATAAAAATTTAGAGGATTGAAATCCTTATGATTTCCCCATGATGGAACTTTACACTAGATATACAGGAAATCAAAAGAACCACTCATACCTCCTTTTCAAATAAATTTTACTTTAATCAAATAAATTTGGGTGTATATGAATTCCTGCGTGATTGAAGTTTCATGGCATTGCAATATTGCAGATCAAAGAAGGCTGTTAAAAAAAACGGCGAGGGCCGTGGAGTCTGGTCTGGTCGGGTGCCAAGGCTGTAGCCCGGCCCCCCAGCCAAGCCGCCACCGTGTCGTGTTCGTGCTCTGTCTTTTCCTCCTCTCGGTGATTTCCGCACGTTTCCTCGCCGAGTCTACCGCTAGACGCCCCAAAAGCACCTGGCCCTCGCCGTTCTCGTGGTAAAAAAGTGTGACGCTCAGCAAATTAAGCACCGGTCCCACGTGCTCATCGTATCCAGTCCGGAACTGCGACCGGTTAAATTATCCCCGCTCTATGTCCTGATGATGATCTCAGACGATTTAGGGTGGCACCTAAACCTAATTAGTTTTGACCGGCAAGACAGACAGGACAGTTGATCGTCGAATCCACCTATACATAGCTTACCACTTTAATACATGTCTCTCGTCTTGCCTAACCTGGAAATTATGCATGTGCCTGCTTTTTCCAACATTTTTATTAATTAGTCTTCGGAAAAAAAGCACTACTGGATTCCAGCATCTAGGAGTTGTACTACCTTTTTTTTTTGAACAAAGTTGTACTACCTTGTAAATCCATTTGGTCCGCACTTTGAATCTCTCCACGAAATAATCCAATGCATATGGACCCTGCTCTCTGATTCCTTTTCTTTAATTTGACGGACTAGCTAGCATACATATGCAGGTTTGATTGATGGGTCGGGCGGTCGGCGACCGGCGTGTTGGTTGGTTCGTCCTACCAAATCAGTTGATCTCCGGGCCCTCACCTCCATTTGCGACAAGCAAAAGCTAGCCAGAATGGCACGCCGCGGGAACCTGACTATGGACCCTGAAAGCAGTAGCTAGGTGTGCGTTTGGTAGCAACTTTTGAGCTTCGCGGGGGCAGGCTCACAGGGCACTCTCTCGGTCATGTTGTGCATGTCGTTTAGCCTGCATGCCTCTAGGCTAGGCTCGCCATATGCAGTTCACCAAACAGCATGCTTGTGTTTCCTGTGATAGTTAGTCTCACCTTCTTCCACGTGGGTGGAGTTACCTCCCATCACCACACTTGTATACATGTCGACCGGCGAGTGGCCGTGACGGCGGAGGCCGCCGGCGAAGGACGTGGTGAGCACGGCCATGGCGCGGGCGAAGGACTAGCTACTAGGTGCTGCTACAACAACGGAGTTCAACATGAGGAGCGGATGTTGAAAAAGACACGTACAAGAATAGTCTAAATACGCTCATATATGGCACAAGATCTACTCTTCTACGCCCAACGAAACGAAAAACTCACAACACGAAAGTTGTGTCAAATGGTGATGCGAAGCTACTCCTAAAAGGAAATTTCAAACCGTCGATTGTGTGCGATTAATTTGACGAAATTCGTCTAAAAAGTTTCAAACATGAACTCGAAATTAGAAGTTAACAATTAACAAAAGTCGAAAGCGATTGTCAGAATGTAACCACATCATCAATACGCATCATTTCGTATAGACCTTATTTTAAATCGAGCATTGTAGTGTTGATTAGAAAGAAGAAGATGAAGTAGAAATAAGGAGAGTGAGTGGAAACAAAGTTCACGTACAAGGTTGGAGCGCAGGAGGAAAGAACGAGCCAAGCCAGCCAGGAACGGTCGATTCGAGCGTACCCATCGAGGCTGGTTTTTCGGTGACCATTGCAGCTGAAGGGCCTGGCCCAAGAGGTCATGCAGGCATCCAATTACTGTGTGGTTGCAGCTGGCGAGCCAAGTCTTGGCTCCTGCAGGTTACCAAACGCGTCCTAGTGTGCGTATTGTTTATGCAGCAACTTACCGTGAGATTTCGTGGGAGTACATATATTTCGTGGTCAGTACTGTACTACACGTTTGTTTGTTCGTACATAACGTGTGGCGCGATTATTTGCTTTTCTATCCTGACATCGCTACGTGTACCAGACACCATTTCCAAATTCGTCTGACACTACTTAGCATTTCTGAAGAATATGCTGCTGCGTCTAGTTCTAGCAAACAAAAAGATGTAGTGCTACCACGATACTAATAGCAGCCGTAGCCTCTGAAAATTGTTTTGAGTGATCTGGAATTTCCTAGAGGATGTGGAGGTTGTGTCCAAAGTCAAACTTGAGCCTCTAAGAATGTTCCTGTGTTTTTATAATCAAATGTACTTCATTTCACACATTTAAAACAACAAACGACATAGTTCGAACTGCATAATTCAAATTACATATAGTTAAAACGACATAGGTCAAAGTACATAAACGCATACGAGATATTTCAAACAACATAATTTAAAAGGCATGCTTCAAACAGTACTATTCAAGCGATATAATACGATGACATAGTTCAACAAGATATATAGCTTGATCGCGACTACTTCTACTTGTTCTTGTCAAAGCATGAACGCCAATATACATTTGCTTCTCTAGTAGTCGGCGGGATGTCGTTCCCGGTAGCAGGGCCATTCTCCTGTGTCGGAAGACCCGCTCTAAAGGATCCTACACAAGAAAGACAAATCCCGACAAATCTGAAAATTTCGAGTTTGGCAAAGGTCACATCTCAGATCGAAAAATTGTCATTTTTACATAGACCAAAATACATAACATTTCCCATTGATTTTTTGCACACCGGTAGCAATAATCATGTTCTACTTCTAGGATTTTTTTTCACATTTTTGCGAAGCTTAGAAATGTGCTATTCGAATTTTTCAAAAAAAAAACCCTCCGTGGAGCTCGTCCTCCAAATCACCACACTCGAAAATATAGGTGGTATAATGTAACCCCTTGCAATGCCAACTAGACATTTGCCTCACATGACACATCACTAAATGAGAAAATAAGTGCTTCTGATAACATAACATAGGGCATTTCAAAAAGAAAAAGACTCTACAGATTTGTTTTAACATTTTGAAATGCGTTTAAAATACATTTTAAATACCGAGTGCATGTGCACCCGGGAGGCAAAACGCCTCTCCCATACTACTTCGCTTTAGTTTCTTGTCATTTCTTTCTATCTCTGATCATCACATGCAAATCCCATACTACTGTACATATTGTTTTAATATTTTTAAATGCGTTTAAAATACATTTTAAATACCGAGTGCATGTGCACCTAGGAGGCAAAACGCCTCTCCCATACTACTTCGCTATAATTTTTTGTCATTTCTTTCTATCTCTGATCGCTGTGTTGCTCTGTAATCATCAGTGTGTTCTTTTTTCTGTGAAAAAAATAAAAACTATCAGTACGGAAACTGCTACAACTAGTTTCAAGAGGACTTAAAAAGAGAGAGCTAGTATTGTGAATAATACTATTTGTATGCTGTATGAGTGTATATGTTCGTTGTTATTGCAGTTTGTTCCTTGCTGTAGTCCTGACGAGACGAAGACGAAGGCAGGCACGATGGGGAGAGGAAGGGAGAAAAGGGTCACCTTTTGACGGTGGCTTGCGACTTGTAGACACATCGTACGCTCCGACAGTAACCCTGGCCGGCCCACACGCGTATACAGAACGGCCGGGGAACGTGAGCACTGCGGGGAGGAATGGATGGGTGATGCCGTGCCGACATCGTCGATCGGTCCGGCCGCGGCGCTGTACGAACGTACGTGTCGCCGGCGATCGATGCCCGACGTGCGCAAGTCGACCACGTACTTGCGCCTACATGTGCACTCTGAACGAAGCGTGCCGGTCGCCGGTACGGCTGGTGAAGGCGTGAAGCGGTGGCCCGATTGGCTTTGCCGATGTCCACTCTGGTGGCTGCTCTAGCCTCGTTAGCTAGGGGATGTGAAAACATAAAGACCGATCGAGTGGGTTGGCTATCTAAGCTGCTTAGACTGACCAGAAAATTAATTCTCAGCGTTAAAATAACAGTAAAGTTGTCGGATGGGCCCAATAACGCGTCCCCACTTCGCGTGTGTTCGTAGGAGGTAATAACCGGGAGTGCCGGCAACGCGCGCTTCTGACAGGCGGCACCGGCCAGTGGGCGACTCAGCGTCGCCGGTAGAATTATTGTGACTGGTATGCCCGTTTTAATTATGCACCGATATAAGCACCGACACTGGCACCGATATAAACCACAACCGAGGCATGCAAGTTTCTTGAGGCTGGGTCGCCACCTCCGACGACGGTGACAACCGCAGCAACGCACGCCACGTCGGATCCTGACGGGCGGGACCGGTCATTGAACGACTCAACGTCTCCAGTAGAGTTATTGTGACCGGTATGCCCGTTTTAATTATGCACTAGTATCAGCACCGACACCAGAGGAGGAACCTGCCCCAACACCAGCACCAACACATGAGGAGGCGGCAAAAGATGAGGATAACGACGACGATGACTGGTCAGAGCTGGAGTGAGAGAGAATACATGTGGCTATCGAGGCCTTCCTCTGCTAGAACAAACCCACCACACTCCGGCAAGAGCGACCTGGAGAAGTTCCTCAATGCCGCAGCTGACGACGGGGTCCCCGCGCTAGGGTTCTGGCCTATACTATTAGTTTTCTGAAAAGTCAAAATTTACGATTTCGAAGGATACCCTGCGACGGGGATCTGTTTAGAAACTATATTGTGCAAATAAAAGGGTATGATACATTATGTTGTGTCTAAAGACATATGAAAAATTCAGTTAATTATAACCGAGATACTAAAATTAATAGACATGATATGATTGTGTATAATAATTTTTTAACATGGACAATTGGTTGGTTTAAGGAATGCATGATACGTACCTTGCGTGTACTCCCTCCGTATCAAAATATAAGATGTTTTAGCATGTTGGACCCAACATGTATTAATAAATATAAATATTAGTGCAGAGATGACCTTAACAATCGATTTGCTAAAAAAATATGATGTGAACAGCTTGCATATTGAGATAAAAAATATCACCTTAATAAGAACTATAGTTAATAAAAACCCATTTATATGATAAAAAAGCATATCCAGCCAACCTGTTTTTCTTTTAACAACCGGCATAAGCAGACATGATGTAAAACACATTATTCTCTGATGAAGCAGACGTAAATGGGCCCATTCGTATCCGTTTCTGTCCTATATTTGTGCTTTCACAATTGGCCCAAGTTGGAAAAAACGGCGCCTCCGAAATATTTAGGCGGGACGAGAATCCCTCCATTTCATGTGACAACCAATTTGTATATTTTTGTATTTCCAATGGTGTACAACAAAAAGAAATAGCCTATGAATTTTTAGTGGCGTAAAATATATTTGGACCCGTTGCAACGCACAGGCATTGTGATACTTCGAGTAATACCACTTTGTATTCATATCCGACAACATCCTCATATTTGTATTTATATTCATGTTAAAATATGAAAACGGACGTGGGATCCGCATCCGATTCGTTCCCACCCACGGGTGCGAAGCCTACCAACCAAACGAAAAGGACCAACCGTTGGTCTTCTCCTTCCACTCGACATGATTCCCCTCTAACCTTTAAGGAAAAAAAGCACTCCCATGCCCAGTGGCGGAGCTTGCCAAGGATGGCTGGGGGAAAACAGAAATAATTGAAGCTTGGGGGGGGGGGGGGGGTTGCAGAAGCATGCATTTTCTACCTCCCCAAAAAAATCAAAGTCTGGGGGGGGGGGGGGGGGCACCGCCCCCCCTGACATACACATAGCTCCGCCAGTGCACATTCCTTCGTCCGGCTCTCAATTATTATTGACAATGCTTTGTCCACTGACCTCCTCCTCACCACCGTTGCGCTCCATGGAGCAGCCGAGGCCCCTCCACCCCTACCCCCCTCTAGGCGACTCCGTCGCGCCGCCCACCACCGCAATTCCCTACTCGAGCTCGAGCACATAGATCGAAGTGGTCGATGACCCGAAGCCGCCTGGTATTTTACTCACTCGCATATTCACTTCATGCTAGGTTTTTGTTCATTTGCTCCATGCTTATTTGGCCTGACATCTCCATCCCTCGTGCTCAAAACTCAAGACATTCTGCCGTCGTTCCTCGCCCCTATCGCCGACATTCTCTGGGCGCCAAGCGAGCTCGGCGCCGGCCCGTCGAGGGCGCAGCACCAGACGGGGCAGAGCAGCACGCGTTTACACCTGGTTCTCTTCAGCGATGAGGCTGGTGACATTGATGTGACGTCGTTCCTCCGTCCTATCGCCGACATTATCTCTGTGGCAAACCAGATCGAGCCGGAGAACGCCCGAGTCGCGTTCATATGTATGTTCTTGCTCCCGTTCATCGACCCTATCTTGCTTTGTTTTTGTTTGTTTCTCTCCCTTTTTCTCGCCGCTTGGGCAAGGGCTTAACGTTTTTTTTTTGTTATCAAATTGAGGCCACTCACGTCTCTGTTCTTCTAATTGTAGTTGCCTCCATAGCTTTCTCACAAGTTTACATTTGAGTAACATATGGGCACCATCTTCGTCTAGTATCATCTAACACGAATCTTTTCAAGATTTTTATAGTTAATAAAAACTCATTTATTTATGATAAATAAAGCATACCGAGCCAACCTGTTTTTCTTTCTAACAACCGGCATAAACAGACATGATGTAAAAGTAAAACACATTATTCTCTGATGAATCAGACGTAAATGGGCCCGTTCGTATCAGTTTCTGTCCCATATTGTGCTTCCACAATTGGCCCAACGCAACAAGCACAGCCCGAGCTGGAACAAAAAGTCGCCTCCGAAATATTTTGGCGGGACGAGAATCCCTCCATTTAGCCCCACTCCCAAATCGCCCAAAATCCGCAGCGAGAAAAGAAAGTGGGGAAATCAATCCAGGCCGGAACCCTAGCGGGCGCGGCGGCGATGGCGCGCGGCGGCGGGCGGACGAAGGCGGACGAGGAGGAGGAGCTGAGGGGCGCGAAGCGTGGGTACCGGGAGGCGGTGGCGGAGGGGAACCGGGCGGAGGAGGCGCGGTGGGCGAACGTCATCGGCGACATCCACAAGAGGCGCGGGGAGTACGTGGTGGCGCTCCGCTGGCTGCGGATCGACTACGAGGTCTCCGTCAAGCACCTCCCGGAGCGCCACCTCCTCGAGTCCTGCCAGTCGCTCGGGGAGGTCCACCTCCGCCTCGGCAACGTCAAGGAGGCCCTCACCTACCAGGTTGTTTTATTCCCCAGATCTCGCGTTCCATCGGATCCGATGCACGAGATGTTTATTATTAGCAGCAGTTCTTTGGGTTGGATCACATAATTTTAATTTCGGTTTTGAGCGAATGTGTGTGTATTGTGTTTGGACCATTTTGTAGTTTATATGCAGCTTCGATTGGACAGTGTGTTTGAACTGTTTAGTGACAAACATTAGGTTGGTCTGTTGGAATCAGAGGGACGCAGATCCATTCCATGGTGCATATGTACATCAACTTTGATCTGACCTCGTATTTGAAATGTTTTAGTGCTGAGCATTAGACTTGCATAATTTGGCCGCAGTATTGCTTGTTTCAACAAGCTCTGTGGTGTTTTTATAAATTGTCGTATCAATCAGCAGAGCTTGTTGCTGTACCTAGTGTTGAGCTGTAGAAATTTGCTACATTTTACTGGTGTGAGTATTGCAAATAATCTAGCATCTCATATTTGGGTGACTGATTAGTTGCTGATGATGCATGTAACACCATTTCCCTGGCACAAGTTGGCCGATGTGTGGATTCCTGCTGCTGCTGGGTTTAGTCTCATGTTGTTAGTCCTTTTGTACAAGGCCATATTTTCAGTTTAGGTGCAGTAAATTTTCATGTAGACCTTTTGGTAAACCATCCATACCACAACCGGGACAACCCTTTTGCGCGAATTAAAGGTGAAATCCTACTGCCTGTTATCATGACATGCATCTGAATTTACCAGTCCTGTTTCAGTACCGATTAAACTCTGATGTGCTCACTACATTTTCGGTAATAAGATCTGATTTCTCGTTTCATTTCTGTTGTTGGTTATTTAGGTAACGAACACATTTAGCTATTAACCTGAAATATATGGTTGGTTTCTACTACATGAAGTCACGAACTCATTCCGTTTCCCCTGATGTTTGCTTGCTTCACAGAAGAAGCACCTACAACTTGCCAAGGATTCAGATAACCTTGTTGAGCAACAGCGAGCTAGCACCCAGCTTGGGAGAACCTACCATGAAATCCTTCTAAGATCTGAAAATGACTGTAGTGCCATACGGAATGCCAAGAAGTATTTCAAATCTGCCATGAAACTGGTGCAGAATCTAAAAGAGAATGCCTCGTCTGAAAAATCCCTCTATCTGACGGAGCTCATCGATGCACACAATAATATGGGCATGCTTGAACTGGAACTTGAGAACTTTGAAGAAGCTGAGAAACTACTTCTCCAGGGTTTGAAAATATGTGATGAAGAAGAGGTATATGACGATGCTCGTACTAGGCTTCATCATAATCTAGGAAATGTCTATACTGCGTTACGCATTTGGAAGAAAGCCAGGTATCATATTGAGAAGGACATAGATATATGTAGAAAAATACACCATCTTCAAGGCGAGGCAAAGGGATTTATAAATCTGGGGGTGTTGCATTATCAGGATCAAGATTATGAAAATGCAAAACTTTGTTACAATAAAGCTCTTCAAATAATAAAGGGTTTGGAAGATGAAGATGCACTAGTTGAACAAATTAATCAGAATATTAATACTGTTACGAAAGCAGCTGAAGTTCTTGAGGAGATGAAGGAAGATGAACAGAAACTGAAAAAGCTTGTCAGAGATACTTCTAGTGCGCGTGAAACATCAATTGAGAGAAAACTCCTCCTTGAGCAGTATGCATTGCTGGATAATCTTATTGAGAAGGCAACAATGATATCAGCATGGCAAAAAGTAAGTGAACTAAACAGTATCTAACTATGTGAACTTTACCCACATAGTATTAGCTGTAACTTGTACCCACTTTCTGTTTGTGATTTTATTTTTTGCTACTTCTGAATTTTACTTAGAAAAAATATTCAGATAGTTTCCCTACATTTATGCATAACTGGACACAGTTCTCCTAAGGGCTTGGTTGACTTGATCTACATTTTGTTGAGGGCTAGTCCTGTGGATGACGGTAGTAGTGTTAAATGCTGTCTTTCGGTCATAAGTATCCATATTTTACTAGAAGCTTATGTTTAGAATTATAACTTCTGCCCAAGCTTCAAGTCCGAACTATTTATGTTATGTGCTATCAATGTCGAAATATTTCAGCTATGCTGGTTTTACTTGGCTCTACTTCGTACAGACACATGTGTTGAACTGCATGTATATTTTACATGCTTTGCATTGTACCAAGTACTAAAGTGAATTGGTTAATTATTGTTTATTTCATTTGGTGAAAGAAAATGCTGGAACAAGTTTCAGAACTGTACTTGAAAAACTGTACTGTGCCTCTGCATACTCTAATAATATAAATATTTATGCGACCCTGTGATGACCATAAGCACATGGTTCAGTTCTGATATAAACTATTTGCTTTCCAGCACAAGGAATATTCGCAAGGCAAAATAAGAGTAACAAATGAACTTTGTGACAAGGAAAAACAGAGTGATGCTCTTCTGTCCATAGGAGAATCATGCCAAAAGCTTAGACACTTCAGCGAAGCTAGTAAATGGTACATGAAAAGCTTGATCATGTATCAATCAATTGGAAATTTGGAGGTGACTTTACGTTTCCTTATTTATATTTGTGTGTATGTCGGCATGTCTGTTACATAATAATAAGACCACCATCCTGTTTGCAAACCGTGGTGCTAACAGTTCAAATCTTGCATACCTTGGATACGTGAAATTTCAGGGGCAAGCATTAGCAAAAGTGAACATTGGGAATGTTCTTGATTCTTGTGGTAAACAGGCTGATGCGTTGGAAGCTTTTGAAGAAGGATACAGGCAATATCTCTGTACCTTCCTGTCTAATACTTTTTTCAAGTAACTTGCTATCTTGGATGCTACAAAGTAGGAATAGATCAGATTAAATTTTAGTGGTTTGAAGAGCACATGGGCATGCCAGGGGAGGCTTATCCATGAACGTGTTATTTGATTCATTGAAAGTTTGAAACAGTAGGTGGCTGAATATATGGACAATGGTACTAGTATGAAAGCTTGATAAGAATACGGAGTGTCAGTATTTTGATTTTTGAAAAAACCATATATTCTAATCGAGATAACAGGCATCTAGTACCATGTCCAACATATATGGACATATTCTTGCTATCTTACACACATCGAGGATACGCTGAACATCCGTACACATACATAATGTATTGTAATTATGTCAGTGCTTGAGGAATCATTTGTAGTTTGATCTGAAAATTTGACCTGTAGTCACATCGACCTACAATGTCACCTCAAAACCAAATTTTGATGTATGACTATCACCATAACTGGTTACAACTATGAACCAATATAAGTTAATAG
The DNA here is from genome assembly GCA_947311845.1 of Poa pratensis. Lineage (NCBI taxonomy): Eukaryota > Viridiplantae > Streptophyta > Magnoliopsida > Poales > Poaceae > Poa > Poa pratensis. The sequence goes on from CAMZMU010000034.1 coordinate 84,738,036, forward strand.
AACATGTAGTGTAGCATGTGCTTTATTGATCCCAAGGAAGTTGTAAACATGTGCTGGAGTAATTACTATTTGCAATGCCATATTGCCATTTTAGTTCCGTGCCATAATGTATTTGGTAATTGTTCCAGTAGTTCTGGAACTGCATGTGTCATTGTGGCATTTTAGTTCCACCTTTAGATTCTGATACTTGCATTTTAATGATATGCAGAATTGCTGTGGAAGCTGATCTACCAGGCGTGCAACTAGATGCCCTAGAAAACATGCAATACATTCACATGGTCAGATCTAATAATGTAGAAGAAGCCAAGTAAGTTACTAAGTACATACGTTGGACATAAGAAAGCTAATTTAGGCAAACCTGTTATTGATTAGATTTTATTTTTCTTCAGGAAGTTGCAGCAAAAAATAGATAACCTGAAGCAAATGTTGAATCAACACGAAGCATTGGAAACTGTTAGTGACTATTGCCCAGAAACTGAATCTGAAGGTGGTGATGTATCTGATCATATACTTGATCCAGTGGACAGTGATGGGCATGATGCAAATACATATTCTGAGGAGCCTGATGATGATGTTATTCTTGCCTCACTTGTTCATAGAAGTAGAAGCTCATCCGATATCAAGGCATCCAAGGTACATAGCATCCCAAAGAAGGTTGATAGATTATGTGATATGGATGAGGGCACTAGAGAAGTTATAAGTAAATCATGCAATAATCAGTCTGGTAGAAAACGTGTCCGTATGGTTATATCAGACGATGAAGCTGATGAGAGTCCTGAAATTGATCAATCGAAAAGGATACTAAGTAGTCGAACAGATAGTCTGTCTACATCAGGTACACGCCATATGAACATTGTATGCTTTCTCCAGCTTTTGGAATGCCTGGTGATTGTCTCCTAATTATTTTCTATTTATTTTTCGATCACCACAGAGCGTATAGCAAATGGAGCAGACAACGGAATTCAGGTTATAGAAAGCTTATACTCTCTTTTAACTTATAATTATATTATTGATATTGTGATACATTATTTTTCTTAACATCTGTTAGTTCTCATGTGTTCCATTAGATGCTGGTAGAAAATTAAAGAGACTTATTATTGTCCCCATCTTTTGGGTAATAACTAGTATTCTTCTGCAGGATACTTTACACCCTACTGAACCCAGGGATGTGCACAGTATTAGCACACCCTGCCCCGCTGAGGAAAGTATATGTTCATTCAAATCAAGTAGCCCCATTGGTCATGGTAATGATAGCCGGGAAATAGGAGCTTTAAGTAGAGGAAAGGTGTCTTCATCCAAACCAGCAGCAAGTGGTTCCAAAGTTGGTACTTCTGCATCACACAGTCAGCCACAAGGTCAAAATGCTGCCGGTCTTCAATCAACAGATGCTGATCATGTAAGTATTGTTGCAAATTCAGTCTTCACATGATCGCTAAAAAGCATGTGAGGGTTGTGCTTTCCGTTGCTCTCTCCTTTGTTAGTTAGTTGGAGATTCCGTAGTGCCTTGGTCAGCTGGTAAGTGGTAACCTGAGATCTCCATGAATGGTGAAATATATTAGAATGCATTCATATGTTAAATGGAACATCTACTATTATGATCTCCAACATTTAGTTTTGAATGTACATATGTTTGTACTTTCCTTTTTCTGGTTGCTGCATGAACCGAGCACTCAATGCCAATGAAACATATGATTAAGCTACTATGTGCGGGCCACTTAGAAATATCAATTATAGGGCAGGCAATTGATGTGTGAACCTATCCTCGAATGATACTACTCCTGATGAATATCACTGCTCTACGGTTATAGCTGCATGCCTACATGTCTAAACACTTTTTATTTTTTTGGGAGTGAGCTTTGTACCATATTCACATTACAAGCACATCAGCTGCTCCACTTATGGTAATACATGTGGCCTGTGGTTCAAATCTGATGAGATACTTAATTTTGCAGCATTATTTAGCTTTCAGAATTGGTGAGCATCTGGTGTATTTGGATGCAAATGCTTGCATATGCGAGTCTGCTTTTAGCATTGAGTCTCTTAAAGTTGAGGTGGCATGTGTATACTACCTTCAGATTCCTGATGAAAAGAGCTCCAAAGGTTTACCCTTACTTTCTAAATTTTGACGAGTCATATTGTGTGTCCATTCAATTTTGTTGATTGTTTTCTATCAGGGGAATTAGTTTCAATCTTTTACTCCAGTGAGTTCGCCTTAATATTCTTATTAATAGAATGTCAGAGGTTGAGGGAGGGATATGTACTTCAGAAACCATTTCAAGATCTTTTACCATTTCTCTTATCAAGTTATCATCTATGGCCTTGTTGAAGAAATGTAGAATGTCCTTTGTAGAGATGCATTCTTTGGTTCTTCCTTCAGCTGTTATGTCCATACGTTGTCATCTTTGGTCCATTTGTCCAGCAATACATGTCTGATTGTTCAATTCTTATACCGGAACATCTGAAAATACAGCTATTGTCTCCTAATGACATGCTTTCTTTTTAGTACTAAAAGGACATGTTTGCTAGATTATGGGGGCAGTATGTGAGGATAAACTCTGTGTATATCATGTCTTAGCTATTTATCCAATATTCATACGTGTGCCCAATATGATATAGGACACAGGTTGCGCCTTTGTGGTGCAGTTCCTGTGGTCCTCGCAGTTTCATGTTGTTAGGGAACATCTTATTCCTTTCTTTTTCGTTGGGACTCATGTTTATCTTATTTTGCTAGGTTTGTTGCCTATTATTGGGGAACTCAGGTGCTGTGGGGATGTACTGGATGGTGCAGAATCAACAGATCATATTGGTCAACTTGCTTCTGAACAGAAGTGCATTGATGCTGTTATTGATGGTATGGGCGCACTGCACTCAACTTTGTTCGCAAACTGCTATTTGCATGAGTTATTTGTTGTCGTAGAATATGCATTAGAGATTTAAGGGGTGATGATTGAAGTAAACTGAGAATACATTGTGGTACTTTGGTTCTATACTGTTTGTCTCGTGGTGTTACCACCTGTTATCTATGTGTACAGACCAATCTCACTCAATGTTTGTAGATACTTGGTTTGCATGCCAATCCATCATCTTAAACATAATTCTCGTATTTTCAATTAGTTGATATTTTATCTAATAGAGCATGTTTCTATTGAAGATTGGGTGCCAAAGCGGTTGATGAAACTGTACATTGATTTCTGCACAAAGTTATCAGAAGTACCAAATAAGAAGCTATTGACAAAATTATATAATCTTGAAGTAAGTTTGGTGGATTTATATTACTTGTTTTGATTTTAAATATAAATCAGGTCTGACTAACTTGCCAGAGCCAAATGTGTTCCTTTCCTTCCGTTTTCTAACAGGTGTCTGAAGATGAAATTATTGTGTCTGATTGTGGATTGCAAGATCTGTCGATTACACCTTTTCTTGATGCCCTTAGATCACATAAAACAATAGCCATGTTGGATCTTTCTCATAACATGCTAGGTATCATTTTCCACTATCCCTACTTATCTCCATTTATATTTAATGTATGCATCAAGATTGGCAAATAAACAGTTGCAAGAAGTGCATTTAGCCTTGCGACACTGAGTGTGCTTTATCAGTAACCTATTTATTCACGTTAGACTATCTTATTTTTTAGCTTAGACTGATTAAGCATTATGTTGCTAACCTATTTATTCACGTTAGACTATCTTATTCACCTTGCCTTGGGGTGCATCTATGCCAGAGAGGTGTGGCACACCTTGCTGCGGCGTTGCAACTTGCACGTCCTAGTTCCACCTGCAGACTCGCGTCTAATCGAGTGGTGGCCAGATGCCCGCCTACAGGTGCCGAGGCAGCATAGGAAGGGATTTGACTCCCTTGTCTTGTTGACGGTTTGGACCTTGTGGAAAGAGCGTAATGCTCGAGTTTTTCAACACATTGAGGAGACTCCCGTCACCGTCTGCCGCAAGATTGCCGATGAGATCGAGCTATGGAAGCTCTCGGGCGCTGTAGGGCTGGCATCTTTGTGGAGATAGCGCATTAGGGTTTGGGCGCTGTTCTTTTGGCCGTGTGTTTGTATGCCCTACTTCCTAGCATGGCCATGTAACCGCATCTATGATGCCGGAAACGTTGTACTCTGGGCTCTGTCCCTTTTCTTCTAATGCATTGGACACGCAAGGCTTTTGCGTGTTCGCAAAATTAAGCATTATGTTTTTAAATTGCAGGTAACCAAACAATTGAAAGGCTTCAAGAAATATTTGCTTCGTCGAGCCAAACATACGGTGGCTTGACACTGGATTTACATTGCAATCGATTTGGTCCAACTGCTTTATTCCAGGTATTTTTACTATTCCATAAACCTGCATATCAAAGTGGAGCCACAGTTAGTCTTAAAGTCATATTTTGTGCATAATTTACGGATGAACAGATATGCGAGTGTGCTGTTATGACTGAACGATTGGAAGTACTTAATCTGGCTGGGAATCGCCTCACAGATGGTTGCAGTTCTTATCTTTTCACAATCCTACAGAAGTGCAAAGGTATGTGTAAGTCGCGACACCCAGGATAAGTGTGTATATTTTTTGGGCTGCACAAACTCTAGGCTTTGTGTTTGTCTGCAACAGAAGATATTTGTTTGCACCTTTGGAGTTTCTGCCATAGCTTGTTTTTCTTAGTGAGCACCCTTTACTTTCGTCTTACATAATACATGCTATGTTTTTATTTTATGACAGCACTATATAGCCTGGATGTTGAGCAGTGTTCTATCACATCAAGAACAGTTCAGAAGATGGCAGATGCACTAGATGAAGGATCGGTCCTTTCACACCTCTCAATAGGTACTTCTGGTAGTTCTCCCTTGTATATAACTCAAACTCTTGGACCATCTTCATGTATAAGCATTCGCAGCTTCAAAACTCCATACTTTTGACAGGAAAGAACAATCCGATTTCTAGCAACACAATGCTTAACCTTCTCTCCAAGCTGGCTTCTCTGAAAAGGTCAGCACACATTGTTCTATTACAGTTAATAGCAATGAAGTTTGGTGAAATAATAGACCAGCTATACATGTGATCAATGCAGGTTTTCACAACTAAGCCTTACTGGTATCAAACTGAATAAGTTAATGGTTGATAAGCTGTGTTTTCTTGCTCAATCCTTGTGTGTATCAGGATTTCTGCTAGGTGGAACTTCCATTGGACCGGTGAGTCTTTTTTCCATGCATGATGGTTAGTTCGTGCAGCTTGTGACAAACACTTTGCCTTAGGATGCTGCTCTTCTTGCAGGGAGGAACAATTAGGCTTACCGAGGCATTATCTAGCACATCCCAGGAATTGATGAGGTTGGATTTGTCTAACTGTGGGCTCACAGCTCCTGAATTCTCGCAGATATGTACAAATCTTTCTCGAATCAATATTCTTGACTTGAACCTAGGAGGAAACTCCATTAACCTAGAGGTTTGCTTTCTATTCTGAAACAATTTGATATATGCAATTTTGGTCCCGTGATCGGTTGAGTTACATTGCACAATGCAGGGATGCGACGCTGTTGGGGCAATACTTGCAAACCCCCAATGCAGTCTCAGATCTCTCACCCTTGAGAGATGCAATCTTGGGCTTGTAGGCATTACTCGTATTATTCAGGCACTAGCAGGTGAGCAACAATTATACTCAAAATAACACCTTATGTATCAAACTCACGATCGTCTGTCATTTCCAGGGAATGACCAACTGGAGGGACTGCGCATGGCTGAGAATACAAACTTGGCACTAGAGCGGACATTGCATTTTGACGAAGACATGCAAGATGTATCGACAAGTACTGGGCATAAACATAGCGACAATGCTGAAGCAAGGGCTAATACAGCTCCCGGAAAGGTAGATCTTGAGAAGATGGTGGTGGCAGATAGCAAGATGAAGCGGTCGACGAAGACCACCGTGCACCGTCGGGTGCCTCCCGGAGCTGCGCAAGCTCTTGCCAGCGAAACTCTTATTCCGGCTGTCAGGTCATTCAAGAACTGGCAGAGGCCCTCATTTCGGCGAAGCAGCTGAAGGTGCTCGACCTCAGCCGGAACGGGTTGTCCGAGGAGGCCATACAGTCGCTGTATTCTGCTTGGGCATCTGGCGAGAGAGGCGCCGGGATGGCTCGGAAACATGTGAGCAAGGAGGTGGTGCATTTCTCGGTGGATGGTACCAGTTGCTGCGGCCTCAAAGCCTGCTGCAGAAGAGACTTGCAAATGTAGTCCTGGATTGCCTTCAAAGGTCATATCATACTGTAGCCGCTATCAGGATCATATACTTAGATCACTGAGTAAATAACTAGGGCCTTTCTTTCGGTGTAACTTTGCCCAAAATAGAGACGGGCCGTCTGGACTTGGTAGCATATGGCATTGGCAGCAGTGTACATTATGTGGGTTTACTTTAGTGTAGATAAAACGTTTATGATGAACCTTCACACGCAAGACAAAAAAACGCAGCACCTGTCCATTACACGGAACCAAAGACTCGCAGACCTCAAATGCTCAACATGCAGCAGAACAGATTGGACAAGTAGATGCAATCAGTTTATGTTGGAAACAAGCATCGTTCCTAGCATTCCAAGCAGAAGAAATGATCACTACAACCCTTACAAAAAAGTTCTCTTGATGGGCTGCTAAACTCCATCCCCCACTTTCACCATGCGACACGTTTCTCTGAATTTGAATGACGCTGTATCACCATGCGAGATATAGAATGACGCGTGAAGAGAACGTGAGGGCACCCGCATTTGTGGATAAATTTTTCTAGAATACAACCACCCACCCTGACACAAGATAGCCTGTATGACCGCCAGCATATGGGTACAACCGGTATACATGAGTCCATGTTGGTCTTCAGGTAGAAAGTATAACCACATGAGTATCCAATACACTGCCCTGGTGACCACCTGTAAAAAATGAGCCACATTTGTTTTGTTAAAGACAATATCATTACGGTAATCCCAAACTGCCCATAGGAAGGCCTCCACTCCAATACGAATCTGACCTTTTTATCTTTTTATCAATCCCATTTAGCAAATTGCCATACATAGAAATGCTAGAGGGTGGTGATATGTTAAACTAGATTCGAACGGCGCGGCTCGCCGCGCGGCACTTGTTAGTTCTTCAATTTCTTGCCCGTGGTTATCACATTATATACAGATTATTAAAAGGATGTTTTATATCCATACGTAAAAGTAAACATGATGGTAATATCAATCTTGCTGAGAAGTTGTTTCTCGGAGTACCAGATGTGGTTTATGCACACATAACAAATATATCTTTCATACATCAACACAAAAACAAAAGCAGTGGTGGCAAATCTAAATATATCTAAACTCATATAATAGTACTATAAAACCAAACTCCATAATCTAAGATAAGCTCTAGGTACAGGACATGATATTCAAGGGCATGAAAGAAAGGCCCTGACCACACTCAAAAAGCCCAAAGCAGAAGTACAAATACATCAAATCATTTAAGCATCGCCAAGCAGGGCATATTCGTGTAAGCATGAAACAACCCCTGAATTCGGACAAAATGCAGAAGGAGTCCAATGCTCCGATTGCAAGATTGGTCTCACAACGGCTTCGCGCATCAGAGATAAGACTCCAATAGATAGCCTTGCAGTGAACCTGTTTTATATGTAAGAAAACCCATGAAGTGAGTATGTAAGTGAACTATTTTCAACAAAAGGTCCAAATATTCATTGGTGCTCTAATTTAAAGCAACATGCAACGGCATAATTTTGTATTACACACAACTGAGAGTGTCGCTCTAGCTGTGGTCAAGAATACCATAAATTTATAAAATGACAGCAACATTTAATGTGGAAGTTTCACAACCTAATGGCAACAATGCTAAACACAGGTTGAGTGTGTCATGCTTCAGCAAACTCACTCGGGAAGCTGGGCCCAATACTAAACCTGAAAAGAAGCTACAGAAATAGCGCTAAGGATAGGTATGACTATGGGATTACACCCAAAAGTACAGGAAATATTAATGTTAATCACATGATCAGGGGAGGTGATATAATGCACATGCAGGCTATCTCTGGATGCAGGCTAAGCCTGGTAAAGACTAAGCTACCAAGCATAACGAAATATTACCTAGCCTAGTATTTCAACTGAAGCCCCCTGGGCTTTTTCTGGCATAAATTCAGAAGACGGATAAACAAAGTTGTATTTAACGGGAAATTTAAGAAGACTAACAAAAACGGAAAGACAAAACCAGTACACAAAACTAAAAATCACGCAAGGAGATTGGTAAATAAACACAGATCCGAACTATTGTCACTCGATGATGCAGAGGAAGAGACCAAACCTATAACAGGGCTTGGGGCCGTCGAATCCTGATTTTGCGCCTCAGCCGCCATGTTAGCCTCCTCCTGCATCTTCCTACACCACTTCGTCTGCTTTGGCGAGCTGCTCGGGCCTGATCAAAAGATGAAGAGATAAACAATAACCAATATGTGGTACCATAAAGCGGCACCTGGAAATCTGGACATGAGCCAAAATAATATCGAGAGGATGAGGCTGGATATATGCACCACCAGATAATATGTACAGGCAAAAATATATCATGTAAGAATAAAACTTAATTAGTTGATACTTGTTTTCTGGATAAGGTAGAGTAAAAGCAAGCGTAGTATCCGTAAATATGCTATATGAGTAATATGATAGAAGGGGAGGGTGCATTTATTATACCATAATGTAAATTAAGAGCTTGCCTGTAGGTGATTGGCAACACTTTCCCTCGCAACTTTCTCAGCATTCATGAGCTCAAGTATCTATTATGCACATCTTCTGCACAAACAGAAGATGATAGTGCAGGTTAGGATGATTTTTATAAAGGAATATAATAATAGTACCAAAGGCAATATTCATAAGATGATGTTCCATCATTGCTTTGTGATGCTTCACCTTACTACACTTTAGAAGGCAATATTCCTTAGATGACAGAAGTGCCTTGTAAGCCTTACCACACAACACACAGAAAATATGGAATTCTGAATGAACGGCTAATAAACTATATGAGGGCCTCAACTGAATAAGGGAATTTTGGCTTTTCGCTCAGCTTGCTACCACACTATAGTAGGCTACACGAACATAGAGTAATCTGCGATAATAATCATGATATCACTCTGACCCTGAAACAAAAAAAAAAACGTTCACAAATGACCATAAAGATAGCAAATCAGTAGTACAGACAGACAAGCACACCAAGCATTTGTTTTCTCAGTTTAAAAATTATCTAACAGTATTATTTGAATGAATTATATAAACTATGACAAAACCATGATGGCGCTAGTATAGAAAAGCATTACACAATTTATGGCCAAACAGAGGAAGAAATCAGTGGATGAAATCACCTCACCTTGCCTCTCCAGCTATGACAGCAGATCCACACAGCAAGATCTCCAATAGCTGGTGCACACAGGAACATCTCCAGCTGCTGCTCAGGCATATCAATCAAAACCTGTACAGAAGAACCGAACATGCACCTAATTACACATTGAAAATAGTGGGCATTGCCAAGAACATGTAGAGAAGGCCATCAAGGTAGCACATAACCTAACTGTGATATGTAAGGCATTAAAGAAAAAACAGAGGACCAAAACAAAGCAAAGCATGCCCACCATGGATCAACCTGTCCTATCTGACCTTTTAGCTCTCCCCGAGCATACAGCCTCTCCGAAAGAGCAGTTTGAGTGCAAAATCTTAGATAAAGTGCCTTTAAATATCAGTTTCAATTTTGTAGGTAATTATATGTGCACATCAGAATATCGCAGCAACGTAGGGGAAAATTATGAGAACATAAACTCGGAAATTAAAGAAGTCTAGCTGATTAAAATAAAAACTATCATTAAAAAATAAAAATGTTTCTCTATCATTCATTATTTGCGGAACCCTAAAGTACATATTAAAAAATAAATCATAGTCCAGTTTAAATCTTGCTGATTTATAGGAACCAAAATGCCGCTGTGTCTACAGTTTATCTACATATTAGAAAACCTAAAAAGGCTAAGAAATTATATGAAAAAAAAAAGAAACGTGCAAAGAAGCCATTGACTGATCAAGAAAGCTCACTTTTAATACAACAATCTTTTCATTGGACAATAAGGGCCAGGTTCATGGGATTTGGGACTCAGACACAATAGGTGCTCATGTAGTCCTGAAACAAATACAAAAGGTGGATTAACTGGTCTTGGAAATATAGTGAGGAACCAAGAAAAGGGACATTTTTCTCCCTGTGAGGCATACACTGAAATTGGCCAGCAATGGTGCAATCAAAGATCTTTTTCATGCCAATACAAATTTCTTCTTTTCTGCAAGGATAAACATGGGAGTACAGAAATCAAGAAACACATTATTTTTTCAGCATTGACAAAGTACAAACATTTTATAAATAAATGATTCTGGCCTAAGCAAAAGATAAAATGATTATCTATCTACATGGCTTTCGGGTAATGTAAACAGGATTTTTTATCTATAAGCAATCAAATGCATCCAATGGCACCCAGGTTAATCTTGGGGATATTACTTATAACTCAATCAAAGGTAGGGTTACATATTAACTCGTATCTTAAAGAGCAATGGTGCGTTCTATGATGGCCTAAACTGGAGCTTTCCTAGTAAACTAAACTGGAGCTTTCCCCCTGAACACTAACCAGCAAAACAAAAAAGAACGAATGATTTAACCTGTATGTCCATGGACGGTGTAGATCGGATGAACTGAGGTGAAGAATCTGGAAACCAAATCGAGAAATTATCATTGGGAAGTAATCTACGAAGAACAAACATTCAGTGAAAAAACAAAATTACCTCAGACTGTTTGCATAGAGGCCAGATGTCAATGAAGCCAGGTCTCTTGGGCGTTTCAAGATAAATTGATTTCAGCGAGCGGAGAAGGGCAGGGCTGGCAGGGGCGAATCGGCGGCGACTCAGCTCGGCTCGTCGTCACTGTGGCAGAGCAAATACACGTGCACCTCATTCTAGCTGACCACCGCTCGCCGTGGCTCCTGCTCGTGGTCGTGGTCCTCCTTATGTTGGAGAGAAAGAGGATGAGAGAGTGCAAGTAATCTGAGAAAGATGGGGGCTTGCAGCCGGTTAATCGGCGGCGGCATACCTCGGCATGTGGTCCTTGTCTCCATCTGTGTAGCGGAGGAGCACCGGCACGAGCGGCTCGTGCCTCTATGCAAACAGCACCGGCACGAGCGGCAACCTGGCCAGCTCGGCTCGTCGTCACTGTGGCAGAGCAAATACATCCTTGTTTCTGTACACGGTGAGGTAGGACATGTCATTAGAGAAGTGCTGGTCAAAATATAGGTATTAACTATAGAAATTGGGTTCATGTAGGATTTGAAAGCATGTGTTGGTCTACCTACCAGCAAGGATATATTGTCTATGAAAGGAATATATAAAAAATAGTAATGATGGTAGAGAACACGGGACTGTTGTACTATATATTCCAAGAAAAATACCATTACCTTGTCGGTACAATATGCTTAATTAAAAGGGGTGTCATGTACTTCCATTTCTGAGAAAGAAACCTAAAAATATTGCAAGCAACTGAAAATTAATGCAAAGGCCAAAATCTATGACTGTTGTATGATGTCATAAAAAGAGAAACAACTCCATGTGATTTACCTAAATTACGTTGACCTTATATTGTATACAGAAGTTTTTAATATATTTTTTCCATGCATACTGAGAAATCACAAGCCATATATGAACTAAATGAAATCTGTAGTGTACTTCACCGTTGCATGAGATCTAACACTCTAGCAGTTAAAACTTCTCTCAGGACTCAGAGAACTAAATAAACCTCTATGTTTTTCCGGAACAAATCTAAAAACCCTGCTTATGATAACTTGTTGGATATGCCTTTCACTGACTGAAGGATTAGTCACTGATAGGTTGAGTTGCAATAACTGATCAAGCAGTATATAGTAACTTAGTAAGACATGACCCATTCAAACCATGAAAAAGAAATATTCCCAAATAAAGCATGGTATGTGTACGCTAGCTTACAGTTTTATTTTCAATTATGGTTCAGCACTGCTAGCAGCAAAACGTTAATGCAGCAACATGCTCCAAAGCTCAGGTTTGGTGATACATGAGTAATTTAGAAAGTAGAAAAGTAGATAGCACTTGAACCCATCAGACTAAATTGCTTGCACAAAGTAGAAAAGTACATTATACCGGGGTCATGCTTTGTAGAACAGAATTGAGGTGATTTTAATGAAGGGTCGTTCAGAAGGTCAGTATAAACAATAATTAGAGTAAAACGGCCCAACAATGAAAAATGGTAATTATTCGGTGCATCCACTATTTCAGATGAACCTTGACAGAGATCAGTGTCTACAGTTGCTACAATATAAGTCACACCACTGTCCAGATTTGTCTTTCCTTTAGTTTTGCCTGCCATTTTTTTAGTCCAACATAATTGGCATCATCGAGAACCAACATATGTGTCTTTTAAGATATATGTCAAAGCCGCGGAGCACGTAGACTCAACAGCTTCTTCTTTGTCTCGTTCTTGCAAAATTATAATTCTTTATAGGGTATGACATGTTCGAGATGGTTTCACAAATTACAAACATTGCAATAAAGATAGCTGCACTTTTCATTTTAAATATACATCAAAGAACCAACTACAACTTGCTAATATCTAAAATGGGCACATTTCTTTCTATAAACGAAGAGACTGTTGGAATAATCCTGTGCGTTCTAGAAATATCTACCATGTAGTAAGGTAGTAGCTAGTAGAAGTCTCTAGAGTACACATGAGTTGTACCTAGTGGTAGTCTCTAGAATACACATGTGTTGTAATCTAGTAGAAGGCACTAGAAGGTAGGTCTAGATATTTCCTACCTAGGTCGGTTGTAAAGTCCTATAAATAGGACATGCACCCAAAGGGGTGGAAGAGGGTGAATAGGTGAGATGTAGTCTCCGTCAGGACCGTGGTGTGTGCCCGGCCGGCAGGAGAGCTCCCTGGGTTGTACTGCGTGTGTGCGTGTGTACCTCCATGTATATGTTTGAGTAGTTGTGAGAAATAAAACCAAGATATAGGCGTCTGTGCGCCGGAAAACTATTGGTGTCTCCTTCGTCCGGCGTTTGTGGCGTCGGGAGGCTGCTCGGCGTGTGTCGCTGAGGAGGGTTGGTTTGCCAAATCCAACAATTGGTATCAGAGCCGCAAGGTTCGGGGCTGAGGCGCGCGGTGGCGTCGGACGGAGGCGGAGGCTCGGCTCCATGGCCGGGTGTGATGCGCTCACCGGCGCCCAGGACTCACGGATGAGCAGGTTGGGCTCCCGTACGAGAAGATCCCAGGTCTCACGGATGAGCAGGTGGCTCCCGTACGAGAAGATCGGAGGTCTCACGGATGAGCAGTGGCTCCCGTACGAGAAGATCGGATCACCATGCGTACGTGCGCGGGACGATCGTGAAGAAGTGGTGGCGACCGGCGTATGTGAGCGCCAGGTTGTGTCCGTGGCGGTGGCAACCGGCGTATGTGAGCGCCAGGTTGTGTCTGTGGCGGTGGCGACCGGCGTATGTGAGCGCCAGGTTGTGTCCGTGGTGGTGGCGACCGGCGTATGTGAGCGCCAGGTTGTGTCCGTGGCGGTGGCGACCGGCGTGTGTGCGCCAGGTCGAGTCCGTGGCTGCTAGGTTTCACAAGTGAACGCATCAGGATTAGGGGGGAGATTGTTGGAATAATCCTGTGCGTTCTAGAAATATCTACCATGTAGTAAGGTAGTAGCTAGTAGAAGTCTCTAGAGTACACATGAGTTGTACCTAGTGGTAGTCTCTAGAATACACATGTGTTGTAATCTAGTAGAAGGCACTAGAAGGTAGGTCTAGATATTTCCTACCTAGGTCGGTTGTAAAGTCCTATAAATAGGACATGCACCCAAAGGGTGGAAGAGAGTGAATAGGTGAGATGTAGTCTCCGTCAGGACCATGGTGTGTGCCCGGCCGGCAGGAGAGCTCCCTGGGTTGTACTGCGTGTGTGCGTGTGTACCTCCATGTATATGTTTGAGTAGTTGTGAGAAATAAAACCAAGATATAGGCGTCTGTGCGCCGGAAAACTATTGGTGTCTCCTTCGTCCGGCGTTTGTGGCGTCGGGAGGCTGCTCGCGTGTGTCGCTGAGGAGGGTTGGTTTGCCAAATCCAACAGAGACCCATATGTAAACCTTGACTTTAACCTCGTATAGGCAGCAAGGGACTGAGAAGCTAAGGCAATCTAATTGCATAAGCCATATGAGGTCAGTAAGAAGTCAGTCTTATAATTAAAGTCGTGACAGTACAATGAAGAAAAAAGCTTCAGAGCACTGTACAAATGTAGACTACAATGGAAAATGCAACCCTATTCAAGGTTGATGCTTAATTCAACACATTTTGTTATGTAAGATCAGGGGAAGAATCATAGTTAGATGTGAAGGTCAACCTTTGTAGAGAGGAACACAAGATCATATCTCTTATAGTTACAATAGCAGGCGACTGAGAAAAACAAACATGAACTAAAAAGGATACACCGACAAAGCTAAATGAGAATACAAAAGAGGTGCATTAGAACTATCGCTTTTCTCATATTTACTTATCACCAGTAGCAACGATACACAATAACACATACATATACATGGACAGGGAATACAAATATCTACCTGACATGTGACAATTTAGTCTCACAGAAGTGTTCTGGAAGGCTGGAAAGAAGACCACGAAAATGACATCCTGCTAAACAGAAATAGAAACCAAATAAATTAGCAACGGTGTGTAGGTTCATTCAGATACATGGAGGACAAAGAAGCAAATATAAGCTCTGCCATCCAGTATCTAGCTCCACCTCTCAGACGACAAAGAAGCAAGAAGTGATAGACCCCAACCTGCTTGCACATGCGGATGACGATGTACGGGTCGTTGGAGCAGACAACGGCCATTCCAGAGGTGCAAGCCGCAGCACGGTCGCCAAAGACGAAGCCGTCGGTCAAAGTGCCAGCCGCTGGTCGAAGTGCCAGCCGCTACACCGCCGGTCGAAGTGCAACCATTACCGAATATCTTGTTTACTGCAAGCATTTGGCTTGATAACGACAAACACGAGTGTGAGCAAGCAATATTAACTTTGTTTTCCCGTGCAGTAAAAAACTAAACCAAGATAATAAGAACTGTAACAACCTATCTTATTTCATCCAGGCAAAGAAAAGGACACGCCTAAACTGCAATATGTAATTCCTTGAATGAGGATAAGAAACACAGAAAAGTGACTACTTTCCTTGTATTTAAGGACAGATAAGTTCATCTCATTACAACTGGGTGACAGATTAAAAATATATGACATTACACTCACAAAATAAATCAGTAACATAACTCTGTGTTTTGATTTATATGAATCAAATTATGTGTGATCAGCTCAATGACCCCAACATATTATAATAGAATTCACATTTACTGGAAATAAATAGAAGTCATGTCGGAATCCATGGGTACATATAAGATGATTTCTTATATATTAAGAGCACGTACCATTTCTTGTAATAAATAAAACGTTGAGAACAACAATTTTATGTTTCTGCAAAAGTAGTAATTTATTCAACATATGAAGAGCTAGTCGTATAATCACCTCAATATTCATCAAATCACAGATTCAAGATATGGTTCACTCCTTACTGGGCTCTTCATCTCCTAGATCAAATCCCATCAACTCTGGGCACAAGATCTGAACTTTGCTGCAATACCTATAATCATGAAAATAGAAACAAGGAAAATAGTTAGCAGACTAAATACTTAGCAGCCCATAGTACTAAACTCGTTGCATTCAGCCAAGGAAAATAGTTATCATACTAAATATTTGAGCAAATCAATATAACGCAACAAAAAATCAGCACGGCCATCACCTTCAACCTACAAATCCAAACCAGAGGCTAGGTCACCCAGCTTCTCTTGTTGAGAAAATAACATGCGAGTTGGGAGATGCAGTACGCGTGCAGCAGCCACCCAGCTTCTCTTGTTGAACGCCGTGCAACCAGAGGCTTGGTCCAGCAGCGCACCAATGATTAACGAAACAACCTCCTGCAAAAAAAAGGCAGTCATGAGAGATCCAGAATTAGATGGAATCAAACACTCTTGATACGCAGTAACCAAGCAAAATCGAAGCAAAATTCAAGATCTGAAGAGTTTGAGATGTACGCACAAGAAGAGAAAATTCGAGCAGACCAGATTTGAAGAGTTTGGCGATTTGGGGATCTTAGCTGTGGTGGAGAGCCTCCTGCGTACCAGAAAAAAGGAGAGGGAGATAGAAACCTGGGATTTGTTCAAAGCCAGTGCAGGAGAAGGGGAAAACTGAGAGAGAGAGAAAGGGACGGAGGGAGAGGCTCACGTCGATGACGATGGTGATGGTGCGGCTCCTCCTGCGCCACCCCGATCTCCCCATCTGCCTCCTGCACCCTGGCAGGCCGCCGCCTCCATGTGCGCCCGCTGCGGGCCGGCCGCTCGCCCCCGCCCTGCCTGGCCGCCGCCTCCGTGCCCGGCCACCGCGGCCTGGCCACCCGTCGCCGAGGGAGGAGTGGGAGGTCGCGAGGGAGGAGCGAGGGGGGAGGCGGGACGACGCCAGACGAGCTGGGTGGGGCGGCGGCGGCGGGAGCTGGAGGAGAGACGCGAGGCAGGAGAGGAGAGACGCGAGGCGGCTAGGGTTTTCCAACGCGGTGAGCGGCTTATATACCGCAGACGCGAAATGACCAAAATGCCCAGAGAAGCGCAGTCGGAATAACGGGCACTGCCACCGCGCCGATGCTCTGTGCCGCAGCACACACGGAACAACCCACGACGGAGGATGACAGGCGGGTCCAGGAAAAAAACTGGGACCACCGGCAGTGACTCGGGGCGACGTCCGGGCGTGTAGAAAAGCTCCGGCCGATGGGGTGAATCTAGAAATGGACGGCTGAGATCGCTGGGAATTCCTTATCTACGGCTGTAAATGTCAAATCGCTGTGAAGCCTCCTACCCCCCCCCCCACGATTATACTCTTTAGATGTAAAGTGTATTAACCTCCAGATATGACAAAAAAAGGGCATGAGATAAATAGATGTTCTATAGACTCCGGAGCATCACAAAAAAAATGCATTTTTAAAACCCGTCCAGCTACGTTTCACTAGATTGTCTTTGGTTAATAACACTTTCCAATGGAGGAACCACAAAGATATTTTAATTTTTAAGGGGATCTTGAGCTTCCACAAGTATTTTCGTAGAAACCTCGTGTGCCCATTTAAGAAGTCTGCATACATGGAATTAATAGAGAACAACCCTGTAGTCGTAGCTTCCAATTAATTAAAATGATCTGGTTCAGTTGTTAGATAAATTTGCATTAATCTCTCGGCCAAATGTAACCAAGCGGTCCATTTATCCCCTATGAGATCCCGTCTGAACTCAATATTAGGCGGTGTCTCACTTAAGACATGAGCAACCATGTTACTCTTATGTCTCGCAATATTATGAAGTGATGGTTACTCTTCTACTCTTAGAGCGATCCCACAATCAAACATGCTCCCAAAATCTAGTTTGAAGTCCATTACCAACCACAAAGGATCCAGGTGCAAAGAACTCCTTTTTAGCCTCCATAATCCCTGTCCAAAAAGGTGAATCCAATGACAAGAGCATGAGTCAAGCCTATGCAAGATAAGGTAATTCGCTCCTCGCTTCGTGTGGATCCTATAAATCGGTGAATGACTTGCTAACTCATGCAGATACCTTATGTACTTAGGTGGGAACCACAAAACCTACCATAAGCAAGGATGGATGACGAAACCGAGGAAGAGAGACAAGGAGAAGAATAGTATGAAGCTCCAGCAATGGTACTACTGCCTACCCAGGAACCGTGCTAACCCGCCTACTACTGGACGACTGTTGTTCACTACCATGAGCGGTACTACCACTCCTACTACCTCACCCCATGTCGATGCTTTTTGCATACCCCCGTTACAAGGCTGACATAACACGAGAACTAATTTTGAAAGGGAGATAGCCGATACTACCGTCCCTACACACGATACTACCTCCCCTGCAGTTCTCTGAACGCAATCAGCGGTACTGCCACCCCTATGGCCTGTACTAATGCCCATGTACTGCCTGTGTGCAGATTTTGGCCTTTGAAAATGTAATCTTATCCACAACTTATCCTACGTGGCTAGCACTATAAATAGGTCTCCTCCCTTAGATCTAGGGTTAGACTTACAATAGATTTTAGAGTTCAACTTTGCTCCCCTGTCCCCATGTGTGGAATCCAAGGCCTCCATGTTATAGAGAATCTTGCCTCCTTTTGTCATTACTCTTTGTCTATCAGAGTCTAATATTGTGTGCCAATCTTTCCTTGCAAAGGGTTCTATTGTATCGGTAGACCGACCGATTTGGGAAGAATGGTTTCAATTAGGGTATTGTCTTGGGATTTGAAATTCGGAGGCAGTTGCTGCCAGCTGATTTTCCTTATAGGCTTTGCCATTTATCTCCGACCTGTCGTGTTTTCACGCATGTTCTCCCCTTGTGTTTTTTCGTGTTCATGTCATTCATTACAAATCCATGAAGATCGGGCCAAACCGATCCACATCAGAAGGCCCAAGATGGGATTTGGTGACTCTAACCTATCGAACCATTCAGCCTAAATGTGCAAAATGGGTTAGCCATTAGGTTAATAGGGTTAGAAAAGGTTAACCGTTGGTAATTAAGGGTTAAACCACTTTTAGCATTATGCAATGATGGTAAATAGTTGACCTAGCTGCAGTTTTTGTTTCCATGACCTTTGCTAAAACAAAACTAACAATTCACAACCATATGACATATAGGCACAAATCGACCACACAATAGTTCAAAAAGTCTTGAATCCACACTCATATATGTAGCAAGATTCAGCATCAACAACTATAAATGCAGTTCATCCAACATCATCATTCATACATGGAACAATTTTAAAGTCTGGAAACATGTGAAATTCAAAGAAATTGAAGCAACACTTCATTGCTCCATTAGCAAGAAGTTCCATGGCATCAATCCACAACTTTTCAACTAGTTCAGTCTTAATCTCTTTGTTCGGGCACAACACCTTGAAAGTGGCCAAGTGCAATGAGACGACGTCAATAGCCTCCTCGGCCAAGTCATCAAATGAACTTTCACCCATAGGCTAATGAAAACTCATAGTGGAGCCCGAGTCGCGTAATTATACCAAACTTTTATACTTTTTTGCATTTTCACCGTATTCTGGTTATTAAATATATGTTTTCATTACTTGGTTAGCATTGTTAACAATGCAACAATGTTTCTCAATATTTATTATTCTATTTTCCGCTACAAAGTTGCAATGTATGTTATTTAAAATATATATGTAACTTCCGAACAATATTATTCCCTTTCCGAGATTAACACCCTTAAAAATTACATAACCACTGTAAATGTGAAAAGAGAAAAACACACATCCTTGAATCTTTTCTTACAAATATAAGTTATATAGTGTAGATGTATATTATTGTGTGAATATTGTTCTCAATTTTTAGTATTATTATTGAAAGAGATTACATAGCAGGGCCCAATAAATATCTTAATAGAGGTAGTGTATGGTTAGGTAAACAATATATAGAAACTTCTGGATTTAAGTTGAACAATTGGCATGATCCTTTTTTGTGTGGCCAAAAGTTTTTTTAAAATTATAGTCGGTTCAATAATAAGTTGAGAATATGTTAAAGATCTATCCTTGTTATTACAATGTATCCGCTTATAGTAATCACCAACGAGCATAGATTTATACTAATATGATCAAGTGTCCCTAGGACCGTATGACCAAATGGGATCACCCAGGGGATTGCATGTATCAATCCCGAAAAGCCCTTGATTCCATTTTTGGAGTTTGAAATCAGATCCTCTAATCCGTGAATGATTGGAGTATGCACTGAGTCAAAGAAGAAGACTGCAGTGCTGCTCATCGTCTCCTCCTATTTATTGTAATCCACTTGAGCATAAGAGCGTCCCCTAACGTGAACACGAAAGTCTAGCACCGAAATCTTTTGTTTATCCAGAGAGCTTCGTCGTCGCCCGTGATCCTCCATGGGACTCTCGGTTGAACCCGAACCCGAACCTGAACCACATGAACTCGCCGGAGAAGAAAACGAGACCGTAATCAAAGCGTACCTCTATCCTTGCCTCATCTTCCATCTCTTGCAACAAAGACAAGCCCTCATATCTCTCCATTCCAGCATTCTCCTCTTTGGCGCCAGCATTGTCACCAACATCAGCAACCTTACCGGAGAAGTCGTTGACAATACCGTTGGCCCTCCAGTCGCCTCCAAGGCTCTCCCTTTTTCTGCTCCCCCTCTCATCATTTCAAAAGTAACCATTTGTTTGTTTAATTTTTTTGCATACAACCCAGGTAACCCATTAAGGGCTGGGTGGGGGCAACCAAACATGCTCTTTGTGGTTTACTTAAAAGAGGATGAACACGGAAAACAACATGAACTTATTGTTAAGCTTCATGCGCTAACCACTATTGCAAAAGAGACCGATCTGATGGAAAGCACCAGACAATCTACTTATACACTCAACACCCCTCCTCACATGTGACAGGAAGAGAGAGGCCAACTTGTGTAAACTCAGAGGTAGGCGCATGAAGAGAAAGAGGCCTTGTACGTGGACGGAGGGGGCATCAGCATTTTTTTTGGAAAATTGCGCCACACAGGACTCAAACTCGAGAACTTGGCTCTGATACCATGTTAAGCTTCATGCGCTAACCACTATTCCAAAAGACCGATCTGATAGAAAGGGCCAGACAATCCTCTTATACACTCATCACTTATGAAGTGTTGGACTTCAGACGCTAAATATGAGCGGTGGATATCCGCCATTTGTCCCCGGACGACCAATTGCACAGAGCTCTGGACATGGCTGGATTTAAACGATGTAGCCTTTTTATCCAACAATATTTTGGCCAACCTCTTTTGCTGCTTATGCAAACCATCTAGCAAAGAAGGAAA
Source organism: Poa pratensis (assembly GCA_947311845.1). NCBI lineage: Eukaryota > Viridiplantae > Streptophyta > Magnoliopsida > Poales > Poaceae > Poa > Poa pratensis. The sequence goes on from CAMZMU010000034.1 coordinate 84,759,035, forward strand.
ATACATGTCTTTTAAATTTTTGCGGACGACTGTCATGGGTGTGGCGCCTTTGAGACAACACCCTTGCAGATTTTACATCCATTTAGAAGACTCAAATGCTATACCAAATTTTAACGAAATTTTGAAATGAAAATTTAGCATAAATCAACTAGCCATACATTCATTCATGGTTTGGTTTTCTTATCAAAACCACAATCTTTGTAGTTATGGGTTTTTTGTTACCCTTGTTGCCCTACATTCTGGGTTATGTACCAAAATCTGGTTAAGTCGTATTTTTTTGTTAAACTGTCCACTGAAAAAGCTTGCTTTGGTACAAATTATTAGCCCAGGAATGACCATCCCCAAAAGAGGAAGTCCTGGAGTGGCGAACTGATGGAAAAAAATTGTGCAAGAGCAGTAGCTTGTCTCGAGTTGAGCCATGTGAGGATACATCTACAAAAGTAAATTGTACATACATTTAGTTATTTTTTCGGTCTTTCCTGCCATAATCATATTTTGATTTGGTTATATTCATCGAAGTTAGTGAGGTAATTAAGCAAACATACTAATGTCTAAACAGAGGGAATAGTAAGCCTTAAGATTTTTGTAATAAAGCACATAATGCAATAACAACTAGCTTGGCACGCATTGATTAGCAGCTAGGCCAACTCCATTTTATTGTTACCAATCCTTACATGTAGTCTGGTTCCATGTACCATCCAAGTTAATCAGCTGGGCCTGATAAGCATGCAACCATTTTAGTCATAGCCCCGAAGTGTAGCTCACTCCGGTGTTACTCAACCATGAGTTCCCACAATAAAATCCCGCACGGTAAACCGTGTGGCGTCCACGGTGGACAGTGGTGTGTGCACCCCGCTCCACTTCACTCGTCTGGTTGTCTCGGCGCCAGGGCCAATGTTACCATACTCCCCGTAGTACAACGTGCTCAGCGCAAACTGATCTGACCACTCCAGCCACCCTGCTGGGGTGATGGAACCGTCGAGAGAGCTCTCCATCACGACCGTCCGTGAGTACTTCTTCCACGGACGGCCTAGATACACCTCCGTGCTACCTATGTCAGATGTGCATGTGATGCGACACTTGTGGATGGAGATGCCAGTGTTCTGGTTTGGGTCGGTCCGACCCTGGGCCGTGATTGTGTCCTTTTGGCCTGCCCGGGGCTTCCTAGGATGGATGTCGCAGTTCTGGATTACCACCGCGGAGTTGCCGAAGATGAAGTCTACTGTGCCAGTGATGCTGTCCTCGGCGTAGAACTGGCGGTTGGAGTGCACATAGAGCGTGTCCTGGTACGCCTCGATGTCGCACTGGTAAACGACGGAGTGGTCGCCGCCAACCAACAGTGCCACTGCCTGGCCCTTCCCTGAACCGGCGTCGTTGATGATGGTCAATCCCTTGGCTATGAAGCCCGAACCCATTTTTTTGAAACACAGTACAACGCAAGCGCTCATATACACGCGCACACACTCACCCCTATGAACGCACGCACGCACACCCTACCCCTATGAGCACCTCCGAGAGACTGAGCCGGCGGGTCGAGTCTTGAGATTGACGAAGTCACCACGGGCGCCTCGCTGTCGACGGGAACGTCGCCTCCCACTGAAGAATATTCCGCCTTAAATGAGAACCCATTGCAGCTGTTACAGACAATCACATTCACGTGTTAGCTAGTTAGTACTAGGAAATGTGTTAGTACGCTTAAAGGAAAAAAGATAAGCAAAAGTGTGAGCAAAACCGTAAAAGAAAGCGAGTGACATTGTGAAACAGTCACTCACTTTTGTTTCACGGTTTTGCTTGTGCACCGTGGATGAGATGGAGGATATAAAGATGATGAAAAGTCTATGGATCTAACGACAAGATCGAACTATTGGCATGGACATATTTGGCTTGCTTGTGCCTTTATATTTGGACGGTACAAGGCCGCAAATAGGCAACTGCTCCATTATATTTTGGGAGCTTTAGCTTTTGTATGGTCGATGCCATGATGGTAGGGTGATAATTCTAGGACTTTCCTTCAAGAACGTACCTAGCCAGGACAAGAAAAAGTTGCAACCAAATTGAAGAGGGGAAAAAGTTGGAGCAATATATGGCGCTTTTGTAGCAGTGGTCCTTGATGATCGTACTTCATGATATCGCTCTCGCCAGTTAAAACAAATATGACTTTCATTACTAATTTTTGCAAAATGTATATGTAGATCCCATGTGTAGTAGTTTTTGTAAGCACATCTACAAATGTCCACGTTTTCTAGATGCATAAATAGGTACGTACACCCCAATCTCAAGCACTCGATCATACGTGTTGGTACAAAATCCACTCTATATTATCCATAAATAGTTAGAAAGATAACGTTAGTCAAAGTTTAATTAAAATCTTGCCATTTAAAACATCAGAGCCAATACATGTATTCAGCAGTTTTAATTTGGTGCTACCGTGCAACCAACACTCGATATATAGTGCTAGTTAAGGTTATAAGAAACATCTGAATTTGGTACCATTGACCTAGTATATCTAACATGCATAAAAATTCAAATCCAAAAATATACAGATCAGGTGCTTTCTTTTTTAAAATAATACATTTTTAAATAATTTTCAGAAATAATACACATTTTTGGGAAGTTGCAAAACTAATACGCACTCGGTGTTGGCCAAGCCGACATGTACTTGTCAGCCACGGCGTGGCCGATTAGTACATATCAGCTACGTTGTGCCTGATTAGTGGGCCTGGACGCCATGTACGAGGGGGGCTTATCAACACTAGCTAATCGACCATGCCGTAGCTGATAGGTACTAATCGCCCACGCCGTAGCTGACAAGTACCTTTTAGCTTGACCTACACTGAGGGTGTATTATTTTTACAACTTCCTAAAAATGTATATTATTTCTGAAAATTATTAAAAATGTATTATTTTTTTAGCCAGATCAGGTTAGAGAGAGAGAGAGAGAGAGAGAGAGAGAGAGAGAGAGAGGGGAGAGCATCACTTTAGCTCATGAGATCCAGTGTCCCTTATTTTTTAAATCGCAAATTATATTTACAAGTTTCAGAAAAATCTGGAAAAAAACTGTGTAGTCATCTTACAAGGATGCAAACTCGCAATGTAAAATCCTTAAATTACTGGCTATAAAATGAAAAAATCTAATATATATTGGAGATTCGAAAATGTGTATATTTAGATCACACATTTGTCAGATTTATGTAGCTCTGAAATTGCATGTTGTGGAATACATCATTGACAACATGCATGATTTTTTACCAGATTCTTAGAACATCTAAATATGATATCATAATTTTTAAAGAAAGAGGTCACTGGATTTTATGAGTCAAAATTCCCTGTGCAGAGAGAGATAAGGATAATGTTAGTTTTCGCACATTCCCTGAAAATTCAATGAAGCTCCCGATCTCATATGCACCCTCCCGAATACTAAATTAAAAAGAACAATTTAAAAATTCTGAAAAAATTAGAACAAAGAGATCAAACTGTTCTACATACGTGCAAAGTTTCGTGAACGAAAACGACATTTTATGGTGCTGTGCACGACAAAAAACAAAATCAGTGTTGGATATGTTTATCGCCAATTTTTTGCAGATTTTTGTTTACTATGTTTTTGAACTATTTTTGTTCTTTGTGTTGTGTTTTGAATTTTTGCGGTATCCAGTATCTTTCATGACTTCTTAATTTTGAACCTACATGTAGTACAACGCATACGAGTGGCACACTAGCACGTAGTACTACGTACCTACGGTCGCGGAGGAGTAGATGGTGTAGCCGTCGGCGGCGCTCCTGTGGCCGGTGATGACCGTCTTCCCCTTGCCATCGCCCATCAGCATCACGTTCCTCTGCTTTCTCGAGATTCGCACGCTCTCCTCATACCGCCCGGCCTTCACGTAAATCACCTTCCTCCCTGCTCCGACACTCGCCTCAGAGGAGCCCACCGGCGGCATTCCCGCCGTCACCGCCGTGATTGCCTCGCTGATGGTCACGTGCGTACCGCTTCCGTCCAGCGCCACCACGGCGTCGGGCATCACGCCGTGCGCGGCAGACTCCAGGAGCTTCCTGTCACGGTCGGAGACCCAGGACGGGAACGTCCGGTTCGGCGAAGATGATGGCGTGGACGCGGCGGACGGTGGTGGAGCCGGTGACGTCTCGCTCCCGCTCTTGAGGTTGGCGTGCAGAGCCAACGCCGTGCCGATGAACTCCGCGAGCGCACCGACACGCTTGCGCACGCCCTCGCGCCCCGGGGAGGCTGGTACGGCGGTGAGGCTGTCACCACAGGTGCCCTGGTTTGTCAGCGCGGCGCTGAGCCACGTAGTCGCGTCGTGGGCGGAGCCGGCGGCCAGCGCGTCGCTGAGCTGGCCGTGGCTGATGTCAAGCAGCTCGGCGCAGTCGTCCATGCCCGAGGGCGGCCGGCGCGCGCGAGATGACGGCGCCGACGAGAGGTTTCGCGCCAGCGCGCGCGCCGACGCGGCCCTGGCCATGGCGAACTGCACCGAGGCCGCGAACGGGCCCTTGGCCGACCGCGACGCGGACGACGACAACGCCGTGTGGCACGCGCCGGGGTACGGCGTCGAGGAGCAGATGGCCGTGACGTTCACTGCTCGCGGCGCCGGGGCCGGCGCTGCCCGGGTAGTGGCGATCATGGACACGCTGCGGTCGACAGCCTTGGAGGTCGTCTCCTGTTGCTTTCCGGCGGCAACAGGAGCTGATAGTGTGGCTAGAGCTAGCACCATTGCGATGGCTTCTCGCCTCCATCCCAAGCTTGTCCTGCGGCTATGCACTGCCATTGTCCCACCTAGCAGTGGTGCTCTGCTGGGTTGACAGGTGCGTTGCAAGCACACAAGGGTTTTTATAGTGACAATTTGCACGTTGCATTACGAGGAAATATAGGAGGTCAAATTGATGCAAAGTTGAATTCATAGTACAACCACATGTTACCAAAATCATTGGTACCTATCGTGGGATACCACACGATTGTACTATGGATTTGTAATAAAACCAAAATAGCAGGTGCAACGCGACGAGGCTATATAACCTTGGCAGTTTATCCTCTCTTTCAGCTCAACATATAGTAGTAGTATATTTATTCACCCAAGTAAATGTATCTTCTTATTTTGTGCTATAGGGTAAATATAGGAATATAGAGAAAGGAACGACATTGATATGATTGAGAGGCATCCGGAAAAAGTTTTGAACTAATTGTACCGAAACTGGCTAGCGTGTTTTTCTAAAACTCAAACATGCTATATCCTTGGGACAGCACAAACTGAAGAAGACGAGTCTAGGCAAGATAGTGGAGAGCAACGAGGTAGTAATTCTACACTAGAAGTGCTATACTGGGAGTTTAGACGCATTCTTCCAGTAGCAGTTTCTGCTCTCCCAGTAGCGTTTAGTGCTATGCCAGTACGGTTGATGGTGTGCGAGTCCACATAATACATTGTACTAGTTATTTCACGTTGACATGCCAAGCAGCATGCTATGCACAGCACAAACTGTGCTACTAATACTCATTGGTCAGTGTCATTACGTACATTTAATAGCTTAAAGGTACATATTTACTATCACAAGAAATATTTTGCACCCGTGATTTAAGTGATTAAAAATGGACATTAGGTGGAAACAAGATTATTTTTACACTCATGACTCATCTCAATCTCCACAATAATTTTGATACTCACATTATTATTTCGATACTCCTTTACCAAAAAAGGACTGCGAGATTTATATCCATTTGCAAGCAGTTTCTTGATTAAGTAAAACTAACATAATGGATTTGCATTTAAACTTTTAAAGTCAGTTCAGTTGGATTTTTTGCTATCCAAATCAAGCTCTTGCACTGACCATGATTAGCATAGATTACGAACCAAATTATAAGGACTACACGTCCACCAAAGCCAGCTAATGTATTTTTTCTAAAATGTAGACATGCTAAGTTTCGACCCGTAAAAGTTGATGGATTTAATTTTAGACCAATAGTAGAAAGAAACAAGATATTTTAACATTAGATGAGTGTTCCGGATAGTTGATCCATTCAGTGGCGGAGGCAGGGGACCAGCAGGTGCCCTGCCCCCCCCCCCCCCCCCTAAGATCTTGAAATTTGCATTAGATCCCTGCTTTTTTGTGTAAAAAACTGTGTATTTGTGTGCTTTGCCCCCCCCCCCCCCCCCCCCCAGTAGTGGAATTTTCTGCTCTAGTCCCCCTAATTTTTTTTCTTGGCTCCGCCCCTGGATCCACTTCATACAGTTTATGCACTATTGGTGCTGTAATGGCTATATGAGAAGCAAGCCTAAGATGTTATCCATAAAAAAAATCTCTGCAATCGTATAGTGGAGGTACCAAACGAGGTACCTTTCAAAAACCTTAAATTTAAATATTCCCAACTACCCAATGATAACCTAACTTAATAGTTTTTTTCATTCCACAAATTTTCTCTCTAGAATTTAGGTGCACCCTTCAAGTCAATGCATTAAAATATAGTTTTACTTGAGATACCGAATATTGAAATTTTATTCGCAAAGTATTATTTCAACATATTTTTACTTTTACTAAGTTGAAAGTAAGTGGTGAAGCCATATTGACCCATTGTACTTCCGTAAGGCGACACATCCGTCACTCGTGCTAAGAGCAGACACAAGGAGCTCTCGGGTACGAAGAATGTATCTGGTGCATTAGGCCCGGTGGTGCAGCCGGTGCACCAAACCTCTCTTCTACATGTAATAGAGTGCATACACAATGATCACATAATGATGTAACATTCTAAATAGTTCAAACTCAAATTGAAACGAGAAATAAAAGTTCAATGTCATTAGCAATTATGAGCTGAATTCACAAACCATAATTAGATTAGTTCTTATTCAGTAAGAGATTTTTATTTTTATTTTATTTCCCGAGCTGTGTTGTATTTTGCAATTTTGTAGGGAAGTACATATGTACTATACGTTTTTATTGATATTTTACGACTTCTACACGAATGTACTAAGATCATGAACTCCGGAGGCATCACAAAACCCAGTTCACGAATACATTCTCGTCACAGGAAAGAAACATAGGAAAGAATACATACGCTTGGCAATAAAAAGCACGCTCCCACTCGGGGGCAGATTCTCGCGACATATACCTTCAGCTAAAAGGAACTAACTATTAGTAAATGGAATCTGTTCAGAATTCACTAGAAATAAAGGATGGTCACCACGCCGCGAGATTACCTCCATTTATTTGTATAAAAGGAATATATCAATACCAAGCTGATATAAATTACACCTGCCCTCTATAACAACATAATGTCAAGAGCTAGTCGATACATTAAGGATAGTCAAATTTTAAAAAAGAAATAAAGAAAATCTCTACCGAACTGATCAACGAAGCAGGATCAACTACCACCCCCTAAGGCCACGCCCGGACTACAAAAAAGATGCTCCATGAAGGGGACCGTGCATAAACGCAATTGTCTCCCAATCATAGATGATGGATTTTGACCCGAATAATGTCCGACTGAACTCCAGAAAATGCTTTCAACAAGGAGACGAACAGAGATCCGTCATTTTCAGGTATAACCAGTGAAGGTCAGACCTACGGTTTTCACCCCGGAAGTCGAGACATTTTGAAAAAAGAGCACCATGAAGAACGAAATCTTCCCGTGTTGCCACCCCGCTTGCCGAGAGTGCTGCAAAGCAGTGATCATCCGGTTCATAGTGTTCACCATATCCAAACTCACCTCCATCATCATTTGTAATCTCGAACTCGACATGAGCCATCTCAAAATTCCCATCACTGTCAGCACCACGATAATCACAGCTAAATATGCCATGGAGTGTCTCATAGTGCCGACAAATTGGAGTGTGACAGGTCCACACCATGGCCGACGGCAGCGACAGAATATCGGGCTGATGTTGCTGGCGCGGAGATCTGGTCGAGGAGCTTAGGCGGGACTACCTTCATGGTGGCGGAAGAGGGCTGTGATGTCAGCATGTCGGAAAGCTCAACCTGAATGTCTTATTCTCCAAAGAGTAACCCCGGTCTTGTCCTCCCGATTACCACTTCATGCCGATCCTTAGCTTCTCTGATTTCATCGCAGCTCAAAACAACCAGGAAGTTTCTGACCGAGGCTACGTGATGGCATTGTGCTCACGGCCAACCGACTTCTCCCTAGTGCATAATGGAGAAAGAAGTGTTCATTGACATCTTAGGCTCCCTTGATGGAAGATTTTGATGGGTTGGTGAGCCCATTATTTACGACCTTACATAGGTGCGACATGGGCTTACAACTAGCTTGTGGTTTTGATGTGATCTCGTCTGAATTCCGATGACTATCGTTTGGGTGACATTGATGTTTGACCCCACGGTAACGTGGTGGCTGATTGATTAACTTGCTGGGAGGCCAATCAACGAATTAATTTGTCTAATTGATCGCTATCGCTCCAACCGAAAATATTAGGGGGAACACCCAATGATGTAGATTGATGCATACGAGACAAGGTAAGCTGTATAAGTGGGCAAAAGGTTATTATATGCTGATCATCTGATTTACAGACGGTACATAGTACAACTTCATGTTACAAAAATCAGAACCTAATGTGTGCTCACATGTTTTACTGCAGTCATAAAACCACCTAGCGCATCTGGAGCACAACGACAACGAGGCTATATAAACTTATAAACAAGGATTCAGCCAAGTATCTATATTCACCCAAGTAATGTACATTCTTATGTGCTATAGAGTAAAGATAGAAAAAGAGAGAAGTGGACACACATGAGAGGCGTTCGTATATCACCCCTTGGACCGAGAGGCCTCTGGAAAACCTTTGAAGGCCATTGATGCCTTTAAGGGTCAAGAAAGTCTTGTGAGACTGCGATAAACCATTGCAGGTTGAATTGTATTGCTACGTTGTCATCGGGAAAAAATAAACTTCCATAAAAGTGAATTGTTTTGTTTTGGTGCGGTCGAGGATGAAACTGCTCGATGCGCAGAACTATTCGGATGTGAACATGGGCAATTTCCTATTAAGTATTTAGGTATACAAGTATATTATCCAAAATTTTCAAACACCGAATGGAAACACGTCGAGGAGCGGCTCCAAGCGGGGTTAAGTAGTTGGAAATACAAATTACTATCCCTTAGCGGAAGATTGGTGCAAATTAATTCAGTCCTAACTAATATGGTGTATATGATATCATTCTTTCAGCTGCCAAAAGGGGTCTTGAACAAATTGGATTATTTCTAATGAAGATTCTTTTGGCAAGGGGATATATTGAGAAAAAGAAATAGCGACTAGCTAAATGAGATTTAGTTTGCCGACTGAAAGATCAACAAGGGTTGAGTATTCATGACCTTTAGGTTAAAAATTAAGCTCTCCTAGGAAAATAGTTTTTAAGCTACTTTCTGAACTCCGATGACTAACGTTTGAGTGATATTGATGTTTGATCCCACGGCTAACCTGGTTGCTGATTGATTACCTTGTGGAGAGGTCAATTAACGAATTAAGTTGTCTGATTGATCGCTATCGCTCCAGCTCAACCGAAAATACTAGAGGGAAGTAGGGAACACAAAATGAATAGATTGATACGTAAGACAAGGTAAGCTGTATAAGTGGGCAACTGGTCATTTTAGTTACAGATGGTTCATAGTACAACTTAATATAACAAAAGTCAGTCTATTGTGTGATCACATGTTGTACTACAGTAATAAAAACCGACTAGCGCAGCTGGAACGCAACAAGGCTATATAAACAAGCATGATATCGTCTCTTCCAATTCAGCCTAGTATCTATATCACCCAAGTATATGTACATTCTTATCATCTTATGTGCTATAGAGTAAAGATAGAAAAGGAGAGAAGTGGACACACATGAGAGGTGTTTGTATATCTGGCGGGCGCAGGATTTTGACAGTGGGTATTCAAATCAAGTTTTTTTACAAAATAAAGTATAAAAAATCTAAAACAAGAAGGATTGCTCCTACATCACCATCACATCTGAATTTTTTTTTATTTACAAAGATGATCGACAATTTGGAAGTTTTGAGATCGACTGAGAAAAATTAAACATAGGAATCTAAAAAATTAGGGAAGTAAGGTTGCATCACACCTTATGTGGGCCATGTGGCTTCCATATGCATTTCCTGGTGTGTGCCTGGCTCGATGCTCATATGCCTGTTTTTTACTTTTTACTCGCTCTCGCTCAGTGCATAATTGGGCTAAGTCTTGAATCGTTATCGTTGTTGACTTGCAATTAGGCCATGGGCCGCTGGGTGTTTTGTGGCCGAGATGGAGGTTAGGTTTAATGGGAGGAGCCCATGGGCGCTTCGATCGTGCACATGAGCTGAATACATAAAGTACCTCATACACACGGTATATATACGAAACGTTTTTCCAAAAATAATGGGTATTCAGATGAATACCCATGAATCGAGCTGGGCCCGCCCCCCCCCACTAGGATTGAGAGGCCTCTGGAAAACATTTGAAGGCCATTCATGCCTTTGAGGCTCAAAAAAGTTTTGTCAGACAGCGATAGACCATTGCACGTTAAACGGTACTGCTATGTTATCATCCAGAAGGCAGAAGCTAGCTCTTTAGATGCCATCTTGAGCCTTGTCGAAGATACTAGACGCCGGCTGCACAGCCTGATGGGTTCACTTTGCGGGTGTTTGGTTGCTCGTATTTTACCTCTTTACATCTGTGGTTACCCAGAATCTGGTCTAGAAGAAACGTGACCCGAAACATGTTCTGCAGTTTATTTGATTGCCCACAATTTTTCATCCAGTCCCGTATGAAAGGAAACGAGTTAAGAAGAATCGGTGTTTGGTGTATATCTGTGTATCGCGTACTGTCACCTCTTATAAAGTGGGCCTAGCTCAACTGATTGGGGAGTGAATACAAATCCAACACCCAATTCCAAATCCTAAGGGACGCGAATTTAGTTTCCTATTTATACTTGAGGATCAGACCTTACTGATACTCATGCAATTTATTCTGAGGACCAGGTTTGATTATTAACCAAGATAAAAATTCTAATACTCATACTTTAAAGGTCGTGTGCATCCTAGTTGGTGAAGAGGCCGGGGAACGGGGAAGTGAAATTTTCCTTCCAATTTAAATTGAGCTATCAAAACATAGGGTCTACGCGCTGCCCACGTGAGCGGCCGGAAGCCCTCCTTGCCACCACCTTCTAGGCCACACCAAAGAGGGCATCGTAGAGTTTGTGTGACCCCAGAATTGCATGTTGTAGGCCGAGGATGGCGAATATTTCCCATTCTTGGTGAACTTCCAAGTGATTTTGTCCGGGGTCACCGGATCAAGTTGGACATCATGAAGTGCTCTCCAAAGGTTGACAAATTAATGGGGACATGTGCTCCACGGTGAGACCATCTTGTGTATTTATTTGAGAGGCCCAAAAGTCATTCTCCAAACCCTTGTGAACCGAAAACACTTTTCTCTTGGAGAGTTCGAAGATGAGAGGAGCGGTCGCCTCCCATCAAGCCACGAAGAATGCCAAAAAATAGCTCTATCTCAATTTCCCACTTCCACCTTAGTTGCGGCCGCGAACATGTTGACATCATTTGGAGTGCAAGGATTTCCAAGACCTACCCACGGTTTGGGTTCCGCATCCCACTAAAATCAAAGCATCGGAGGCAAAGGGCCACGACAAACTTTTTTAGGTTGAGGATTCCAAGCCCTCCCAAATTCTTTGGCTTGCACACTTGCTCGCAATTAACTTTGCATTTTCCTTCGGTTACCTTCTCACAAGCCGCCCACAAATAAGCACGTCGGATACTATCAATCTTCAAGAGGGACTCCAAAGGCACATCAAGAACGGTGATGAAATAGATGACCACACTTGTGAGAACCGATTTGACGAGGACGATCTACCGGCCATAGTGGTATTCTTCCCCTCCCAAGGGCGCAGCTTACCGGCCACCCTATCCTCCAAATGTTGGAAATGAATTTTCTTTAGGCTTGTAACCGACAAAGGAAGGCCAAGATATTTCATAGGTAAGGTGATGCGAGAGGCCGGGAAGGATTGTAGGATGTCATCAAGATCAAGGCCATAACATCTAATAGGTGCCACTTGACTTTTGTTGCAATTTTGACAAGGCCGGTGACCATGCTGAATTGAGCTAAGGTGGAGGCAAGGAAGTAAATGTCTTCTTTTTTTGGAGCAACAAAGATGGCGGCATCATCGGCATAGAGGGAGGTGCGGATGGTGGGAGACCTCCCCCGAACCTCGTGAAGGTGGCCTTGCTCGGTAGCTTTGCGAAGAATGTGGTGGACAGGGTCAATAGCCAACACAAAGAGAAGAGGGGAGAGGGGGTCCCCTTTCCGCAATCCCCTCCCATGCTTGACCGGAGCTCCGGCGATACCATTGAGAAGTACCCTAGACGAAGATGTGGATAGGAGCGTGGAGACCTCTAAAAGTGCTAGGGAAGCCAAGGTGTTGAAGTAACTCATCAAATAGTCCCATCTCACCGAGTCGAACGCTTTCTTGATATCAAGCTTGAGAAGGAGTGTTCAATACTTCGCTCGATCGTGATAGAATGTTGAGGTCCTTGATGCAAGTTGGAACCTTTCTGTCAGTCTCCTCCTGCATCGCCCTCGCCTACCGCCGCCGGTGTCGTGCAGATCTCCCGCCGCCTTCCCGACCCCTGGCGATGTGGCCTCGCACTAAACATGATTTCACTAGCATGCATGCCACGCCCTGGTGGACAGGGAAACTTTTATTGGGTTGGTGCAACAATGCGCGACATCTTACATAGGTACTCCTACATGAGAGGAAAAGTTTGTAGGCTTAAAATTAACTCGTGCTTTTGTTGTAATTTCTACTCTAACCTGATGTATGTTTTGGAGGATCTCCATGTGTCGGACTCAAACTGAAACACCGCTTGCAAAACCCGAATTAGTTATTACTAGTCATCGGTCCATGCATATGCATGGGCTAGCTATTATAAGAGCCGTCGTAAAATGAGATACAAATGCTTCGAAGTTGTCATCTTCATGTATATTACTTGCTTAAATGTTAATTTGTCCTAAATACAATTAGAACCATAGTGACAATTTGCAATTGAACATGATGAATTATATGAAATTCAAGTCACCTAATTTGGAACGGAGGGAGTAGAAGCTTAAAAGAGTAACCATCATCCCGAATCACCCTAGCATTCCTTCACCACACTTATTTACCCATCTTTCAGTTTTTTTGAAAAATTTATAATGTTAGCTCAAGCATTGACAATAGTAATTATAGACATAATGTCTAACAGCAGATGGGGAAACGTATTAGGAGCGTCAGAAAAAAATTCCCCTCCTTCCTGTAAAATACTGACAACATTTTCTTGAAACTGATTATGCGACCAAATGTAGTTTGCGGCTTACCATTTAGGCATGCCATAAAAATAACTAAAGTAAACAATCTAGTAAAATATAACAATCACCTATCCTATAATATTTCAGGTTAAAGCCCTCCCTCAAGTATGTCTCTGTCTAGCCTCCTTTGTTGAAAACTTCTGACAAACTCTTCTCATAAAGGTCTATCACCGGCCACGGGTTCTGCGTGGGAGTGGAGTCCCATCGTTATTATTCTATCGGAAGTTTTGCAACATCTTATCATCAGCACTAGCTTCTCGAGCGACATGCTGGCATCCAAGTCATCGACAACGGCTGCACGCACAGATGTGATAGGCATCGGTTGTAGACACCGTAGCACTCCACTAAAACGTCACGTCATACTCATACTAACTGCACTAACCCATGTCTGATAATATACAGAAAGCGTAAATGGAGCCCGAGATACATGGAGCCCTTTTCCCGAAAAAAAAAAACAAATGAAAATTGGCATTTTAAGTTTTAATAATTCCGAGTGTTAAACTCTGCCATTGTGCAAAATTTCAAGGCAAAACTCACCGTATTCTAGGCCATATAGAAATGATAAATCTGACAAAATTTAAAGTTCTTAAAATGTGCATTGTTCACCTATCCAGATCCACGCATGTGTCGTTTTTGCACGGTCTAAAATACATCAGATTGTGTTTTGTTGTTTCCATTCACAAGCAACTAACAATCTTTTACGAGATAAAAATGCGGCAACTAACAACTTACACAACAAAACTGAAAAAAAGTCACAGCTTTTTGCGACTGGCCTGCTGCACACTCCCATGGGGCAAATTGCCATCCAACACAGGCCCGGTGCGGCGTACGGGAGAAAGCCGCGTCGAAGTGCTAGCCACCATAAACCGACCATACCTGAGTAGATATTCCAAATCCCGTCCTCCAAGACGTATCTGAAGCGGACTTGGAAGTTTGAATCCCCAATATATACTTGCCTCTGGGACAAATCTTTCATCCAGAGATCGTCTAGGTATTCCAAATCTCCAATGACGTCAAGAAATCCGTGGAGCTTGTCATGCTTCCGACACGAACACGAAGAAAATGAACGTTTGCCCATAGGCTTATGTAATCTCATGACAACAAATCGAGAGGTAGAGCCACTCCAACTAGATTTTGAACCCGAGGCACATAATTATACTAAACTTTTATAGTTACTTATATTTTCATCATATTGTGGTTATAAAATATAATTTTATATTGCTTAGTTAGCATTGTTAACTATATAATAATTTTTATCAATATTTATTATTGTATTTTCCGCTACATATAGTTATAATGTATGTTACTGAATTGATATATCTAAGTTTCACAAGATGTTTTTTCCTTCCCGAGGTACTACCCTTAACAAAATACATAAGCACTTTAAATGTGAAAATATGAAAAGTAGACCGTCTTGATTCCTTTTACAAATATAAGTTATATAGTGTACATTTATATTATTGTCTGAATGTTTTTATGCATTTTTATATTATTAAAAATATTAAAAGAGATTACATAGCATAGGTCCTAACAAATATCTTAATAGAGGTGTCTAGAATATCTTAATAGAGGTTTGTAGTGTATGATTATCGTTAAAAATATATAGAAACTTCTGGATTATAAATTGAACAATTAGAATGCTCATTTTTTCTATGGCTAAATGTGTTTTACAAATTATAGTGGGTTCAGTAATAAGTTGACAATATGTTAATGATATATACTTGTTATTCAAATTGCTTTTGAAAACCTTGTTATTCAAATATCACTGATTATAGTAATCACCAATGAACATAAATTTATACTAATCTGATCCAGTATCCTTAGGCTCGTATATATGGCCAAATGGGATCACCCTTAGGATTGCATGTATCGATCCCGAACATACATTGATTCTTCTTTGAGTATTTGAAATCAGATCCTCTAAGCCGTGATTGATTGGAGTCTGAGTCGAAGAAAAGAAGACAACAACGTTGCTTGTTGATGTCTCCTATTCACCATAATCCATTCGGCATCATAAGTGAATCCCCTAACGTGAACACGAAGGTTCTAGCACTTAAAGCTTTTGTTTATCAAGAGATCTTCGTCGACGTCGCCCACGATCCTCCACGGGACTCCCGCTTGAACTTGCACCACATGAACTCGCTGGAGACAAAAAACGAGACCGTGATCAATGTGTACCTCTGTCCTTGACTCTTCTTCCATCTCTTGATTGTCTGAGCGGTCACCATGCTCGAGAGAGAATGATCGAAAGATAACATCAGTGTTTTGTAAATGCATTCTAGGGCAACAAAGACAACTCATGGTGCTCGATCTCGTACTTGTAGTACGTGCTACTATCCTAGAGAGTGACTAGCCTCACGGTTTCCATGTACGCTGAGGCTGAAACCTGTTGTATGCTCACGGCTAGCCTCACTGTAATTTCCATGTACGTCGAGGCTGAAACCTGTTGTATGCTCACGGCTAGTAAATGATACCAACGGTGAGCTAGTCCGTGCGGTGAACCGGAGAAAGCAGACAGCAAAGTTGGTGTGAGCTCCTCAGCAGGGTGATGGCAGTGCAGAACAACAAGGGACGGTGGGCCGATCAATGTATCGTCGAAGAAGCCACAAAGGCTCGCATGGCAGACCGAATTGACTGCGCCCTTTCGAATCGTCTGAAATCAAAGTAGACCGGTAAAATGGTGGCCTTCTCCGTCTATTATGGTGGTCTTTTCAGTCTATTTAATGGATTATACGAGATTGAGGCGCTGCATTGCATACACCATATACTAGCATGAACAGAGGACGTGTGTTGTTGTCTCTCTCTCATGCTCTGCCCATTAATGGCGACCTGACCATGCACTCGTCTGGACTCTGGACAGGATCAGTGCAGAAGAACAGAAAACGTGAACTGCTCTCCACAGTAATGGCAACTTGACCATGGACGTAGTAGAGGAGAAGAATTGACAGTTCGACCACGGATCAGAGCACGCAATTGGCATGTACTCTCGTTGTACTAGCCTGTGCATGTCAATAGTGCCAGATAGCCATTCCTCGGTACTAAATAAGCGAGATTAGCGCCTCGCCGTCCATATATGAAAGCTTGTATCGGATGGTGGCCAGGTAGCTGGGTAGGTACCCTCGTGGGTACCCAGTTAATTCTCAATAGTAAACCTTGAGATTCTTTAAAGCACATAATGCATAACAAGAGTTAGCTTGGCAGCGCATAGATTAGCAGCTAGGCCAGGTAATGTCGATCTGCGATATCCATGGTGTCGGTGGTCGCAGGTAATGTCAGATGGATATAATTGGAAGACCGTATTGGTGGTGGCGGGTCTCAGATGCGTTGAAAACATTGCTTCACAGCATGAAGTGCGGGCATGGCCGAGGGACGTTGTTCCTGTCCGAGTTCCACACATGATGCTTTTGAGCCTGGTTGTTTTGCAGCAGCGACCTTGACAAGTGGGGGCAGCAGCACTGGGAGATTTCAATTTTGGTGGTGCTCCTCGGGTACCGAGGCGTGTTTTCCGGGTGAGAACCCAAGGTCTGGCTTTTATTGGTTGTACCTGACAATGGCCTTGTTGAAGGCATGGTTTTGGAGAACTCGATCTTTCTCCAGGGAGAAAATCTAAGATTTTTGATCGGGCGACGATAACGCTTGTGCATTATTTTTTGTTCTTGCAGGCGTTGCTTTTGGAGAATGCATCCTAGATATCGTCGGACATCTTGTTGGCGCAGAGGCTGGATATAATTTATATCTTCGCGATATTAATACATTTCCTTTATCGGAAAAAAATATGCCTCGTTGGTGGCGACCAGAACGACAGCGTGGGCTGGTGACCATAGATGGTGACGTCCCACTAGTTCTCATGCCCTCCATCGTGGCCATAGATATCACGCCAGTGTTATAGATACAACTTATCTCTATTGAATACCTGTAAGGGGGCAAATATACAATACACAAAATTGGGGTACAATAAAGGAAATATACATAAATCCCTCATACAATGTTGAAAATACACAACATTATAAGTACTCTAACACCCTCGCCCCCTCAAACTCATTGTTGACGTGTCTTCGCAAGGTCAGCCATAGGGCTCGCAGTCGACATAAAAAATGTGATGGATAGTAGCAGTGCATATCTAGCAACAGGAGACACATGTATATCCAGCAATAGGAGACACATGCGATTTACCTTGGTTCGCCCCTAGGGAAAAACCTAATGCTGCTTGATTGTATTGTGTCCGAAGAACTTGTTCAAATGATCTCCGGGCCTCGCTTTATATAGTGTAGTGAGACATGGTTACAATGAATCGAGACGATGGTGGATCTTAATTGATTATGGTTACAGTTGTGTTTAGTGCATAATGGAGCAGAGTAGATACTTCAATCTTGATAGATACGTCTTCTCCTGTCTTAATGGCGAAGTTTGGGGTAGTTGATGTGCCAGCGTTAGTTCGAGGAGTCTACGCTTAGAGCATCCACAACACGATCCTAAGTTGTAGCCGTCAGGATTCCAATCTTGGCCCATCGGTAGTTGTAGACTTCGATCCTGCGCGTGGACATCCGAAACATATGAAAGCATTTAATCAGCGTCCCAAACAAGTGCTGAGCGTCACGAGGGAGAGGGCTTAGCTGTCGATTTTATTTCTTTGATTTGTTAAATATTTAAGCATCTAATTAGGCGCCGCTGGCGCTGGGTTGTGGATGCTCTTAGGCCTATCTAAATGCAAGGTTCTTAGCGCGGTTTTATAGGCATTTTGCTTACGTGATATACTAGTTAATGAAGAGAGAGAGTGAGGTTGTAGCTTAACTAAGATACAACCTTTGCACGTGGCCATAGGCAAAAAAGTTCTAACCCAATCATATGCATGCATGAGCTCCAAATCATTAAATGGACATACAACACATACTAGTAAACAATGCATTGTAGTACTAGTTATATCTTAAATATTTAATACTCCTATAATATCGTGCTAAGAGATGATACATTGGCACAGTCCTTTATTAGTGCGCCACCTAGAGAGTCAACTTTGTCCTCTATCCCAAAAGGTTCTAGCTTCGCAGTGGGCTTCCTTGGTCCTTCGGGCTGTATCTTTTATAATGAGCTGGACAAAGAATTTTAGTTCTCTGAAACGACATTTTTTTTTACTCGAAATGAATTTTCCAATAGATTGTCTCTTTGTTGTTTCCATTTAATAGCAAAACTGCAGTACCATGCATAACATTTTATGAGATTAAATAAAAGGGAGAGACTTAATTCTCACTGAGATGATGTCATTCAGTTGCAGGCGCAACTCATGTGCACCCATGTGTAACTCGGAAATTTTTATTTGCAATTCATGTGCAATCCATCTACAACTGGAAAAATCTCAGTTGCAACCTATTTGCAACCATGTGCAACTGAAAAAATTTAAGTTGCAACTCATGTGCAAATCACATACCGCACGAATCACGTTGTAAATCTGACGGGATTAGAATTGATTGAGTTT
This sequence comes from Poa pratensis, assembly GCA_947311845.1. NCBI lineage: Eukaryota > Viridiplantae > Streptophyta > Magnoliopsida > Poales > Poaceae > Poa > Poa pratensis. The sequence continues at coordinate 84,777,850 of CAMZMU010000034.1, forward strand.
TAACTTAATTATCACTCAATAAGAAATAGCGAAACCGTCAATAAAAGGCGGCAACTAACAACTTATACACAACAAAATTGAAAAGGTCTCGTCTGCATACTCCGTGAAAAATGTCAAGCAAATTATCATGTAAGTGTCCGGCGCGCCGGAGAAAGCCGCTTCGAAGGGCAGCCGGCTGGGGCTTAGCCACCGGGAACCGACCATACTTCAGTTTCTGTTCTTATCGCACACGAACACACCAACTCCCGTCCTCCAAGACAACAGGGCCGGTGGTGCCGTATCTGAAGCGGACTTGATAAATCTCCGGCCAATATATACTTGGGAGACAGATCTTTCCCCAAGAGGCAAGAGATCGTCCAGGAAATCGCTGCGGCTCCTCGGGCTGCTTCCGACACGAAGACGACGCGTCGTGGTACGACATGCAATCGAAGCAGCCAATCCCGGCGGATTATCCTAGAGATCGGAGCATCATCGCCGGAAAAACCATCGGCACGTCGTCCTGGCGCCGGCAGCCGCCAATCATCGACAAATCGCTCTTGCCGCTAAAGAAGATTGCGACAAGCAGCGATGCTAGTAGCAGCGGTGCCGGCGATTCGTTCGTGATATTACCATCGAAGAAGAGACGGGTCGAAGATGCCACCAGCGCCGACGGGATTCCAGTTCAGGCCCACCGGCACGACACGGCCGACGCTCCGCCCAAACCGTCCAGTCCCGTCACGTCCGAACTGCCGGCGATGCAGCAGAAGAAACTCATGCACGACGACATCCAAGACGAACCGAGCGGAGGCGTCCGGTTCGCCCGGCGGCTCTTCCCACAGGCCGCGTGCAACGGGCCCATGGCGGCGGCGGCACGAGCAAAGAAGAAGAAGAAAACGAACAAGAACGACAGGCCGCGGCAGTCGGCGCGGGGCGCGGAGCTGAGCGGCTGCCTGGAGGCGCTCGGCGCCAAGGCGGCGCAGTTCGTCCGCACCAAGACCATCAACAAGAGCGACGTGTGCAGTAACCAGAACCGGCTGCTGATGTCGTGCAAGCCCGAGTTCCTCGCGGACCACCCCATCACCCGCCTCTTGAGCGAGAAGGAGGCGTACTTCGTCTTCCAGTTCGAGCTCGGGCTGCGCGTGAATGCCTACGACGGCGACGGGAGAGAGTATGACATGAGGCTCAGGTACCTCGTCTCCAACGGCGGGTTCCGCCTCATCGACAAGTGGCACGGCTTCGTGAAGAAGAACGAGCTGGTCGTGCCGGTGACGAAGGGTCGCCACCACGTCGACGTTGAGCTGTGGGCGTTCCGGTCGAAGCAGCTGCCAGAGCAGCCCAAGCTGAACGACGGAGACAGGCAGCAGATAGTGGACGGGCTCAAGCATCACAAGGACGGCAACCTTGGGCTACTCGTCCTACCTTACGTGGACGACGGTGAGGGCCGTGTCGAGGAAGACGAGGAGCGTGCGCTGCCGACGTTACATGAGGCGAAGAGGAGGCCGGCGTCGGCCAAGGCGGTTCGAAAAAAGAGGAAGCTTGCAGATTGTGCGAGTCGGGGCAAGAAGGCTGTGGCGCGTGAGGTGACGTTAAGCGAGATGATCGTGGAGCATGGGATGGAATTGGCGATGTCGGTGGCTGGGCTGTTGAAGCTAACATATAGTCATGTCGTGCCCCCGGTCTGATGCTTGCCACCATGACTTGAGAGGTCGAACATTTTCTATAGAGAAAGATGCAGATGTATATAGAGAAATTTTTGTGTGAATTGGGCAAAATGTGCGGCATCTGTCGTTTCCTTCGTTTTTTTTTTTTAACCATCTTACATCGGTACTACATGAGAGGAAAAGTTTGTAGACTTAAAATTAGCTATAATACGAGTACAACACGATGCTTCACCACAATGTTATGTTGTTGGCTCCCTGTATTGGGCAAATGTCATGTTACTGCTTAACAACATTCGAGTTACAGACAGTACAGTGCACAAAAATCTGAACCTACTGTGAGATCACACGCTGTACTAATTTGTAACAAAAGCAGACTACTGCAACTATCAACCATCTCTTCAGTGGGACAAGATTGACATCACTAATGAAGTAATGATACTCCATGTCCGTTCTGCTAGAGTGATTCTTCAGTCGATCACCAGCTTAAAATTATGTACAGATGTCCTGCTCCCAACCCTCACGGGGCACGATCAGAGGATGTGCCTGACCGAGTACCTTGGCGAGACGTTGTTTAGGTCAGCACCATGGCGACGGCATTGGCTAGCAGCTGGTGGCGCCAGAACCCTCCATCAAAAGCCAAAGCCTTTTTCATCTAAAAGCATATGAGGATGGTTGAGCAGTCAGCGAATTTCAATTCTAAACAAAGGCAACAAATGGTACTAGTGTGTTACTAAGGGACGGTGGCATATAAGCTTGGAGTAATGAACAAAATAAACCGCCAACTTTAAAAGTAACTCATAAATTACAAAGTTTTTACGATTCTGACTATTTTGACTTTTTTCTAACAAGAACATACAACTGCTTATCACAGGAAAGTTCGATATAAAGATCAATCGTGTGTTCAAGATGGCCTCAAGTGTGATGGCACGGGATGTTCCGTTCCATCGCGACACCCTCATTTCTCAGTTACCATGTATCAAAAACTACTTAAAATTAATAGTAAAAAAACTGCGTAAAATTTCTGACTACAGCTCAATCAATAGCCCTTTTGTTATCTACTCCTGCAATAGTGACTGCTATCTCCAGACAGCAGTGTGAACTGCTCAAAACTTCTTGTGGCTATTTATGAGCAGAAAATTATATAGGATGAGATGGCTGTGGCACACCACTAATTTTGCACTCATGGTATTATCAATATCCTTTCTCATTCTAGAATAAATTGGTATGAACACCAGTCAACAATAGATATCGGAGGAATAGATATTGCTAGACATGTAAAAAACTTGCTAATTACAAGTCCAAACAAAGACAACAAATGGTACTAGTGTGGTACTAAGTAATAGTCATATACAAGCTAGGAATAATGAACAAACAAACCAACTGGAATTAACTTCAACACTCAGAAAGTAACTCATAAATTACAAGGTTCTTGTGATAATTTCGACTGAGAAGAATACAGAATCGGCTATCACATGAAAGTACGACTATAAAGATCAACTGTGTCTTCAAAATGGCCTCAACCCTCAATTGTGTTGCTCCTGGACAGTCATTTCGCTACATCCTGTCCCCGTCATTTCTCAATAACCGTGTGTCAAGAACTGCTTACTCTAACCTATATTTTCCGATTACAGCTCAATAAGTAATAACCATTTTGTTATCTACTCCTACAACAGTGACTCTGCTGCTTCTAGCTCCCCAGAGCAGCATGAACTGCGTAAATTTTACTGTGGCCATTTATGCTCAGAAAATTATACAAGATGAGATTGCTGTATATCGCATCACTATTTTGGCATTCATGGTATCACTGAACATATTTACTTTATCTTTTGCTTAATTAACAGAGCTAGAATAAAGTGATCTGAGCAATGGACACCAGCGAAATAGATACTGGAACACAATGTAAATAACTTACAAATAGAAGTTTAAGAACTCACTGTTTTATATGGTGCTGCCAGGAACACATCATGAAAGACCTTTCAGATTATCTCCCACCAAATCTGAAACATTAATGACCACTATTTAATGTGACAAAACTCAGATAACTGCTAGAGTGCTACAGCCTTAGAAGGAACTCAGATAACTGCTAGAGTGCTACAGCCTTACAAGGAAATCAACACGAAGTAATATACTCACTAGACCATGACTGTCCGCCGATATAGCACCTCATCATCACTATCCTCATTATCATCATCCGACACTAACTGGTTGCCAGGCATCTGAAGCTTCCCGCCCATTGTAAATGAAGGTCCTGGTGCATCCCCTTCAATAAAATCCCCTCGCATCCTTTCCTCAAACCTATGATCACTGCAGTTGAGAAACCAATCTAAGCTACATCTGATCCCCTTGCTTGCCACCCTCATGTACCTAGGCTTGATCCTCGACTCCAAGCTGTAAGTAAAATACTCTGGGAATTCCAACAATTCACTTATTGGGCGCTTCAACTCGCTCTTGAAGAAGTAAAAACTGTTCTTCATGAGCTCATTCCGCAGCAAGAGAATCTGTGGGCACCGGACCAACATCCTCCCAACATCCTCATCTGTAATTCCACGTCCACGGAGGAACTCCACGGGCTTCAGTATCACATTCTGATGCAAACTCACAAGCTGTGGCAATTTCTCAACAGCACGGGCAAACCCATCAGGGTCAATTTTGAGCTTCAAGTTGAAGAAGTACTGATGTGCCGCTAGCTTCACTTTGAGAGGCAACCCCAGAATGGATGGGTACTGCGCGATCACAAGCGGCAGCACCTCCTTCCGAACGCCGAAGCTGAGTAACGCCTCAACATTTGGCTTGACAGTCTCCTCAAGATCGTAGCCAAGAATGTACGGCCGTTTTTCGATAATCCTGGCGAGGATCCGCATCGGCAGGCCGAGAGACGTGACGTAGTCGCAGAAGGGCTTGATGGTGGTGCCGACACGCATGCTAAGGAAGAAGGGGTAGTGCGTGACCATGGGGCCAATGTCCCGCGGCGCGACGCCGACGATGCCGACGAGGTATGCGACGGAGGTGCTGATGGTGCCGTCGGGCTTGAGGCCGAGGACGTCGGGGTAGCGGTCGAGGACGCGGGGGATGTCCTGGCGGTCGACGTCGAGGCCGCGGAGGGCCTTGACGACGGGGGCCAGGTCGACGGCGACGGAGGCGTGGAGGCAGGCGGGTAGGCGCGGACGAAGGCGGCGAGGCGCGCGCGCGTGACGCCGAGCTTCTCGAGGTAGGAGAGCACGGGGATGACGTTCTTGCGGAGGGAGCAGGCGAGCAGGAACGGGTAGGCGGAGAGGTCGTCGGTGGAGAGGCCGAGGCGGAGCAGGAAGTCGAGGCGCTCCTGGAGCACGTCGAGCGAGGAGGGCAGCTCGACGGCCTCCAGCTCGCCCGCCGGGTCCGAGACGCCGGCGGAGCGGAGGAAGTCGAGCGCGAGGACTCGGGAGACGAGACGCTCCTTCCGGCCCTGGATCACGCCCCAGGTTACCGACGGCATCTGGTACTCCGGCGGCGCGGCCGCGGGGGACTTGGAGGAGAGCGGCGCGAGGAGGAGGAGGCGCGAGGGTAGGGGGCCATCTGCCGCGGCGGCGGACGAAGACGAGGCGAGGGATCGGAGGGCCGCTCGGGCGAAGGGGAGCATGGCTGCGGCGGCGAGCCGGTAGCGGCGGCGGGAGAGAGGCGGGCGGCGGGGAGGTAGGCAGAGAGGCTGGGGAGAAAGTGGCCGCTGGGGAATTGGGTGGGGTTTGTGGTTTGTGTCTGGGCCGCAACGGAATGGGCATCTGTTTCTGTTGTACTGGGCTAGGAAAGGTCACGGGCGCTGCCACGGGCTGAATCCGCAGCGCCCGTGACCTTTCTCGGGGCCTCTTGCAATGGGCCTAATCTTTTGGACTATTTGAATTACTCAAGGCTTGTAATTGCAGAGTTAGACTCCTGCATCCGCTAAAAAAAGTTGGACTCCTGGAGATTTTTTTTTTTTTGAGACTCCTCGATCTGTGTTACAGATTTAGTATCTGAACTCGTACACCAACTCAACACCACACTCACGCACACCCCTAGTGTACAAGCCTAGATCATATAGCCATACACATAGCACGCAAGTTTACCCAGTGTTCCGAAGGATCGTTAGTCATATGCGGCGCACATGCGTGTGAGGAGATTTATTATAGAGGCGAAGCCTCGGCGAGACATCCCAGGAAATTCGGCCACCATGAGACTCGAACCTGGGATGGGTTGTGTGTAGGGGTGGGCGTTTGGTCTTTTCGGTTAGTTCGGTTCGGTCTTTCCGGTCTTTAACAATTTCGGTCATCTAAAAATAATACCCGTAATAAATTCGGTCTTTTCGGTTTTCTGTTCTTCGGTCTTCGGTCTATTCGGTCCGGTCTTCGGTCATGACCAAATAGACCAAAATATAGGGCGCAAGAAGTGGAATCAGCGCCCGGGACTGGGAAAGTGAGAAGCGATCGACTAGTCTCTCGCGCACGGGAGAATTTACAGTACGCTGGGCTGGGATACTCAGTTGTTGAGTCTAGACACTAGATGATATACTTGGTTTAGTAGTTGGCATATAGACTAGATGTACACATAAGCTGGGCTGGCACACAAATCCAGCCGCTTCCGTACGTAATTCACTCAAAATAAAATTAAATCGGTCTATTCGGGTTATTTATAAGTGATGACCGAATTTCTGATCTAATTTCGGTCTTTTCTAATTTGCTACCCAAACTTTTAACGATTTTTTCGGTCTCGGTCATTTCGGTTTCGGTCTCGGTCTTTTCGGTTTTCGGTCTTCGGTTTTTATGCCCACCCCTAGTTGTGTGGCCACTACCAACCACAACCATCGAGCCACTGCTCGTTCTCGATTCCTGGTGATTCAGTCCTCGATATCATTCCCTCATAAAAAATCCCCAATAAAAAAAAATCGAGATCAACCCGGGGTAGCATACTTTTATACAAGAAGTGCTCCTCAATGAGAATTTCAGAAATTTGCCCCCGACGGGGGTTCGAACTCTGGTCACTGGGTTTAGCCATTGCTACCCTTGCCAGTGGGCCTCTGCCCCGGTTCTCATTCAGTCCCTGATATCATCCTTCGTAGAAAACAACACAACGTTTTGTTGCTTCTTTCAAGAAAGTCCATGATCTACTTATAATAAAGTAAAAAAGAAGTAGAAAGATTCTCCGAAGTGAAAGTTACAACAAAGTCCATAGAACACCTAGCAACGACTACGACCCCTCCTCGAACAATTCTCGTTGTAGTTGAAAGTCAGCAAGTCGTCGTACTAAGATGCCAAAGGAGCGGCACACCAGTTCAGCATCCGTCGCCCACAAAGAAAAACGTAGATAGATCGGGGAGACCATACCTGTAAACACACACCAACCTAATAAATGAATCGAGATGAACTTATGATTTGTAGGTACTACCTCCGTATCAAAATATAAGACTTTCTAGTTATTCTACACACATGTTCGGAGGGAGTATTTGCCAACCTATGATTTTGACGTAGCCTGGCGATGGATCGAAAATGAAATGAGCACAGGCTTTATGTCGATTGATGCGTGCGTACTCGATCTGCCATCGACGCCGCGCCTCGTGTCACAGTTAGCTCGTACGTATCTCCTTTTCGGTCCCGTACGTTCTTCACACACAAACACGAATAAAACCCCAAAACATCGTTGGCACCCTAGCTTCTCCCCACACGTACGCCATTGCATGCATGGGAAAGGACGCTCTCTGGTTAGTGGTTACGGCGTCTCACTCTCACCTCACGACGAGGTTGCTGTCAGTCACGCGAGTTTCCGTCTACGCGCAGCTCTCTTCAGCTCGGAGAGCGAGTGAGTGACCAAGGGAGATCATGAGCTTGCGTGCGATAGCGGCTGGCTGTGGCCGGCTGGAGTGGTTATCCATGCACGTACGCAAGCAACACCGGCCGGCCAGCTAGGCGCCATGTCTTGGCGACGACCTTTGTGCCACGGCTCTTCTCTTGGCCGTGATCGATAAGCCATTGTCGATATCTATCCATCTTGCCAAGTTTTCAGGGCACCTTTACAATATTCGACACGCTGATCCTGCATGCACCACGTGGACGCGTGGCTTGGCGTTTTTAGTTTTTTAGGCTCGGTTCCTTTGTGCCTACAGCCGTGTTGCATGTGGGCGGCTAGCTATACCGTGATTATCTGCCACGTCATTGCCACGTAGGCACGAACGTCCGCTTCAAGCTCCCCGGCCCGGCCATGATGCCATGCATGTGAGGGGCTTGAAGCTTGATGATCTGCTAGCTGAACTGAAGGATGGGAACGAAACGTGGGAGAAGCACCAAAGTCCGCGTCAATCTTTTCTCCTCTCTTTGGCGTTGGTGGTGACCTGTGCAACTGTCCAATGAAAAGCACGTCGGGGCTCGATGGGGACGTCCAACTTTTTTTTTGAAATTGATCGATCGGGACGTCCAACTACAACTAGTATAGATACCAAACCGGTACTCTGCTACGGAGTACAGTAGTACTCTATATCTTCTGATGTTGATCTCTCGCCGGAAATTCGTTTTGGCACCCGAGCTCATATGCTCCCTATATCATGTTCCTAGAAAGTCATCAAGATCTGTGCCGCTCAGTCCCCTTCAGATTTTTTACCATGGTAGTTTCAGACGTTGGCCCACCGCTGCTCTGCAATTAAATGACGACGGTACCGTCGAACACCCCAGGTCTCTAGGAACAGATGCACATCGAGTCACGAATAGACCGTCATGTTCCGCCCACGAACCCACTGCACCCCGCACGCCTGCACTTGTTTTTTTATTCTGAGAAAAATGTCCATGAACAGTAACAGCAATTCAACCCACGCATACACACTCTTGAACCACCTGGAGAAAGAACATGGGCGCATACAGGCTACAGCTGTCCTCGCTTCTTGGCAAAATCCGCCGATTCAGCTCGCCATCGGTGGCAAAATCGCGGCCCGGGCAAAAAATATCCACGATGAATCCGTCGGGATGCACGAATCGATGCATCCGGCCGCACCAGATTTGCTATTTTCGTTCTTCACTTAGATCTGTTTCCCTGATTTTTCTCCTAATTCCTCTCGTTCCTCTATCTTCGTTGTTTCACACTCCAAAATTCCAAAGCATGCAACACACGCAGCAATCAATATAGCAGTATTGTCGATTCCATCAATGCCTGTAGCTGGAGACGAGCTCCGATCCGGATCTGGATTCTGGAATCATAAAGAATTCTCAGTTCGTGCTTCCGCCTCTTACTTTCCCCTTTCTATATGTGTGTGCCCGCTTTCTTGGCGGTAGCCGGTAGGCTACTAGCTACCTAGCTAATCATGAGTTCTACTAGCTAATCACGAATTTGAGTACTCTAGATCGGAGCTCGCAACAAGCTCGGAACAAGCCCCATGGCAGCCAAGCTGCGTTGCTTACCTCAAGAGCCATCCGCCCATCCGGCGCAGCCACCGTCAGGGAAACACCCCAAGCTTATCTGATTGGAGCTTTGCTGACTCCGCCTACGTCGCGCGAGGAGCCAAAGCCGCGAACCATCTCCAGTTCCAGCAAACCCGCTCCCAGCCACCGCCGCTGCCGTCCGAGACGACGCACCAAGCCCGACTCGTGTATACCACCTCTCTAGGTCTCTCAGTGGCCCCGAAGCAAGAACATCCGAAGCGGGGGAGAGACCAAAAGACAAAAGATCCACGACGATGGCGCCGCCGCCGCGGCCTCGCCGACATCGACCGGACCACCTACTTCCATGAGTTCTTGTTCCGCCGGACCATGATATTCAGACGTCATGTCCACAGGAACAGCAAATAACCTCGCTAGCGAGCGCCCCCTTTTTACCGCCGGCCCGTTGCTTTTACCAAGCCAACGCACATGACGACAAGGACCAGATACACAATCTCAACCAAAGCTGGCCCGTCCAGATATCAAGAGCATCTGAGCTCGGGTGCCAAATCGCCTCCCCCATCTCTCGCCGACCACGTCAGAATTTCACAAACTTGCTTCACTCCCCAACTTATTATTAGATGATCGTGACAAGCGGACAGGTGCAATGAACACAAAGTATATATAGAGACTGAGGTCGTCATCAGCTCTCCATGTCTTTATATACTGTAAGTGGATTATACATTATTGTTATGCAAATGTGCAATAAAGTCTAAAGACGGGGTTCATGCATGAGCTCTCAGCCGTGTCTTTATATATTATACAGTACTACTCCCTCCGTGCATGAATATAAGACGTTTTAGCTATCTAGCATATTGTCTACATACAATATGAGTGCACATACATATTAAAATATGTCTACATACATCTAGATATATGTGAATGTGGACAATGCTAAAACATCTTATATTAAAAAATGGAGCGAGTACAAAGTGGATATAGATGTGCAATTAGTGAAGTCTAGATACTGCGGTCATCAGCTCTCCGTGTCTTTATATACTATATTGTAAAGTAGATTGTATACTTATACAGTAGTTGTGAAATTAATGAAGACTAGAGACTGCGGTCATCGGCTCTCTATGTCTTTATATATGTAAAGTGGATTATTCATAGGGCCGGGGAAGTTATAGTTGAGATGGGGTGTATCTCCACCCACTAATTTTGGACATTTTTATGACATTACAATTGGGACACCAAATCTAGTGGTAATCATGAGCGTAGTTGCAGCATTAATTCCACAGTGTCACCAACAAGAACCAAAGGAAAATTACATTATGTGGCCCCTATAAAAAATAGTAAGTGATAGCAAACATATGTGTGTATAAAATTCATAAAGTTTTAGCCTTTTCTCCCCCAACGGCTCAACATATTTAATTGAATTTTATAGGTGAACAGATTTTATTCAGCTTAGAGAATCTCCTCTATTAACACTTGATTTGCGAAGAAGTCTGGGTCTAGCTCCGTGTCTCTATATGCTATAAAGAGGATTATAAATATACATTATATGTGCAACGAAGTCTAGAGATTGTCGCCTTATCCGTATGTTTATATATAATAAAATCGATTATTATACGTGTACATGTTTCTATATATTGCTTAATGGCATGTTATTGGTCTTGTGTTCCTTACCGCTCCAATCTCATGCATAAGATCACCTCTTACGTGCGCTACGTCCATGTTAATTATCTCTAGTCCATATCGACAAAAACTCCATTCAATATTACCAAAAAATGGTTTATTAATTCACCACACTTTTATGCCCCGGACAAAAACATTACACCGCGCTTGCTGCAAATATGGATTCGTGCATATTAGTACCATTCCAATAACAGCTTATGTTTGGTGCTTTATCTTTTGCGAGTAAATTACTTTTGTTCTTGTGGTGGCCAGATTTCCATATTTTAGATATCTAACTTTTGTCTACTCTATTATTTTGTTACTGTTTAAACTTATATGTAGATGTAGTTAAATTGGGAAAGACGTGGAAGTTGGAGTAGCATGCATGACCACTTGAATCATATGATATTAGTAAACTGCGTGAAGTTGGATCAGAGAGCGTTCCAAACAATAGAAAAACGAAGAAAATTCCAATCATGCGGTGAAACGGCCAATGTAGGGACAAACCTGCGGTCCCGGAAACACTACAAATTTTATTATTTGATCAAAGGAAATATGCTCTACTCGTCTTGCCTCTATACCGCCCATTACCCGTTTGGAACATAATATTTGTTGACAAAGCTCGAACCCACGTATATTGTGGAGTAATTGTGACATTCTTGATTAAATTGCCACTTAAGTGTCTTAACAAATTTCCCCGCATCATAAAAAAGGAAGTGTGCTATACTACTCCAGTGATAAAACCCCACACAGACTGGGTCACTTGTGGCTGTGGGGGCCTGAATGGATATTTGGACTGGCTGGGGTCTAGTCCAACTTGAATTCCAATCAGAAAATAAAGGAATTAGCTTGGGTTGTTTGATCAACAGAGCAAGTCAAGCTGCCAAGTAACCAATTCATCCAACCAATTCATCCCCTTATTCCCAAGTTCTTATTAGATTGTTTGCCAACTTTCATTGAAGTCCTGAAAAATTCTCTTAGATAAGGGATAGGTCTGTTTTAATTAACGAATCGAGCCCTTTGAGTAGAATCGGCATTCAGCCACTTGTCGGTCGCTCCTTAACGCAAAAGTGGCACGAGCTTGCCTTGGCAAGGAGAGACGTACTACGTACTGCAGCCTGTCCCCACCGCGCGCTATACACTCTCGCTCTCGTCCTCGGTCTCCTCTCCTCTACGCGTGGTAGCTTCTTCCCAGACTCAACCCGTTCCCGCAACGCCGCGCCGCTCCTCGTCGTCGTCGCCATCGCCATCCGTCCTCGTGGTACTACTAGGGTCTGTTCGGTTTCGGAACCGACTGGAATGGAATGGAACGGTTCCATTCCACAAAAATAGAATGTTACGGTTCCATTCCATTCCGGTGTTCGGTTTGGAAAAAAGAGATGGAATGGAATCAATCCTTAATTTGTTGTCACACCAATTTTATTAGGAATCAATCCATAATAAGCACACAACTAACACTAATTAGGATTAGGAAATTCCTCTCCCTTTCTTAAAAAAAAAGAAATTCCCATCAGATCGAAAAGAAAAAAAAAGAAATTCCCATCAGATCGAAAAGAAAAAAAGAAAAAAAACCATCGATCCAGGCCGATGCGCTGGCCGTGGCCGCCTCAGCTCCTGCTTGGCCGCCGCGCCTGCTGCTTGGCCGCGCCGTCCTGGTCGCCGCCTCTGCCGCGCCTGGACGGAGGAGAGGGACGGAGGAGGGCGGGCGGTGAGGGAGGCACCGGTGAAGGAGGCGGCGCCGACGCGGGTGAAGGAGGCGGGGAGGGAGGCGCCGGCACGGGTGAGGGAGACGGCGTCGTTGCGGGTGAGGGAGGCGGCGCCGGCGCGGGTGAGGGAGGCGGGGAGGGAGGCGCCGTTGCGGGTGAGGGAGGCGGCGCGAGTGATTAGTTGCGGGTGAGGGAGACACGCGAGTGATTAGTCTCGGTTCCACCCCGTCCGGCCGAATCGGCCAGATGGGTGTATTCCGCATCTTTCGGGCATATTCGCTTTTGAGGAACAAGGTGGTTCCATTCCGTTGCAAAACCGAACGCGAGAATCTCTCTCAGGTGCGGAATCATTCCATTCCTTTCCACTGTATTCTGAAACCGAACACCCCCTAAGTATTCGTGTCCAAATCGTGCTGTGCTTCCGCCGGCCGGTCACCTAGCTTGCCAGCCAGCTCTCGATATCTACTACTCCCGCTCCTCCCTCCCAACTCCCAAGCCCAGCCTCCTCCCCGCACCCGGGAACAGCCATTCCTACCACCCTCGCCGACTCCAGCTCCGACGCTCTCCGCTCCGACGAAAGCCCAGGTACGAGCACGGCCAGTCCATTTCTTTTTCTTAAGTTTTTGATCGATCGAGCCTGGGATTGCGCTAGCTGTTGTCTAGCTTGCGGTTCGAATACCGGGGTTCCGAGCAGAGCTGCGATGATGCCGATCAGTCGGCCAGGGCCGGGCGGCGGCGGCGGCCGTGCACACAGGCACCCGCATTTGGTCGCCGTCCGGCCGGGCGGATGGCACGTCACGCACGCGTGTCTGGCTTATCAGGAAGGAAACCAACACGCTAGCTAGAGAGCTCCGGAACTACTGTACGAGCTTATACCTCATAGTCACGAGGTGTGGGGTGTGAATTTGGATCAGAGAGCGTTCCAAACAATAGAAAAAGAAGAAAATTCCAATCATTCGGTGAAACGGCCAATGTAGGGAAAAACCTGTGATGAACCAAATCTTACGAAAACACTACAAAATTTATTATTTGATCAAAGGAAATATGCTCTACTCGTCTTGCCTCTATACCGCCCATTACCCGTTTGGAACATAATTTGTTGAAAATTCAGGCGGGCTCTGCCCGCCGAAGATGGTCAAAAAAAAATTGTTGACAAAGTTCGAACCCACGTATATTGTGGAGTAATTGTGACGTTCTTGATTAAATTGGCACTGAAGTGTCTTAACAAATTTCCCTGCATCATAAAAAGTAAAGCGTGCTATACTACTCCGGTGATAAAACCCCACACAGCATTCAGCCACTTGTCGGTCGCTCCTTAACGCAAAAGTGGCACGAGCTTGCCTTTGCAAGGAGAGACGTACTGCAGCCTGCCCCCACCGCGCGCTATACACTCTCGCTTCCGTCCCCGTCCTCGGTCTCCTCTCGTGCACGCGGTAGCTTCTTCCCAGATTCAACCCCGTGTCTGCAACGCCGCCGCTCCTCGTCGCCGTCGCCGTCGCCATCCGTCCTCGTGGCACAACCCCCTAGCTAGCACTAAAGTATTCGTGTCTAAATCGTGCTGTGCTTCCGCCGGCCGGTCACCTAGCTTGCCAGCCAGCTCTCGATATCTACTCCTACTCCGTCCCGCTCCTCCCTCCCAAGCCCAGCGTCCTCCCCGCACCACCATCGCCTCCCGGCATCGCCGTCTCCAGCTCCGACGCTCTCCGTCCTGCCGAAAGCCCAGGTACGAGCACGGGCAGTCCATTTTTTTTCTAGTTTTTGATCGGGCCTGGGGTTGCGCTAGCTGTTGTCTAGTTTGCGGTTCGAATCCCCGGGTTCCGAGCAAAGTTGATGCCGATCAGTCGATTAGGGCCGGGTTGGTGCATGCGGGGGCGGCGGCGACCGTGCACAGAGGCGCATTTGCTAGCTCGCCGGCGGCGTGGATGGCACGACGTCACGCCCGCGTGTCTGGCTTATCAGGAAAGAAACAACGAGCGTATACGTCATAGTCACGAGGTGTGGGCTAGCTGTGATCCATCGACGAGGTCACGGACACACGAGGCATACGTGTGGCGTGTGCACCGTACTATGAACGTGACCGCTTGGCTTGATTCATGCATACGCGTCACTGGAAAAAAGGGAGTCCGGGGTCTCAGGATGGGACGGACCGTCGTCTGAAAATGATGGACATGCTGCTCTCTTTTTTCCTTTTTCTTTTTTTCTGAAGGATGGACATGCTGCCTGTTCTGAATGAAACTCATGCTCGAATTTCAGTCATGCCCGGGGAAATAATAGGACTAGTACACTGATTTTGACCTTTGATTGCAGCACTTTCCAGTTGGCAGAGAGCTCCAGATCACACTTGCCGTGTTCCTATCTGGACAGAACAAACTGCGACCATTTGTTTGAAATTGCGATGACCTGATTGTCTGCAGGCTTTCATTTCATTTGCAGGAGTGAGTGGCAGAGAACGTACAGGTTCTTCACCGTGGCGCCTAGCTTGACCCGCACGCTTCCGCTATGGGATCTGCGGTAACTGAGGTGCGTCACTCCATCCCTTTGGTTGTTATAAACTGCCAAGATTTTGATAAGCTGATAACTGATTATCTAGCTAGCACTGACAACGTGTTCACTGCATTTTTGCTCACAGAGAAACGACAGCTTGCTGGGCAATGGAGTCATCGGGATCCTCGCCGAGACCGTCAACATGTGGGAGAGGAGGGTGCCATTGACTCCTTCGCACTGCGCTCGTCTTGTGCTCGGAGGAGGCAGGAGCAAGTCGGGTGTAAATCGGATCATCGTGCAGCCGAGCACCAAGAGGATCCACCATGATGCTCAGTATGAGGATGCCGGGTGCGAGATTTCAGACGACCTGTCAGAGTGTGGTCTTATCATAGGCATCAAGCAGCCCAAGGTTACATCATAACCTCATTAAGTTAGATACTCCGATCAACTTTGGTCCGTAGTCCATGATAGTATGTATCATGGCTATGAAATTTCTGAACATGTATTTACCTGTGCAGTTGGAGATGATCCTTCCAGATAGAGCATGCGCATTCTTCTCACATACCCACAAGGCCCAGAAAGAAAACATGCCACTGTTAGATAAGGTAAGCTACCATGTTGAGCATAAACATTTTTGCGGAGGAAATGATAATGATATGTGCAGTTTTTTAGGGGGATATGCACTAAATTGCTACTTTGTATTTCAGATCCTCGAAGAAAGAGTGTCCTTGTTTGATTACGAGCTAATTGTTGACGATGACGGGAAACGGTTGCTAGCATTTGGGAGATTTGCTGGTAGAGCTGGGCTGATAGACTTCTTACACGGTCTTGGAAAGCGTAAGAACACTGTCGTTTCTCAGTTCATGTACTGACCTGACCTGATTATGCCTGTGACCCGCGGTCATGGAATTTTAGGATATCTGAGCCTTGGGTATTCGACTCCCTTTCTCTCTCTGGGGCAGTCCCATATGTATCCTTCCCTCGCCGCAGCCAAGGCTGCAGTCATCGCCGTTGGTGAAGAGATAGCAACATTCGGACTTCCATCTGGAATTCTTCCCATAGTATTTGTATTCACTGGATCTGGAAATGGTAATTCTAATGTTAACTTTCTCTTTTATTCTGGTTGATTCTAATAATAGAAGCCACTTATACAAGTACAGTGCAAGGAATAAATCTCAAGTTGTATTGTTTTAGGTAAGTTATTGATAACAGCACATTAACGCCTCACATGTATAACTTCATATGCCACAGTTTCTCAGGGCGCACAAGAGATATTCAAGCTATTGCCCCATACCTTTGTTGATGCTGAGAAACTTCCTGAGATTTCTGCGGTATTACTCCTTTTCTCTTAGAAGTTTCACATCTAAGTATTTAAGTGAGCAAATGCTTTTGTTCCTTTTGTCCTCATTGAACTGAACAGATTTTTCGTACCTGCGGAACACATGTATTATCTATGCTAACTAACTTGGGTTATTAATTGAGTGGTGACGGGTGCGATGTCGTATTTGATATTATTTGTTGGTATAGCTTTTTAATATAACAAGTTTGCTCTATTTCTCAAATTATACAGGGCAAGAGTCTGTCTCCACATCATCGGTCAACCAGGAGAGCATTCCAACTATATGGATGTGTTGTCACATCTAGACACATGGTCTCACCAAAGGATCCTAGCAAATGCTTCGACAAAGTAATGCACATTTATTGAATTTATCAAAAATATGTTCACTTTTAGTGTATAATAAGGGATGCTCAAGTATAATTGCATTGTCATTTATAATTAGTCTACAAAAATATCATATTTTATCATGTCATAACATAGTCCTCTTTTCTCAGAATACATTTTTTGTCTTAATGCCATCGATTCGCGACTAATTTGCTACACGGGGCTGTTCAAATGTTTTTCCTGTCTTTTTACATTGCATCGATAAGGTCATTATTTTCCTCATCCTATTCACTGATGCACTGGTGGTCATTTTAGCTTCTCGTAGTAAATTTGCATTAAAATGTTAGCCATACACATTCTCCACCTCTTTTATTTTATTATACATATATCGCTAGCATTCCCTCACTTCTCAGTAGCCTAACTGTAAGAAATCTTTATTTGACATCATCTGTAGGATGACTATTATGCTCACCCGGAACACTACAACCCTGTTTTCCATGAAAGGATTGCTCCATATGCATCTGCCATTGGTATGATCCGTAGCTCATTGTTTCCATTTTATATTGTTTGGTTCTGTATCTGGCACAATCTGTAAAACAAGTCTCAACCATAGGAGTGTCACCATCTATTTTATTTAGTTTAATAAAAGTAAGTAAGTACATAATTCTAAAGTGCAGAAAAGTGCTAGTTTAAACTAAAACTGATGCTGGCATTGATAAAGTTACTGATGTCGGTCGTGGGTTTCTGCAGTTAATTGTATGTACTGGGAGAGAAGGTTTCCACGGCTATTGAGCATTGATCAGTTACAACAGCTGATGAAAAATGGATGCCCTTTGGTTGGCATTTGTGATATAACTTGTGACATTGGAGGTTCCATAGAATTTGTGAATAAGAGTACATCCATAGAGAGGCCTTTCTTCCGGTAATGCATTCACCCTCTTCTGATTCATATATTTGTTTCTAAATATCATCACGGATGCATAAATTTAAATTGATTGTGATCTTCTGTTCACTTTCTATTAATTATTTATAGAAAGGTAAAACCGTCTCTGCTAATAGTATACATGGTTGCTACTTCACAGTTAATGGTTTTTCTTCAACACTGAGCTTTTGACGAATTACTGGATATGCAAATCTAGGTACAATCCTTCTAGTAATTTATACCATGATGATATGGAAGGCGATGGTGTGATCTGCTTAGCTGTTGACATTCTCCCAACAGAGTTTTCTAGAGAGGTGAGAGATTCATAATAAAACGAATAATATATTCTCGTTGAAGTTCAATCTGTTGCAGTGAGATGACTCACTACTCTACTGTGCTAAAACTCTGTAGGCCTCCCAGCATTTTGGAGACATATTATCTAGATTTGTTACTAGCTTGGCCTCGACTAAGGGATTATTGGAGCTACCTTCCCACTTGAGAAGAGCCTGCATTGCGTATGCTGGCAAGCTCACTCCTCTGTATGAATATATTCCTCGGATGAGAAAGACTATGATGTAAGTTTCAAATATTTCTCATCGCTACGACCATAGTTCTTTGTCATAGTTTTGTAGGCCATGCATTTTTGTTTGTTCCTTGAATCCTTGAGATCATAGAAAATAAATTACAAAGGGAACTAAATATCTAATCTAATCTTATTAAAATATATGTTTCATACTGAACAGGATATATAGTTCCAATCTGAAATGATCCGCCTATCCTTCTCCCTAGCACGTGTTACTAATACGGTGCTAGAATATTTTCGACAACTGTTATTCTTTTGCTGTCTGTTAGAATGTGTATTGTTTGGTCATCACTGGTACATACTAGCTTCGAGCATGTTTTGCTGATACAGTCTTATTCTAAACATTATCTTTTGTTCGTTGCAGAGAATTGCCACCAACTCCAGCAAATTCATTGCCTGATAAGAAGTACACCCACCTGGTTAGAAATATAATTTTCTAGTATTGCGGTGCATTTATGAGCTAAATCCAACTGCTAGCTCTATTCTGAAATAATTGCTCAGTTGATTTCTCTAACAAGTTTTCTATTAATGGAACAGGTATCTCTCAGTGGCCATCTCTTCGATAAGTTCCTTATAAATGAAGCTTTGGACATTATTGAAACAGCCGGGGGTTCTTTTCGCTTGGTTAAATGTGATGTTGGACAAAGCATTGATGATATGTCCTACTCAGAGCTTGAAGTAAGAAAAAATTCTTATTGATGCGAAATATTTTCAGTACGAAATAAATACAACATGTTGCATCTAGTTTCCTAATTAATATTTGTCTCTTTTAATTAGAGCAATTAATTTTTTGCAAGCACACATCTAAATGGTCTAACAACGAGATGTTCCATCTTGTCAGTCGTCACATAGGACAAGCGAGGTGGCCATGCCAAACCGGTAGTGATGCTTGGTAACTGTTGATTTTCATTTTATCTATTACCGAACATAATAAAGTAAATAGTACAAAGAATCGTCAAATTAAAGACCTTGGATCTGGTAGCTCCTGGCCCACCATCAACCATCCCTATCAGGTTATCACTTCTCCAACTAAAAAACAAAAACAAGAAGGACAGATCAGTACGTCTATTGCAAAAGCAGATCAAACCCTCTAGATATTTGTCACTCAATCATTGAGTATAGGTTATAATAGTTCAATCTCCAGTCCCCTTCCTGAGCCTACCAGTCTGCTCAGCTTCCACTTCAACTAACTGGAAGTCTGGACTGCCATGAATCAGTTTGTGCTCCCCTTCCTTCTCATTTCTTTCTGAACTGTTCTTCCCTTCAACAATTTGATGGGCACAACTTCTTTGGCTTGCTGGGTTTTTAAGTGTTTTGCTAACCGCGGCTCCTCTGATGATTCAAGGAAGGAAGAAACAGAAGGGCCCTATTTCTGGGAGCATTTAAATTTTTTTTTTTTGAAAATTATTGGTTCTTAGACTTCCTTCTTAACATACATGAATTATGCCCCCACCCCACTGTTTTGGAATTCGAATTTTCCAGTTATTTGATCAACATACTGGAATTTGGTTATTGTTTTCCATCAACTGACTGCTCTGCTGCATCATATAAAACTACCTGAAGTAACATATGTGTTCTCGCTTTAATGATTATTAGATCATAAAAGATACAGATTCATTTTACCTTTTAGAACCCCTCACCAACTCATGCCTTTAAAGATAATTTCTCTTTGTTTTGTTTCTGAAACATATGATATGTTCCCTTTTACAGGTAGGAGCAGATAATACTGCTACATTAGATAGGATCATCGATTCCTTGACTTCTGTAGCTAATGCACATCGTGGAGATCCTAATGCCACAAGAGAAACAGAAATAAAGATCGGAAAAGTCAGCGAATGCAGAACTGGTGACATCATGGACAAAGTAGGACCAAAGGTTTTGATTCTTGGAGCTGGAAGAGTTTGTAGGCCAGCTGCTGAGTTCCTAGCCTCTTATAAAAACATCGACGACGATGGTGCCAATGACTATAAGACTGACCAAGTTCATGTTATTGTGGCATCTCTTTATCAAAAAGATGCAGAAGAGGTTAGTCTCACTCCTTATCGCTTATCCATTGATCTCCGTATTTTTAGTTGATTCAAAAACTTCAGTTGCAAAAAAAAATTAGTTGCTCTCTTAGCATGTTTGTCGACATTAATAAGCTGTGACAGATTCAGTATGCTGTCATTTTGGCCAACCAGAATATGATATTTGTAGAATTCAACAGTCAGTGCGCTACCTTTCTCCAGTGACGGTGCTAGGGGCTTTCTGTGTAGTCAAGATTTAGGCAAATCCTCTATATGGAAAATGTATAGATAATATGAGTTTGACAACACAACATTTTAATCCTGTCACCGCCACTGCCTTTCTCATGTCTTTGTTTCTCCTTGTGCAGACAATTGACGGGATAAAGAATGCAACAGCAGCTCAGCTCGATGTATCAGATACTGAAAGCCTTTCAAATCTTGTTTCACAGGTATTTTAACTCTGATGTATATTTAATCTAGTGTACAAATACTACGTTTCATCATATTGCCTTACAGTCTGCATAAGTGTCCGTACTTTGTTTCCATTCCTATAATTAACTTTTTTTTGCAGTGTTTAAATGTTTGCACTTCAGGATATAGATTACTAATCTTTCTTGTAATTTTTTTGTCAATTGTTGCACTAACTTATACACGGATTACGAAACTAATGATCTGAGCTCCTCTTACAGGTTGAAGTTGTAGTTAGCTTGCTGCCTGCTAGTTTTCATGCTGCCATTGCAAGAGTATGCATAGAGGTAGGCTTAAACAACTAGTGGTGCTATGTGGAAATTGTTTCATGTACAGTATTTAATTGCTTCAGCTGATTGAGTTACATTCCTATATGACAGCTCAAGAAGCACTTGGTCACAGCAAGCTATGTTGATGACTCCATGTCAAAGTTGGAGCAAGCTGCAGAAGGAGCCGGTGTAACTATACTCTGTGAAATGGGCCTTGATCCTGGCATAGGTACTTCCTAAATATAATTGGCAACGAACATATGTACATAGAAATGCTGTGGTTCCATATTCTAGTATTCTACACATGTTAATGGCTATTAATGGCTAGAAGAATTCCCCGAGTAATATGTGGTGAAGAAAATGTTGTTTCGTCATGGAGCAATTTTGCATGATGGAGCAAGCTGAAAATATATTTTCCTCTACACAGATCACATGTTGTCGATGAAAATGATTGATGAAGCACATGCTCGGAAGGGAAAAATAAAGGCGTTTACATCTTTCTGTGGTGGACTTCCATCTCCAGCTGCCGCAAACAATCCACTGGCCTATAAGTTCAGGTAAATTCAACTAGCTTTAGTGACTAGCGGTCTAGCATGGTCTCCACGTCTGGAGCTTGTGGTACTGTTAAAATATTATATGCGACAAATTTTACCAAAAACACTAATGGTTATATTCCTATTTTTTAGTTGGAGTCCAGCAGGTGCCATCCGAGCAGGAAGAAATCCTGCTGTGTACAAATTCCTTGGAGAGATCATCCACGTGGAAGGTAAGTTAGTCCCGGGTCTCATCAATTGGCCACAGAAAAGGAGCACATTTCAATAGACTGATTTACTAACGCAACGATATTGTACTAAAGACTTGATCTATCGGGTTAATTGCACCCAACCGTTGTGATGATCACTCAAATTACAAAACACCATAGCTATGTTGCTGACATGTGCCCCAGAGCTCACTTGTCAGCATCTAGTATTGTTTTTACTTTGTGCATCTTCGCGATGGTGCCAAGCTAATTTTCTCTAGTACATACATTCCCTTTTCGTGTCATGGAATGTAACAAGCTGTTGAAACGGCTATGTCTAGTGATATATAAGTGCATATAAATATGAGGAAGAGGTCTTTTTTGGGGGGTATAAACATTCAATTGTTACCTAATCTATATGCTGATGCCATTTGCTTACCACTTCTACAGGTAGCAAATTATACGAGTCAGCACAGAGGCTCAGACTACCGGAGCTTCCAGCTTTTGCTCTGGAACACTTGCCAAATAGGAATTCCTTGATGTATGGAGACCTGTATGGGATCTCCAAAGAAGCATCTACCGTATATAGGTCCACTCTTCGTTATGAAGGTAAGTGTTGATGTACTTTTTTTAACTGAGTGCCTTTCTTTTTGCAGGGAGTAATATTTTTGTTGCATTTGCACAGGATTTAGTGAGATCATGGCTATCCTTGGGAAAATCGGGTTCTTTGATGCTGCAAATCATCCACTGCTACAACAAACTAATCGCCCAACATATAGAACATTTCTCAGTGAACTCCTTAATGTCAATGATATATCCACATCTAACACAAAGGTAAATGGTGAAGAATCTGGAGGACATGACGACGAACTGATTTCCAGACTCATGACGCTTGGTCATTGCAAAGAAAAGGAACTAGCTGTCAAGATACTCAAAACCATCAAGTTAGTTTCTGACCCTATGCTTTACTAGATTATTTCCAAATTTCATCTCTTCTACAAACTGCTTTAGTAACAATGTAATCATATCATCCACTATATGTAATGACTATTATGCAAGCAACAGTTTGCGAATATGTTAGGAACAAATGGCATTGCTTCTGAAATTCTGTGTTAGAACTGACGAATCACGTAACCGGCCTTACACCTGCTAGGTTCTTGGGACTGCATGAGGAGACAGAGATTCCAAATGATTGTTCAAGTGCATTGAGTGTTATTTCCCAACGAATGGAACAGAGAATGGCCTATGGACAAAGTGAGCAGGTGAGGCTTATTATCTTACATCTTGGTTATATCTCATGTATTGCATATAATCGTTAAATTATTTGTAGAACAGAACATGTCACAGAAGTATTACTATCTTTTTTTGGCTTTCAGCGAAAAGAACCACATGATGTTACATTATAGGCAAATATCTCAGGACTAATAATTTCATTTTTCATTCTGGACATAATCAAGTGTAATTTTTGTAGCGCCAAATTTCACACACAGACACAATATCTTAGTGTTGTAGTAGATTGACAGTTTAATGACCAACCCGAACTTCTGCATTTCACATCGCTTTCCAACACCATATCTTATAAGCCATTTCCATCAGGCTCAGGGAACAAGTATTAGAAACTGGCTTACTTAGACAACCATACTTAGCGAAGCAATAAACACTTACTTTGCTCTCATAATGCAGGACATGGTATTGCTCCACCATGAAGTTGAGGTGGAGTACCCCGACGGGAGACCCACCGAGAAGCACCAGGCGACGCTCCTGGAGTTCGGAAAGACCGAGAATGGCAGGTCCACCGCCGCCATGGCCCTCACCGTCGGGGTACCGGCAGCGATAGGAGCCCTGGTACTGCACCTTCAACCGCATCGCACGCACACATCTGCACCATGAAGAAACATGTGTTAATTAATCTCCATCTCTTGTTGCAGCTCTTGCTCCAGAAAAAGGTCCAGAGGAAAGGGGTAATCCGGCCTCTGGAACCTGAAATCTACATCCCAGGTGACTGCAGTAGCAAATTAATTTGATTAATGTATGTAGCCTATGATTCTGAGATTCTGACCTTTGTCTTGTGGATATGAAGCGCTGGAGATCTTGGAAGCGTCAGGCATCAAGCTGATGGAGAGAGTAGAGTCTTGAGGATAGGATAAGAAACCACAGAGTATATATGCTGCAAGAGAGAGGAGCAATGAGTAAATAAAATGATGATGTGTCGTTGTTCTAAGTAATGAACTGTATGTATATATGTGTATTTGTATCATGTATATACTATTATACTATACATCAATAAAGTACCGAATCGTCGCAAAAGAAAAAATACTGAATCAGTCCATGTTTGCTCGGTTTGAGCCTTTGAGGAAATAGCACATAACACCATTTGTTGGGCATTTTTTCACAGAACAACCACAGTTTGTTGGCGTTTTGCTATAATCAGTTGCACAGAAATAGAACACATAACTGGGTGTTAACAGCGTTGATAACCAATTAGTAAAGTTGGACCCACTATCGGGTCCCTCTTATTTTTTCTGTTCCTACCTGCTTCTTCTCCCCTCTCGAAAATGTCATCGCCGGCGCCGGCGCCGTCCCGCACGGGCATAGAGGTTCCACCACGATGGTGCCATTGCAGCCGGCAGCGGAGGTCAGTCGAGGAGCCAATCTCTCGCAGAAACCTGCTCCTCTGCTCCTCCACTTGACTGACTCTCCTTTCCCCTTACGGCCTGGTGCTCGACCCGGGAGCAGCGTCGCCTTTGCACGCACAAGCTGCCACGCTGATAAGACGTACTTCTCACTCAGCAATGCCCTCCGAGCTGAGCTGCAGCGTGGGCAGGAACACCATGGCCTCGCAGCCGATCGCGAGAGTCTCCTGCCCGTCGTCGTCTTCATCATCACCGTTGGCAGGGGACTGACCGTTGGTGTCTTGATGAAGCACTTGGTGGCGAACTTGACGCTGCCATTAGCACGCAGCTAGATCCGTTTCAGCAAGAACAGCAATGGGCTAGAAAGAAAGACAGGAGATGGTGGCAGTTATACAGTACATGTGCATTCCGCCGCTGGTCTTGATGCTAAGCGCCTTCACCTCCCGCGACCGCCTCCTCGCCGACGTGCACCGGCGCCGCAAACATGAGTGACTGGCTCGCGTACACGGCTCCAGGCTGCATCATCGATCAGATCAGACTGATCTTACCGACTCACAATGCCTACATGGTGTTCGGAGGATTGACAGAGAGGGAGAGAGGGAGGGAAAGGCGATGCGATGCGTACGAAGCGGAAGGCGACGAGGTCAGGGAAGAGGGAGGCGGCGAGCATGCCGTCGACCACGCGGCCGCGCGCGCGCACGCCGGCCCCGCGGGCGACGGCACCGTCGTCCAAGTGCGCCGGGTTCTGGTCGCACCTCTCCGCCGCGTACGCCGCCACGTCGCCCTCCGTGAACCGCCGCCGGTCCGAGCGCAGGGCGTCTCCCACCTTCAGCGACGCCGCCGCCGCGCGGACGAGCGGGACGGCGAGACGCATCCCGGGGAGCGAGCCAGCGAGGTAAAGGTTAGTTCCGAATTTGTTCTTTTAGAATCAGGTGATTACACACGTGGCAGTTCTCGGGGTCCATAGTCCTTCCAGCTTCCAACCAACCAAAAACTGGCTCATCCGACCCATCTAACCAAACACGAAATAGAATATTCTCAACCATCGATATCGCCAACCCACGGTTAGCCTCAAGCCAAGCGTACCCTCAATTTTTTTTTTCATGTAAATGCTAATCCTAAAATAAGGATTTATAAATTATAGTAATTCAGAGATGTAGGAGTATGCGACAATATGTATGCATCCACATCCACAACAAAGAGCTCATCATAGAAGAGTTTGTGCGACATGACTTTCCCGGAAGAGCACGTGCGTTAGGCAGTGGCACAACTATCATCATTGTGTACCCGCCAACTAGTTCACCATCGTTGATCTGCAAGGCGGGCCACGCCATACTTTGTGCTCCGACAAGGTTCCCTAGTGTGGAGCGGAACATCGACCATTTAGCGTAGGTTTGTGGGAGGTTTCGTGTGTGGAGCTGTGACGTCAGGCATTTAACAAAATTGGACGGATAAAAAGTCAAGGGAAACACGTTTTTCAGGTTTCGATACGGGTACAACTTAGTCCTTCCCTTGCTGGCACTCAAGAGATTGGATTGTTGAGTAGATTTCAAGTGACTTAAGGGGTGGAGAGAGATGAAGTCAATATTATTTTTAGATAGCCGCTTTATGTAGATTATAGTTCAAAGCAAGAGAAGGAAATGGATGAACAAATTCTTCGCAAGTATTCTACTCCCTCCGTTCGGAAAAGGATGTCACAAAAATGAACTATAGATAGACCATTTTTGTGACATCTTTTTCCGAACGGAGGGAGTATAAGGTATGCTTTTGCAATACCGATTTTGTATAGAGTAAGCAATATTTTCATTGCTATAACAAGTCACTATTTGTCAACGAAAGAAAAAATAAACAACAAGTCCAATCATTCGAGGTCAAACGGTTGTAAGCATCTCATAAACTCTAGAATTTTATGTTTTGTTATGCCTAAGGTGGACAATTTATTTTCTCCAGGAATATCTATCAAGATATTTATTACTACCTTCATTGAGAAATATAAGATGTTTTAGCTTTTTCTGATTTGTGTAGATTCGCTCATTTCAATCCGTTTGTAGTCTGTATTGAAATATCTTATAATTTGGAACATAGGAAGTAGATTATACAAAGGTCTTTGCCAAAATATTCGAGTATACTGAAAATATCTAGAAACACCCATGCATATATACACTATATATAAATCTAGACAAAAATTAACATATGGAGGAATGCTATTTTGACCTTTTCTATTTTTCTCATATCGAGCGCTAGCTTAGTGCTAAACATGTGGCGACGTTGTATAGTGATCCAAGTTAGCTAGGTTTGAACCCTTATGAAAGAAAACATTTCAACCAAGATTTTCCTATCTTCCATACAGTCTGATAACAAGAGGTCACCCCCTCCTCCCGACACTCTTGTAAAGGAGGGTCTTCGAGGGAATGTTTTGGACATGAATAACTGATGTATCTTTTTGCAAGCAATTGCAGTTTATTTACAACCATAAACATTAAAATATGCATAACATAAAATATATTAAATTAGTATTTAGCATCACAATGTTGTGGTTAATTTTGCTTAGTGTAATAGAAGGATGTGCAACAGGTCCTAAGACATCCATTGAATAAGTTATAAATAAGTTAAATGTCGGGGATGTAATCCCGGGTACCCCAAAGTTATTGGTTTTGTGGAGTTAATAGAGGAAACAACGATGAAATTAATAGTCAGAAGATATAGAAAAGACAGAGAAAAGCACTCTGGGCCGAATCTGGTTTTTATCTCGGATTGGGCCGAGTTTACCCCTCCAGCTCGGCTGGACCGAGTCCACCTCGGCTGGGCCGAGTCACCGCTACCTCGGCTGGGCCGAAGTAACTCATCTCGGCAGGCCTTTTCCTCCAGTCCCGGTTTGGGCCGAATAAGCAGCCTCGGCTGGCCATCTCTCCAATCCCGGGTGGGCCGGGTGTGCAGCCTCGGTAGGCCGGCGCAGATAGCCTCGGTAGGCAAATTGTGCAGCCTCGGCGGGCCGTTGCCTGTAGCCTCGGGCAGACGAGGCTCCCAGCAGGCCGAGATATTCCTCGTCTCCATTGTGTCGATAGTCTCCAGCGTATATCTCGGATCGAGCCGAGGTCTTCAGTTCGGTCAACGTCTCTTCTACCTCGGCCGCTACCTCTACCCCGGCCTGTCCGCACCCCCGACATCCCGGCCACTTCCTCGACAAGTACAGATGCTCTGCCAGGTGATCCCGAAGACACGCGCTAGAAGACGAGAAGCAAGGACAAAGACAAGACAGGCCACGCCCATCCTGGACGTGGCTACAGTACAAAGGACGGTACGGACGTGACATCTGCACAGTGTTGACAAAACCCCAGTAGTCATGTCATGAACAGTGAGTGTACAGTGTTCAGTGGGCCACCCCTTGTCCCCTGGGCTCTCTCTATATAAAGAGCACCAGGGGAACGCTCACACGGACGACGCCCCTGCGCGGGCTCACTCTCTTCTTCTCCCCCCGCTCACATGGAGCTCCTCCTAGCTAAGACCTCTTAGAGGCAATCGGCGCTCAGCTCATGGAGCACTTGTACCAACCATATGCAGAGAGGAGAATACACATAGTAGGCTAGATGCTGCAGTAGGGGTTTTATCTCTCGCGAGAGCCCCGAAGCAGGGTAAATCCTTGTGTTCGTCTGTTCTTCCGTGTGTGCTCTTCAGCGCGCTATCCCTCTCCGAATCCTCTAGCGTCCATCGGTCCCAACTTAAGCCTACCCCTAGGCATCTGTTGTTTCATACCACGACATTAAAAATGTAGTTAAGTTTTCTAAGTGTAAAAGAAAATTATAGTTCTTAAGTATTAGGAAAGATAGATTACATTTTGTATTAAATTTCTCCTTCACTTAAACTTCTTGAAATGAACCGTATTGGATCCGGACATGATACATGAGTTCGGGAGAGGTTTTAGCACCTAACAAAAACTAGCTGGAACATTTTTTTCACATAAGTACAACCTTAATATTGTTCGCAAAAAACAACAATGTTTGAGATAATGACTTGCACATAAACAAAAATCTAAAATCATCTCACTTAACAACTAATTAGCTCGTTAGGCCCATTGTCAGGAGATACATGGCAGCCATGTACTAAATTTTTAGGTTGTCTCCTAAAAAATTCAGCTAGCTAATTAAAATTTATCATATATCTGCTTAAGACAAAAGCGTTGATGCTCACATGGCTAAGACAAAATCGTTGAAAAATATTAGATGATGCTGCATACGCCAAGGTGGCTGCCACATATCTCCTGAAAATGGACCCAACAACCTAACTAGTTGTCAAACAAGGTAATAACACTAGATGTTGGTGTTGTTTGAAAAAAAAAATGATCGTGTTGTGGTTGAGTGTAATAAAAATCCCCAAGAAGTGATGTTAAATACAAAATTTTTAACTCCCATTTCGTTCCTTTAAAAAATTGATTTCCAGTAGTGAAAATATCCATAACCTAAAAATGCACTCAATACAAAATCAAACACGTAGTAAGACACATTCATATTTGCTAGTAATTTAATATCATGATTGGAATCCAATTTCTTATCAGCTAGTATCGAGTTGGAGCATACATAGTCCTATCACATCAGAACCAACACGTTTGAACTGTAAGCACAATATGGCGAAAAAAATCACTTTAGCTCCCGATTTCCAGTGATCCGGTATTTAAAAAAAATACTTTCGAGATTTTTAAAATATGGAAACAAATTATGGATGTAGTCAATGGTTCATTGTACAATCATGCAAAATCAAAACTGTACTATGGACTACAAAACAATGACAAAATATTGTATATATTTGAGATTTGAATCGTGTATACTCATGTACACAAATTTGTTATTTTTGTGTGGATCTGAATAAAGTATTTCAAATTGAGCTGGCTAAAGACAACATAATCCCCTCTCTCCGTCCACAGTGCCCAGAGGGCGAATTTTGGAACCTCCCCGTCGATCCACCTCGCCGCCGCAGATCCCCGGGCTCCTCCACCTCCGTCGGCCGCTCCGGCGGCGGGATGGTGGGGGAACCCCTCCTCTCGGTGTGTATATAGTGTAGGACTCGGTAGGGACCCGGCCGGCGGCGCTATGGAGGCGGTGGTGCCGGTGGTGGGTGTTTTGGCGTCGGCGTGCTCCCCCTCCTGCGGTGGCGCTCCTTGGAGTTCTCCCGCGGCGCGCGTGACTTCCCCGAGCTCGAGGTACGTCGGAGGCCTCGTGTTCTTGCAGGTGCTGGCTCTGGGCCGGCCGCCTCGATCTGGAGCAGCGGCGGTGCTCCCTTCTTCCTCCCCTCCGTCGTGCGGGCACGCAGAGGCCGAGAGCGACGACTTCCCGACCGCGACGAAACCGACTGCAGGCTACAAGGCGACGCCGGCTCCAGGAGGGAGCGGCGGCAGCGGCGCGTCCTCGCTCCGCGTCGGAGTGGGTAGGGTTTAGGGGTCCCAAGGACCTGGATGTAATTTCAGTTTTCTTTGGGGTGTTTGCCTCTGCTTGTTAGATCTGAGGTGTTATTCGCAAAAAAAAAAAATTGAGCTGGCTAAGGCCAAGCCGAGTTGCTGACCAAGCCGGAACTGCCGAACTGGAGCCAGACGGCTCGCATCACGCACCTCCCTCTCTCTCCTCTTCCTCCACCCCTACCTCCTCACCATTCTCTCTCCCGCATCTCCACTCCAACCGCATCACGCACCTCCCTCTCTCCTCTTCCTCCACCCAGCCGAGTGGGCGACGACGAGAGTGACCGCGACCGCCGCCGGCCGCGTCGACGACCAGGACCGCCACTGCCGCCATCACCGGTGGCCGCAGGGAAGCACGGCAGCGACCGGAAGCCGAACGCAGCGACGAGGAGACCCGCTGACCGAGGAGAGATCTCGCGACCCCGAGGGAGAGCGGCGGCGGTTCCGGGTTCTACCGTTCTTCGTTTCCGCGGACACCTGGCCAACTGACTTCACCCCCCTAAAAACCCAAGGTACGAACCCGAATCGGTTCGATCTGCGCGAGCGTTGCTAGATCAGGTTGATTTTCCGTGATCGCACAATGCTAGTCATGTTAATTGTGGACAGTGGTACCTCGTCCGTGATTCACGCAGGTGGATCCGTGGTAGTTTGGTGCGGAATACTAGATGTTGGTGGTCGCTACTAGGTTTTTGGGGGTTGCGCGCCTGATGTAGATGGTTGGTTCATGGTTATCCCCCGTTCGCGCTGGCTGTTCATGGGTTCTAGTTTCCCGGGGGTTGCACGGTTGATGTGGAGTACTTGTGGAGTTGTGGTTCATGGTTACTGCCCTATGTCCCATAGTATTTCCAAGTAAACCAAATTTCCCTTTAATTTTCCGTAGTCAAAGCTTAGCATTCACTACAGTGTTTCTGAATGCTACTGCTTTCCTTGCTGAAAAACTATCAGGTATTTGCCCGGCATTCATCATTCGGTATTGCTCTTCTACAGTGAACTGAAATCATACCCTGTTTCTCTTGATGTAAATATTGTCTGATACTCTGGTTTACATATAGCCCACAGGCTTCTGTAAAACACCTGCTATCAACTGAAAATCTTTCTTGCTGGGGTATCCACCGGCAAATCTTTTTTGGATTGTTCATTTAGAGTATAGAAGGCTCCCCCCTGTAGTCTCTACCTGATTTCACATCATAACTCGAGCTCATGCCCTAACATTGGGACAAAAATTAGGTGATGATTATATATATTCTGGTTTCTGGATCATATTTTAATGCTTCTGTATAACATGAAGTACTTACCATCCTGTAGAATTGTGAGCGAAAAGGTTCTTTTCTAGCAAAGTGTAGTTGGTGGCTGACGCCATATGCTGGATGTGCTTGACCTTTTGAACTTACTACTTGTGAAGGTGTTTGATTTAGACCATCCAAAATTGAGCGCCCGGGATCTGGGAGCGACCTACCCCAAGGTGGGGAGTTCGCTCCTTTTCTTGTAACGAAGAGGGCAAACTCTTATTCCATCATGATGGAAAGTGACATGGAAAAAGGAAGACCGTATCAGGAGAGACCAAGAACTTTTTCCACTGTACGGAGTAAATCATCTATACCACTGGTATGACCTATTACTAAGCTTTCTCTACCTCGTACACACAAAATATCAACTTAGTAGTTACTAGAAGCATCAATTTGGTCTGCTTTTATCTTTTCATGTGTACTGCTCACACATTTCTTGATGTGCTTAATATATGCAATTGCATGGGAGACGAGAGCTCTTTTCCTTTATTTATATCCGCATGAATGGTCCATAATTTTCTGTCAAAATAAAAATATCCACAGTATTTTTTTATATCCACCATTTCTTTCTACAGCGTTACATCCAAGTGTGTACCAAAAAAAAAATAGCATTCCATGGAATGCTTCATCGTGATTACTTTTTCCTCTGTTTAACTTTATATTTAGATTTTTTTTCTGTCTTAAATGATTTAGTCTTCCGTAACCAAATGAAGCCATCTCAGTTTATTGCTGCTTGTACTCCAACAAAAATGTTATATAGCTCAAAAGTGTTCAACGCTTTGTCTTGTTTATTTTTATCAAAGTTATTACATGTTTTGAAATGATTCAACCTAAGTACTTTGGTCGTTTGTTTTACTTTAGCCATTTTCATGTAGATGTCATGCACACTTTTTCTAATTTTCGATCTTCAGTAATTGTTTTTCTGTAAGTGTGAAAATATTTCTCCTGATCAATTGGTCGGATTTATTTTGCCGTGTTATGAGTAATTTACTCGCATCTCACTCGCTATTCTGACTACTGCAGGTGTTCCGCATGTTGATGAAGATAAATCCTCGTGCGCTGATTGTTCTTCTTCTCTTGGTTGTCTGTGGTGTGTTCTATTTAGGAGCCAGTACATCACCAATTATAGTCTTTGTGTTCTGTATATGTACACTCAGTTTATTCTTCGCTCTCTACCTCACAAAGTGGGTTCTTGCGAAGGATGAAGGACCTCCAGAGATGTCTGAGGTATTAAAATTGCTAGTGTTCAGCTCATTGAGGATATACCAATGCAGCAATGCTTTAATTTTTCTTAATGTTCGCTGCAAATCATTGGTTTTATTGTCATGTTTCACATGTCTACAAAATGCTGTATAACACCTTTTTTATCATCTATTGCTTAACGCTGTTAACCATACCAACCTAGGAGACTATAACTGGCTTGTTCTATTCTGTAGCTTTAGATTTAAGGTTTAATACCTCGGCTTTTAGTCCTTGTGTTGATGTCTGACGAGGGATGCTCAGATCATGGATAGTACTCACAGTGTAAAGTGTTATTTGTATGTGTTGGTTGAGGTTGCAGAGTGCTATTTAGCTGTGACATGTGGGACTGTGGAAGTTGCACAGTTCAATACAAATTGAGAACATATCCCATGTCATA
This sequence comes from Poa pratensis, assembly GCA_947311845.1. NCBI lineage: Eukaryota > Viridiplantae > Streptophyta > Magnoliopsida > Poales > Poaceae > Poa > Poa pratensis. The sequence goes on from CAMZMU010000034.1 coordinate 84,810,360, forward strand.
ACATGTTAACCAAATTAACAGATCGCACAATCTAGCATGATTCCATTTCAGGAGGTTATTATGGATTAGCTAACGGAGGCATCTAGAACATCCTTTTGGCAATATTATATAGCATGATAGTCTTACAAAATATCAGCTCGTTGTGCATGGGCTTTATTTTACGAATTCAATTGCTAATAAGTAAATTCATCTCTGTAAATAATTTCGTTTGGACCTGTAAATTGAACATGGATTGTTGTGCTGTAGCCTAGATCCATGTTGCTCCTTTTGGGGGTCCTGATTTCCAATATTTTATTCATTTATCATTTTTTTTCAATTATACGTAATAATGTTATCAAGTTCTTGATCTGTCATATTGATTCACTGTTCAGATATCTGATGCCATAAGAGATGGTGCTGAAGGATTTTTTAGGACACAATATGGGGCTATTTCTAAAATGGCTTGCATCCTGGCACTTGTTATCCTTTTCATTTATCTCTTTCGCACTACCACCCCGCAGCAGGAGGCATCAGGCCTTGGAAGGTGATTTTTTTACTGTTATTCTGAAACCTCAGTTGTACCCATATTTTGTTGTCTCATGATTCTCATCGCAACACAGGACAACATCTGCATATATTACGGTTATTGCCTTTCTCCTTGGAGCTATATGTTCTGGACTAGCTGGATTTGTTGGGATGTGGGTCTCCGTACGTGCAAATGTTAGAGTTTCAAGTGCTGCTCGACGATCTGCGAGGGAAGCATTGCAGGTTTTGTTTTCATCCTTGATATATTATCATTCATGTGTTTCCCTGTATGGAGTACGGTAGAGTTTGAAACCATGACTGATTTCTCGAAACAGATTGCTGTCCGTGCAGGTGGTTTCTCGGCCATCGTAGTTGTTGGCATGGCTGTATTTGGTGTGGCGTTACTCTATGCAACATTCTATGTTTGGCTTGAAGTAGATTCACCTGGTTCGATGAAGGTTACAGACTGTAAGTTTATTTCAAACATGATTTGTTCAATACCTGGGTAGATAGAACTCTGCTCTAATTGTCAGTTGAGCTATATGGTCTAATGTACAAGGTCAAAGATTGTTAAATTGGCCCGTACATATTTTTTCTTGTTAAACTGGTCGCTGATGATAAGTTCATAAACGACAATTCTAATGGGTAATGTTGACTTAGGAAATACATTTTGCTTCAAATAATGTTAATTTAGTCTTTGTCATTTTTATTTGATATTGAGTTGCAACACAAGTCTTTATAATATTATAGGTAAATCATAAAATAACAAAATATAATACTGCAAATACTTTCACATGGCTAATTTATGTAGTTTTGAACATATCAATGATCAAACTTAAGTTGGATGGCATCATGGCATACATTCTAAAACGTGAAATGAAAAAAAGGGGTTGTTGTTTTTTGGTAAGTATCACACTGGGACCAACAGAGTAATTCTGCATGAATAAAATAGCTCAAAGAAGGTGCTCTTAAAAAAGTAAATTTGGGTCTAAATGGACACCTATACGTGGTTAAGATAGTGCTGTACAGATTGATGGCGGTAACTCATCCACTGTTGATATGCTTGTAGTTGCAAACTTGTATAAGTTTTTTCAATGTAAAAGTAACACTGTTATTGTTGCTGATTTCATGTGATTTTTGTAGTGCCTCTTCTCCTTGTGGGGTATGGTTTTGGTGCGTCGTTTGTTGCCCTCTTTGCTCAGTTGGGTGGTGGGATATACACCAAAGCTGCTGATGTCGGAGCTGATCTTTGTGGAAAAGTTGAGCAGGGAATACCGGAAGATGATCCTCGTAATCCTGCTGTCATTGCTGACTTGGTAATGGTGTTTCTACGATCTTTAATAATGTTTTGAAATGTTTCTTCATCATGCTCTTGATTGAAATTGTCTGATATTTTGTTCTTTGAATATACCTAGACATAAGGATTGTATTCAACAGATGAGCTTCATAAGTTCTATCAGAGATAATGTGACCTTAACAGCTTTCATTCATTCCCAAACCCAAACAAGTTATTGTTTCTGTTAGGGGTGGACTAGCGTTGTTGTCCAATGTGTTGTAGAATTCAGAAGCTCAGTATATGTTCCCAGTATATTTGCCTCTGCTTTGCCTATCATCGGGTTGTCATTAGCCTATATTTCATTTGTTGCTACCATATACGCTAATAATAAGAAAACTACACAGGTTGGTGATAATGTTGGAGATTGTGCAGCTCGTGGTGCGGATCTTTTTGAAAGCATAGCAGCAGAAATTATCAGTGCAATGATACTTGGTGCAACAATGGCACAGCGCTGCAAAATTGAAGGCAAGACTCTTTTGCTTGTCATGTTAGATCTCTGATTGGGATGTCGAGTGACATTGTTTATATTTTTGTCCAAAGGATGTAAATTGGTCCATAAGAACACTGACCACAGGTCATTTGCTCATATGGATGATAATAGTTTCCTTTTAATCTACGGATTATGTTATGAAAATAATCTTTGAATGATTCTCGGTGCATGGGATGTCCTCGGTTATGAATAAAATTTAGAATCATTTTTTCATTGTGGTTCAACATTCCCTGTAATTAGTATTTGCACTGGATTATAATCAGCATCGTTTACTATTGCAGATCCTTCTGGCTTTATTCTGTTTCCTCTCGTTGTCCATTCTTTTGATCTCGTGGTGTCATCAGTTGGAATTCTCTCAATTAGGGGAACACGTGACTCTGGACTAACATCTCCTATTGAAGATCCCATGGCAATTATGCAGAAAGGCTATTCGATTACTATACTGCTTGCTGTTGTTACATTTGGAGTGGTAAGTGTTGCTGTTTGGTAAATGATTCCCTTTTGACTATTAACTTATCTTTCTAGTATTCCATTCTATTCTACACCAAAGAGGATTGTTCATGGTTAAATGATCTCAGGAAAAAACATTACACATGTTCTCCACAGAGAAAAACATGTAGGCTCTAGTCCTCAATCTGGTAATTAGGACAAATCCATAATTGTCTGTAAACCATGCATATTCAAACTAATAATGAGAAATAGTTGTAAACCATAAACTATTTTATTTTGATTGCCAAGTATGTTTGGAGCACACAACATGTTTGTCGTGTCATTTGGGTAAATATTCTTGTTTATATTCGTTTTCCCATGGAGTGATTTTTTGATTATTTACCTGTGTTATATTTCCAGTCTACTCGTTGGCTCCTGTACACTGAACAAGCACCTACTGCATGGCTCAATTTTGCCTTGTGTGGCTTGGTGGGCATCATCACAGCATATGCTTTTGTTTGGATATCCAAGTATTATACAGACTATAAACATGAGCCTGTCCGCCTTTTGGCTCTTTCAAGTTCCACAGGACATGGAACTAATATTATTGCTGGAGTAAGTTTGGGAATGGAATCAACAGCATTACCAGTTCTAGTGATAAGTGTAGCCATTATATCAGCATTTTGGTTGGGGCGCACCTCTGGCTTGGTAGATGAGTCTGGCAACCCAACTGGTGGTCTTTTTGGGACAGCTGTAGCTACAATGGGGATGCTTAGTACAGCAGCATATGTCCTTACCATGGACATGTTTGGTCCTATAGCCGACAATGCTGGTGGTATTGTGGAGATGAGTCAGCAGGTAATGCACTGCATATTTCTTCTTGCATATAGGTAATTCAAACAAATATTTCACTTTTGTTGGAGGTTCTAGCAAACTATCTATGCTGAGAGTGTTAATGTATTATTATTTTACCTGTACACACTCGAAGCACTCTAAAATTGCAATGGCTATAAAACAATTGCTAACATTTAATTAAATCATGTTTATACATGCGTTTTAACTAATTATGTTGTCTTTAATCATTGTAACACGGGTTGTGTAAATTTTGCAGCCTGAAAGTGTTAGGGAAATCACAGACATCCTAGATGCTGTGGGTAACACTACGAAAGCTACCACAAAGGGATTTGCTATAGGGTCAGCAGCACTGGCTTCCTTTCTCCTGTTCAGCGCATATATGGATGAAGTATCTGCTTTTGCACAATTGCCATTCAAAGAGGTATGCGTCATTATTACCTCGACACATGGATTGTTGAAATTAGGTGCTTATGACAAGTAATTGGTTTCACACAATGGTTTGCAGGTTGACATAGCAATTCCAGAGGTATTTGTTGGTGGTTTACTAGGCTCGATGCTTATATTCCTGTTCAGTGGATGGGCTTGTTCAGCTGTTGGCAGAACCGCACAGGAAGTTGTTACTGAAGTCAGGAGGCAATTTATTGAGAGGCCTGGCATCATGGTGAGTGCCCGTTTATCATCAAGTACTTCAGCTTTTTATGGCTGGGAAAATTAATGCTAACTTGCAAGATAATTTCATACAGAACTACACAGAGAAGCCTGATTATGGTCGTTGTGTTGCAATTGTGGCCTCTGCGTCCTTGAGAGAGATGATAAAGCCAGGGGCTTTAGCAATTTTGTCACCGATGGCTGTTGGTGAGTTTTATGGGTGTGGGAGTTGTGGTGCCATGGTTCTTGATATTTTGTACTTTTTGAAATTTAATTTATGATATTCTGAAATATAATCTACACGGTCTACAGGCATTATCTTCCGGATTTTGGGTCATGCAACTGGCCAGCCTCTTCTTGGAGCTAAAGTTGTTGCCTCTATGCTCATGTTTGCAACCGTCACTGGTATCCTCATGGCACTCTTCTTGAACACTTCTGGCGGTGCCTGGGATAATGCTAAGAAGTACATCGAGACTGGCGCACTTGGTGGTAAAGGCAGCGAGTCTCACAAGGCTGCGATTACTGGCGATACGTAAGTTTCTCACTTATGTGCTGCTGCTTTTGGTTTCTTGAACTGAGTTCATGCTATTGATGAACAAATGCTAAATGACCATGTTCTTTTCTATAATAAGTTCTTGTTATGTGACCTGGCATTATTTTGCTCATTCTTAACGATCATGCGATCCTAAGTACACTACCTAGCTAAAAAGGCTTATATTATGGAACAGAGGTAGTAATATTTAAGACTATGTTGTGCTGCAGGGTTGGAGATCCATTTAAAGACACGGCAGGGCCTTCGATCCATGTTCTCATCAAGATGCTCGCCACAATCACACTAGTCATGGCTCCAATCTTTTTGTAATTAACAGTACATCGATCTTTGCCATTAACCTCGCGGAGAAGTATCCATGGATCTTGTAGTTGAGGCATTAACGTGTATGGGATGTAACGATTCGCTTTTAGCATTGTTTTGCCATATTGAAAAAGGATAGAATCAGTACTTTGCCCAGTTTGATGGTGCGTATGTTCACTGTTGTTGCTATTGGACAAATGATACAAACGCTTGAGAAATATACTGTGACAGATTAGAATGGCTACGAAATTTGTGGCTTGTCCACACAGATATCTTTATTTTGTTGAAGTGTATAAATGAATTGTCTGGTCCTTTTCATCAGATCGGTCTTTTGGAATAGTGGTCAGCGCATGAAGCTTGACATGGTATTAGAGCCAAGGTCTCGAGTTCGAGTCTTGGTTTGCGCAATTTGTTCTAAAATTGTTGTTGCCCCTTCTTTGTCCACGTATAGGCCTCTTGAGCCATACCTCTGAGACTCGCGCGCCATCGCTCTCTTCTGGTTGCACGTGTTGGCCTCTCTCTCCCCGAGTCACACGTGAGAGGGGGTGTTGAAGTGTATAAGTGAATGAGAGAATAGCCAAAATAACACTACTGAAAACCGAAGTTGCCAAAATACCACTAGTGAAAACAAACTTGCCAAAATAACACTACGTTCAGTTTTTTGTAGCCAAAATACCACTAGTTGCTAACTCAGTCTAACATCATCCAAAAAAAAGACATATGTGTCCTTACCTCTTCACATAGGACTATGGCAACATTTCAGCACATTTGGACAGCATTTCAGCACATTTGAACAGCAAAACAGCACTTTCACAACATTTCAGCACACTTTCACAGCAAAATAACAGAATTTGACAGCATTTCAACACATTTTCAAAGCATTTCAGCACAATTTGACAGCAAAAATATACATAATTTCAGCATAATTGGGCAACATTGCTGCAGCATTTTGACAACATTTCAGCACCAACAACTAGACATAATGGTCCAAAAGAAGATGAAATCAATACATCATGGTTCTCATGGTTGACACATCATGATTCTCATGCACTAAACTCGCCGAAGAGGGCTAGGAGCAACAGTTTTGCTCCTTGTAGATGCACTAGGAGGTGAAGAAGCAATTGCAATAGCTGCAGCCCTCTTCCTTGTCATTGGACTTGTAGGAGTACCAAGTGGAGTACCTTGCTTCGTTGGTGTCTTAGGAGAAGAAGGTGTTGCAATGCTTGCTTCAACCTTAGATTTTTTCCTACAATTCAATACACACCGTTAGCAAGGAATATGCAAAACATTTGGAAGCAATGAAACTCACAAAGATAATTACCTTGGAGGAGGCGTAGCATCTCGGTCAACATCACTTTCAATCTCCGGCTCTTTGCATGTCTTTTTGAGATGGCCTATTTTTCCACACCTTTTGCATTTATGTCTTCTACCTCCACAATAAAATAAAACAAATCAGCAAAATGTGTGAAAAGTACTAAGCAATCAGCAAACAAAAGTACTAATTATACCATGAAAGTTTTAGTGTTCATTAACTTGGAGGCATGTATCCTCCATGGACAATCCTTGTCATTGCATTTAGCCCTAAATCTTGTAGGTTCACTATACTCCGTGTCAAAGGACCAATCTTCTCTAATTGCTAGTTGCTTCAATGCAACTTTAAATGCTATATAGTCAGGAAATGTGGCTCCAACTTCGATTCGAGGGTTGTTTTTGTCATGGATATAAGTGGGAGCCACATTGTTAGCAAGTAGAGCCTCGTCATCTCCTGCCACATGTTGAGGATCATAAGAATTGGGAACATCCAGTGTTCCCAATGGAACTCTTGCAGCAGCTACTTCCGGCTCCGCATTCTTTTCTGGCTCAGCATTCTCCTTCGACACATCATCTCCGGCTGCAAATATGTGCTCTCCCCATTACATCCCACTGGCTCATCATCCTCATACTCCCCTGCATAGGCTTGCTTCGGCCAACAAAAGAATGGTGCACGAACCGGCTGATCATCCTCCTTCTCGGCCATGCCATGATCATCCTCCTTCTTGGCCATGCCATGAGCATACTCCTTCTCAGCCATGACAGCAGCAGGTTCATTGTGTGGTTGTTTGCTCTCAGTGGTCACACCAAACCGTACAACATTTGTGCTAGAACATCTATCAAACAATTCAGCTATCTCTGTTTCACAAATCAGTGGGAGTGTCTCACCATCATATCCATACCAAATGGTCATTCTTTGATCAGTAGACCACCTGAATTTCTCCTCCACAACAGCCTTTATCTGTGCCACGGACAAGCCCCGACCAGCAATGAAATCCCATGTTCTGCCTCTTGTATATCTTTTTTTGCCGTCTACAACAGTCAAGTAGGACTGCACGTCTATTTCTACCTTGAAATCATCCATCGAATCCACTCTGAAACATAAATACACCAAGTTCTAAATTTGCTAATTCTTGTTCTTGAAATGATGGATACTAGACATGGGTGGAAATATTGCTTACTTTTCCTAGGTCCGGTCGAGGTCGAAGCTGCAGGGGAGGCCGGCGGTCGGGCGAAGGAGCTCACCAGGCGGCTGCTGGAGCGCGCTCTGCAGGGGCGCCGGGAGGGAGACGGGCGAAGGGCAGAGGACGGAGGGCGGCGGAGGGGAGCGCGCCGGGCGGCGGTCGGGCGGAGGGGAGCGCGCTGGGCGGCGGTCGAGCGGAGGAGCGCGCCGGCCGGGCACCGGGGAGGGAGAGAGCCGGACGGCGGAGCTAGGTGGATGAGCCACGGAGGGGAGTGATGACGTGAAACACACGTTCGTTGGGAGACCCAAGAGGAAGGTATGATGTAGTCAGCAGCAAGTTTTCCCTCAGAAAGAAACCAAGGTTATCGAACCAGTAGGAGCAGCAACTCTTCAGAAGGTTGTCAACGGCGCCAGAAAAATAGCTGTCGCAGGGAGTCTGGACTGTTGACGTGGAATCTGCACACAACACAATCAAACTACTTTGCCCCAACGAAACAGTGAGGTTGTCAATCTCACTGGCTTGCTGAAAACAAAGGATTAAACGTATGGTGTGGAAAATGAGTATTAAATTGCAGAGAATGAAAAAGGAACAGTTTGCAGTTTGTGGTTGTTTAATCAGTGTAAAAGAATGGACCGGGGTCCACAGTTCACTAGTGGTGTCTCTCCATAAAAGATAACTAACATGTTGGGTGAACAAATTACAGCTGGGCAATTGACGAATAGTGAGCGCATGACAATGCATATACATGACATGTTGACTACTATGATATTTAATTGGGCATTACGACATAATACATAGATCGTTATCCAACAGCATCTATGACTAATAATCCACCGCCGGGTTGTCATCCGAGTCCCCCGTTGGTATTAAGTTGCAAGCAACGGATAATTGCATTAAGTAAAGTGCGTAATGTAAACAAACACATATGTCCGTGGACATAGCATCGTTAGGTTATCCCTAGTGGCAACAGCACATCCACAACCTTAGAACTTTCTGTCACTGTCCCAGGTTAAACGGAGACATGAACCCACTATCTAGCATAAATACTCTCTCTTGGAGTTACAAGCATCTACTTGGCCAAAGCATCTACGAGTAACGGAAAGCATGCAAGATCTTAAATAACATATAAGATAGATTGATAATCAACTTGACATAATATTCAATATTCATCGGATCCCAGCAAACACAACATGTAGCATTACAATAATATGATCTTGATCATGTAGGGCAGCTCACAAGATCTAAACATGATGGCACAAAGTGGAGAGACAACCATCTAGCTACTGCTATGGACCCGTAGTCCAAGGATGAACTACTCACGCATCACTCCGGAGGCAGGCATGGCGATGTAGAAGCCTCCGGTGACGATTCCCCTCTCCGGCAGGGTGCCGGGAAGAGGTTCTGAACCCTCCCGAGCTAGGGTTGACGACGGCGGCGTCTCTGGAACTTTTCGTGGATATTTGCTCAGGTACTTAGGGTTTTCGCGTCGGGGGGAATAAGTAGGCGAAAGGGCGGCGGCTGCGGACCCCCGAGGGGCCCACACCACCCCAGGGCGCAGAGGGGGGCCCGCGCCCTGGCGTGTGGGGCCCTGGTGGCCCTCCTCTGCTGCTCCTTCGCTCCGTCAGGCGTGTTCTGGAAAAATAGGCACCCCCGTGTAGTTTCGTCCAATTCCGAGAATATTTCCAGACTAGCTTTTCTGGAATACAAAAACAGCAGAAAACAGGAACTGGCACTTCGGCATCTTGTTAATAGGTTAGTCCCAAAAAATGTATAAAAGTGATATAAAGTAGATGCAAAACATGTAGCAATTGGTATAAAACAAGCATGGAACATCAAAAATTATAGATACGTTTGAGACGTATCAGCATCCCCAAGCTTAGTTCCTACTCGTCCTCGAGTAGGTAAACGATAAAAACAAATAATTTTTGAGGTGACATGCTACTATCATAATCTTGATCATATAATATTGCAAGGCACATGTAAATGAATGAAGTGATCCAAGTCAATGGTCTATAATTTGCTACCAAATAGATAATGAGTAAACAATGAATCACACAAGCTAAACGTTTTCATGAATAGTACTTTCGAGACAAGCATCAAACAGTTTTGCATAAGTGTTAACTCATAAAGCAATAGTTTCTAACAAAAGGTATTTAATCAACACAAAGGAAGAATTTAGTTTCAGCATTTGCTTCAACTTTCAACATATTTATCTCATGGATATTGTCAACACAAAGTAGTATAACAAGTCCAATACATTGCATATAACGCATGTTGTAACAAAGTTGACACTAGTGTTTGCTTGTGGAAGACAGAAAGAATAGGAAAACTGACTCAACATAAAAGTAAAAGAAAGGCCCTTCGCAGAGGGAAGCAGGGATTAAATCATGTGCTAGAGCTTTTAGGTTTTTGAAAGCATATAGAGATTGCATAAAATATTTGATACTCCTCCCAACCTTGCTAACACAAGCCATGGCTAACCGAATCCTCGGGTGCCTTCCATCAATCACATACCATGGAGGAGTATCTATTTTTGAGAGGTGTTTGTTAATTGTCAACGAATGGTAGCGGGTGAGAACAGTATTCTACCTGTCGAACGGACTTTTAAGAGCGGCTCCCATGAAGGACGTTATTTCTACCAGCAAGGCAGATCATCCCTCTTTCTCTTTGGTTTACACACATTCAGGTATTTCACTGTTTGTCATTGCTTACTGATGAATCAGGGCAAAAGTGTGAAGAGAATTAATTGGTTAAAGTTGTAATTAATTGGGACTGGGCACCCCGTTGCCAGCTCTTTTTGCAAGTTATTGGATAAGCGGATGTATATGCCACTAGTCCAGGTGTAAAAGTCCACTCGACAAATAGAATAAAGAATAACCACACTAATTCCTCATGAGCTAGTAAACATTGACACAAAAAGGGAATAATAACATTTTGAATAATTTAAAGGTAGCACATGAAAAATTTACTTGGAGTGGCAAGGAAATACCACATATAGGTAGTTATGGTGGACACAAATGGCATGGATTTTGGCTCAAGGATTTGGATGCACGAGAAGCATTCCCTCTCAGTACAGAGTTTAGGCTAGCAAGGTTATGTAAGCAAACAAGAATATCAACCCGTACACCAAGTTTTATATGACAAACATATTGCAAACGTTATAAGACTTCATACCGTCTTCCTTGTTAACCAAACCCTGTTATTAGAAAATATCTAGACCTTAGAGGTACCACCGATGCAAACCAAATTTTCAACAAGCTTTACGGTAGTTCTTCACTAATAGGCTTAACTCATGTGATGCACAATTTAATCATGATCTACTTGTTAACTCAAAACAATTGACAAGCATCAAGTTATCCATTTTAGTGATCTACAAGATTAAGCAAGTTTTTCCTTATACCAATTACCACATGCAACATTTTCTGAACCAACCAAACACCAATCAATTTATTTCATCAACTCTCCAAACAAATATAAGTGAAGCAAGAGAGTACTTTCTACAAAAGAAAGCTAATAGCTCTGACAAGAGATACATGAAAACAAGAGCTAAAAGCTGAACAGCGCTAGATATGAATACTCAACAAATATAAGTGAAGAATAGGAGTATTCTCATGAAAAAGCGGAGCGTGTCTCTCTCCCAATCAAGAATGCTAGGGTCCAGTCAAGCTTTATTGAAAATAAAATGCAATACTGAAAATAAAAAGCACACAGACGCTCCAAGAAAAGCACATATGATGTGAAAGAATTAAAATATAGTTTCACTAGAGATGACCTGATAATTTTGACGATGAAGAAGGGGATGCCTTGGGCATCCCCAAGCTTAGACGCTTGAGTCTTCTTGAAATATGCTGGGGAGATCCATGGGAGCCTCCCCAAGCTTAAGCTCTTCACTCTTCTTGATCCTATTATATCATCCTTCTCTCTTGACCCTTGAAAACTTCCGTCACACCAAACTCAAAGTAGATCTCATTAGAGGGTTAGTGCATAATCAAAAATTCACATGTTCTGTAAAGACGCAATATGATTTGTTACTTTAAACATTAGCTACAGCCACTGATGTTATGTGAAGCTCTTCCACCCAAAAAAGAATTTCACTCAACACTAGTAAAAGAGAGAATGCGAAAAATAAAAAGGCATAATCTGTCTAAAACAGAACAGTCCGCAAAGACGAATTTTTTCGAGGCACTTACGACGCTCAGATCGAGAAACTCTGAACTAATGAAAGTTTCAGACATTCATAAAGATTACGCACAAAAATTTCAGATTTTTAACAATCTGGTGATTTTAGGAATTTCGTACAGTGAACAGCAAAAATCTGTTTCTGCGCAGCAATCAAAATTAAGCATCATCTTATCATTAGAGGCTACTCTTGGCACAACAATGCGAGAAAATAAAGATACAAAGGAGTTGCTACAGAAGTAAACAAACTCCTTGACTCAATAAAAGAAAAATTGCAGAAAAATAAAATGGGTTGCCTCCCATAAGCGCTTTTCTTTAACGCCTTTTAGCTAGGCACAAAGCATGCATCAAGTATTACCAAGTGAAGAAAGGTCTAATTCATCAAAAGCTTCATCAAGAACAGGGTTTGTCACATTAGGACTTTTCAGTTTACGTAATTCTTGGGAAGAAAATTTAAATAGACCATTATGTGACTTACCCTCAAGCTCATTGAACACGTTATCCGTTTTAAACGCACCCGTGGGTTTTGGTTTAGAAATTTTTGGAACATACATAAATTTTTGCTTTCTCCCCACAAAAGCCTTTTGCCTTTTAGTTTTAATAGAGGTAAAAGTAGAACTTATTACATCCATAGCCTCCTCTAATTCACCAATCCTAAGATTTTGATTATCTTGAATAGTACTAGTTTCTAAAACAGCAATTCTTTCATTAATGGTTCCCAGTGATTCATCAACTTTGCTAGTACTATCAAGGAGATTTGGCAAATTTTTCTCTATAGACTCCAATTTCTTTATAACATCTTCCAAGGTGATCTCATTTTTAATGTTACTAACAGGTGGTGTTCCTACTAGGCTCTCAATAATATAACTAGCTTCCAACGCAGGGGTACCAAGAAAGTTACCTCCCGTCAAAGTGTCCAAGACATATCTATACCAGCTAGTTATGCCAACATAAAAATTTCTAAGCAGGATCATAGTGGAATATTTTTTAGCACACCTACGATGAGCATCGCTGATTCTATACCAAGCATCTTTCAAACTTTCTCCACTTTGTTGCTTAAAAGATCGAACCTCAACTTCAGGAACCAAAACATGATGAGCCGAACCAGACATGATAACTAACAGAAAACAAAACTGAAAATAAACTGAATGCAAGTAACTAATTTTTTTGTGTTTTTGATAATTGAAAGCAAACAAGATAAAATAAAATAAACTAAGCAAGACAAAAACAAAGTAAAGAGATTGGAAGCGTGAAACTCCCCTTGCAGAAGACTGCTGTCTCCCCGGCAACGGCGCCAGAAAAATAGTGCTGTTGACGGGAGACAGAGAGCTTCCTGAAGAACTTCTACTCCCCGGCAACGGCGCCAGAAAAATAGCTTGATGACGTGAAACACACGTTCGTTGGGAGACCCCAAGAGGAAGGTATGATGTAGTCAGCAGCAAGTTTTCCCTCAGAAAGAAACCAAGGTTATCGAACCAGTAGGAGCAGCAACTCTTCAGAAGGTTGTCAACGGCGCCAGAAAAATAGCTGTCGCAGGGAGTCTGGACTGTTGACGTGGAATCTGCACACAACACAATCAAACTACTTTGCCCCAACGAAACAGTGAGGTTGTCAATCTCACTGGCTTGCTGAAAACAAAGGATTAAACGTATGGTGTGGAAAATGAGTATTAAATTGCAGAGAATGAAAAAGGAACAGTTTGCAGTTTGTGGTTGTTTAATCAGTGTAAAAGAATGGACCGGGGTCCACAGTTCACTAGTGGTGTCTCTCCATAAAAGATAACTAACATGTTGGGTGAACAAATTACAGCTGGGCAATTGACGAATAGTGAGCGCATGACAATGCATATACATGACATGTTGACTACTATGATATTTAATTGGGCATTACGACATAATACATAGATCGTTATCCAACAGCATCTATGACTAATAATCCACCGCCGGGTTGTCATCCGAGTCCCCCGTTGGTATTAAGTTGCAAGCAACGGATAATTGCATTAAGTAAAGTGCGTAATGTAAACAAACACATATGTCCGTGGACATAGCATCGTTAGGTTATCCCTAGTGGCAACAGCACATCCACAACCTTAGAACTTTCTGTCACTGTCCCAGGTTAAACGGAGACATGAACCCACTATCTAGCATAAATACTCTCTCTTGGAGTTACAAGCATCTACTTGGCCAAAGCATCTACGAGTAACGGAAAGCATGCAAGATCTTAAATAACATATAAGATAGATTGATAATCAACTTGACATAATATTCAATATTCATCGGATCCCAGCAAACACAACATGTAGCATTACAATAATATGATCTTGATCATGTAGGGCAGCTCACAAGATCTAAACATGATGGCACAAAGTGGAGAGACAACCATCTAGCTACTGCTATGGACCCGTAGTCCAAGGATGAACTACTCACGCATCACTCCGGAGGCAGGCATGGCGATGTAGAAGCCTCCGGTGACGATTCCCCTCTCCGGCAGGGTGCCGGGAAGAGGTTCTGAACCCTCCCGAGCTAGGGTTGACGACGGCGGCGTCTCTGGAACTTTTCGTGGATATTTGCTCAGGTACTTAGGGTTTTCGCGTCGGGGGGAATAAGTAGGCGAAAGGGCGGCGGCTGCGGACCCCCGAGGGGCCCACACCACCCCAGGGCGCGGCAGAGGGGGGCCGCGCCCTGGCGTGTGGGGCCCTGGTGGCCTCCTCTGCTGCTCCTTCGCTCCGTCAGGCGTGTTCTGGAAAAATAGGCACCCCGTGTAGTTTCGTCCAATTCCGAGAATATTTCCAGACTAGCTTTTCTGGAATACAAAAACAACAGAAAACAGGAACTGGCACTTCGGCATCTTGTTAATAGGTTAGTCCCAAAAAATGTATAAAAGTGATATAAAGTAGATGCAAAACATGTAGCAATTGGTATAAAACAAGCATGGAACATCAAAAATTATAGATACGTTTGAGACGTATCAGGGAGCGGCAGGGAGGCGCCGGCGTGGGCTGCTTGCTCGCGCCGCCATGGTTGGCTTCTCGTGCGCGTGCGAGAGAGATTGGGAGGAAGAGATAGGGATAAGGTTTGCAAGGGCAATTTCGGAATACTAACAAAACTGACAAGTTACTAAAGGGTTGACTCACAGAATATCTTTGACATGTAACGGTAGTGTTATTTTGGATAGAAAAACCGAGTGAGGAGTGTTATTCTGGCAAGTTAGTTTTCACTTGTGGTATTTTGGCAAGTTCGGTTTTCACTAGTGGTATTTTGGCTATTCTCTCTAAGTGAATTGTCTGGTCCTTTCCATCAGATCGGTCTTTTGGAATAGTGGTCAGCGCATGAAGCTTGACATATTTCAGTTGATTTTACATATGAACTTCAATCCCCAATACCATAACCTTTACTCTATATATAAAGGACGCTGAGATTGCTGGCCTGGGATCGCTCTGGGTACTGTAGCGTCGCACGAAGCTACAGTACCCGGTGGTACTGTGTCATATGAACAGTGATCTTTTTTTTCTTCTCCTTTTTCTTTTGAAATTTTTTTTCCTCCCTAAATTTATATACATGAAAATATACACGTTTACTCTATATATAAAGGACGCTGAGATTGCTGGCCTGGGATAGCTCGGGTGCGCGAACCTACAGTACCCGGCGTACTGTTTATATAAACAGTGATTTTTTTTTTGCTCCTTTTTCTTTTGAATTTTTTTTGTTCTCCCTAAAATTATATACATGAAATATATACACGTCAACGAGTAAGTTCCATCTCCGTGAACGGTTTCGAGTTTTGTCAACTCTAACTCCTCAATTTTGGAACTAATTTTGTCAAAAAATTTGCAGACAAGTCCTCGCGCTTCCCACAAATTATTACCTATACCTAAATACATAAAAGACACTGAGAATAGCGAGCTGAGAACGCTCGGGCACTGCAGCGCCGCACAAAGCTACAGTGCCCGGTTGCCTTCGCGCCGTCGATCGTTGATCCAACGGTCCACGTCCGACGTGCGCGCCGCTTGCTTGCATTAAGGTCCTCGCACTTTCCAAAAAATACGACTTGGTCCTCCGGACGCCGCTTGCTTGCATTAAGGTCCTCGCACTTTCCAAAAAATACGACTTGGTCCTCTGGTCGCCGATTGCTTGCATTAAGGTTCTCGCACTTTTCAAAAAATATGACTCGGTCCTCCGGCCGCCGCTTTCTTACAACAAAGTCCTCGCATTTTCCAGAAAATGTGCCTCGGTCCTACGGACGCCGCTTTCTTGCAGTAAGGTCCTCGCACTTTCCAAAAAATGTAACTCGGTCCTCCGGAATAAAGCATTTTTGTATAAGAGTCTTTTGTTTAAACAATTTCCAGAAAATGATTAATGTTGTAAAATCAACAACTTTAAGTCTGTCCATCAGAAAAATATGAATAATATATCAAAATGCTCAGAACGACAAATACTAACTATTTATGACAAAATACAAAAATATTTGAACATTTCAATTTGGTAAATACTTGGAGATAATCTAAATGCATTTTCTCTAATTATAAAGTTAAATTAAATAAATGCATCGTTCGCAATTAGGCTCTTGGACGGAGCCGCCACCGGCGCCGACGCGGACCGCCGCCGTTGCAAGCCTCCCCCGACGAATAGAAGGCGGCCACTCTGTCGTGGGATTGTCACGTCAGGTGTCATAGATGACTTCGTAGGTGTGGGATTACGTGAGTCATGCATCTCCGAGCTTGGGATCGCAGGAACAAAGATCAACACAGATTTACCCAGGTTCGGCCCCCTCAATGTGAGGTAAAAGACCTACTTCCTGCCTACCCTAGATTGGTATTGATATGATAATCGAGGTGTTACAATGGAGGCGATCCGATCTGGTACTCGCCGTATGAGCTAGGGTTTGGGGCTTGATAGCTTGACCCGCTCTAAGTCCTGCGAGTCCTCTTTATATACACAGAGGCTCGCTAGGTTACAAAAGGAAACTTCCCCATAAGGAATACATCCACAGAGGCCTACTCGGAGACTACTTGGTCTTCACGTCCTCCGGGATATGTCTTCTAGATCTTTCCCCTTATGGCGGTTCAATATTGGGCTTGCTCCCAAGTGGGCCTTCGTCCGTGCGAGTAAGTTAAGTCGCACTGGGCCGCGGGTTAATCCAGAAAGTATTCCCCCGACATTAGCCCCCAAGCGTGGCCTGAACTTCATAGTATTTCTTGATCTTGAATGCTTAGGCCGCGCTTTTCCTTGTTTCGCGACTTATAATTGTGCAAGTTTGGCCTTGACTCGCACCTGGAAGATCATCTGACTTCGTGAGCTTCTTTGTTAGAGTATCCTGATAGCTTCAGAACTTGATGACGATCTATCTTCAAATTTTTGATGATAATATGATATAGCCCCCAAGGATTGAGAGGATGTTATGTGGTAATCATCTCAATTCTTCTCAGAGAACTCTGAAGGTCATCACCTGTAACTTGATATCATGAATAAAACAATTGTTAAGTTACAAGTAATTGTAATTGGTGTTGCCGTACTATAAGCAGTACATCGACCTCTAGTTAGGCCATCTGAATCCTTAAGTGGGCACTCGCGCGACTCAGTATTTCCTAGGAACATGTGTGTTCAGGGTCGAGAGCGGCCATGATAGGCAATCAAGCTCGATTGACGCCACACCCCAGTACTTTGGCCACATAATGCGAGTAGCAATCCAACTTAAGGTAAATTTGATAATTGCCAATAAATCGGCTGTTTCAGGGTAACAAAGACCCCAAGAAACATAATGATATTGCCATGATAGGCTAAGCTATGATAAGCTTTGATTATGATGACACATAAGGTCGCGCCTAGGTGGCAACCGAGTGTTATACATAGGGTTGGATCGCGCGTAGGTGGCGATCCATGGTGATACATGGGGTCGGTCGCGCCTAGGTGGCGACCAGAGATGATACAAAGTTTACGGCCGCGCCTAGGTGGCAGCCGGTTTCTGATACAAGGGTCGATCGCGCCTGGGTGGCGATCAGATGTTGCATAGGTCGCGCCTAGGTGGCGACCAAAGTTGAAGTTCTAGCCCTGAGTGGCTGTGATGATACTCAGCTATAAAGCTGGAAAGGATGATGCTTGGCTCTGATTAGCCTTTTCTTATGTATAGTACGGTCGCAGGTGTGCGACGTTCCAAGGGCGAGGTGCCTCGAGACGATCCTCGAAATCATGGCGTTCGCTGCTTTCTTCCCTTACATCCAGCAGGTAGTACGACCCATTGTTTAGCTTCTTGCTGATGATGTAGGGTCCTTCCCATGGAGAGGACAGCTTATGCATTCCCTTGTGATCTTGTTTAAGTCGCAGTACTAGGTCGCCTTCTTGAAAGGTGCGGGTTTTGATGCGTCTGGCATGATAGCGTCGCAAGTCTTGTTGATATACTGCTGACCTTGATGCTGCCAAGTCTCTAACCTCTTCTAATGTGTCCACCGAGTCTTGCCGAGCTATCTCATTATCTGTCTCGATGTAAGCCGCAACTCTTGGTGAATCATGTATGATATCGCTGGGCATGACTGCTTCTGCTCCATAGACCATGAAATATGGTGTAAATCCTGTGGATCTGTTAGGGGTTGTTCTCAAGCTCCACAGTACTGCTGGCAGTTCTTCCACCCAACATCCTGGAGATGCTTCGACCTTTTCAATAAGGCGCGGCTTAATTCCATGGAGAATTTCCTGGTTAGCTCGCTCAGCTTGTCCATTGCTCTGCGGGTGTGCTACTGACGTGAGGTCCAATCTTATCCCATTGTCTGCGCAAAATATCTGTGTAGCCCCTTCAGAGGTGTTGCTCCCATTGTCTGTAATGATACTATGGGGGTAACCGA
This sequence comes from Poa pratensis, assembly GCA_947311845.1. Taxonomy (NCBI): domain Eukaryota; kingdom Viridiplantae; phylum Streptophyta; class Magnoliopsida; order Poales; family Poaceae; genus Poa; species Poa pratensis. The sequence continues at coordinate 84,828,984 of CAMZMU010000034.1, forward strand.
AGCGGAATATGACCTTCTTCAAGAACTTGACTGCTGTTTCAGCCTCGCAATCTCCCACAGGTTCTGCTTCTATCCACTTTGTGAATTTGTCCACCATGACTAAGAGGTGAGTTTTTCCGTTTGAAGACCGTCTGAAAGGCCCTACCATGTCAAAACCCCATACGGCAAAAGGCCATGTGATGGGTATTGTGCGAAGTGCTTGGGCTGGCATATGATCTTGCCTAGCGTATCTTTGACATCCATCGCACACTCTGACAATTTGCTCTGCGTCTGCTAATGCTGTTAACCAGAAGAATCCATGTCGGAACGCCTTTGCCACCAAAGATCTTGACGAAGCATGATGGCCACAATCGCCTGAATGAATTTCGTGCAAGATTTTTCGTCCCTCTTCTGGTGAGACACATCTTTGGAATGCTCCTGATACGCTGCGCTTGTATAATTCGTTGTTGATGATTGTATAGGCCTTTGATCGTCGTATGATTTTGCGCGCCTCAATTTCATCGTCCGGCAGCACTCCGCGACTTAAATATGCCATGTATGGCTCTGTCCATCCTGGCTGTTCATGCAGGGCTGCGACTAAAGTTGAATCATCCTCTGGCTCTGCAATGTCAATCTCTGCTGGAGGTTTGACTGATGGATTGTGCAGTTCATCCAGGAAAACATTGGGTGGGACTGACTGTCTGTTGGATCCAAGCCGAGACAGGGCATCCGCAGCTTCATTTTGTCTCCGATCAATATGTTCAACTTGGTATCCAGTGAAATGTCCAGCAATTCTGTCCACCTCTCTTCTATATGCAGCCATGTTCGCATCCTTGCTGTCCCACGTTCCGGAGACCTGCTGTGCCACCAAGTCTGAATCGCCAAAACAGCGTATACGACTGATGTTCATCTCCTTTGCTATACGTAGACCATGAAGCAGTGCCTCGTACTCCGCCACGTTATTTGTGCAGTTGAAGTGTATCTGTAACACATACCGCAGCTTGTCTCCCTTGGGAGATGTCAGAACAACTCCAGCCCCCGAGCCTTGCAACTGTCTTGACCCATCAAAATGCATGGTCCAGTATTTGGTTTCTGCCATGCTAGGAGCAACTTGGATTTCTGTCCAATCGTTAATAAAATCTGCAAGGGCTTGCGACTTAATTGATGTGCGCGGCTCGTAACTGATGTGATGTGGTCCCAACTCGATCGCCCACTTAGCGACTCTTCCAGTAGCTTCTCGATTACGAATGATATCTGCCAATGGTGCTGAACTCACCACAGTTATTGGATGCTCTTGGAAGTAGTGCTTCAGCTTGCGACTCGCCATGAACACTCCAAACACCAACTTCTGCCACTGTGGGTAACGCTGTTTGGAAGCTGTGAGGACTTCGCTCACGTAGTATACTGGTCTCTGGACAGGGTATTCCTTTCCCGTTTCTTGTCTCTCCACAACCATGACAGCACTCACAGCGCGGGAATTTGCCGCTATGTATAGTAGCATTGGCTCTTTATCTTTTGGAGCCGCCAGAACTGGAGCATTTGTCAATTGATGTTTCAAGGCTGTCAGAGCTTCGTCGGCCTCTGCGTCCCAAACGAAGGTGTCTGATTTTTTCAACAGTCTGTACAAAGGTAGTGCTTTCTCTCCCAATCTTGATATAAAGCGACTCAAAGCTGCTACGCAACCAGTAAGCCGCTGTACATCTTTTATCTTTTCTGGCTTTTGGAGATCCATCACGGCCTTTATCTTGTCAGGATTGGCCTCAATGCCTCTTTCTGATACTATGAATCCCAATAGCTTTCCTGCTGGTACTCCGAAGACGCACTTTGTGGGGTTGAGCTTCATGTTGTATTTTCTGAGATTTGTGAATGTCTCTGCCAGATCACCAATAAGATCCTGGCTAACTTGCGACTTAATCACAATATCATCCACGTAGGCATGAACGTTGCGACCTATTTGCTCATGTAGGCAATTCTGAATGCATCTTTGGTAAGTCGCACCTGCGTTCTTCAACCCAAAGGGCATGCTGACATAACAAAAAGCTCCGAAGGGTGTGATGAAGGACGTCTTTTCTTGGTCCTCCCTCTTCATCTTGATTTGATGGTAGCCTGAATAGGCGTCCAAAAAGCATAACAGCTCGCACCCAGCAGTTGAATCAATTACTTGGTCGATTCGGCAAAGCAAATGGATCCTTTGGACAAGCTTTGTTAAGACTGGTGTAATCAACGCACATTCGCCACGTACCGTTCTTTTTCATAACCAATACTGGATTTGCCACCCATTCCGGATGGTATACCTCTGTGATGAATCCTGCAGCCAGCAAGCGAGCTATTTCCTCTCCTATTGCCTTTCTCCTGTCATCATGAAAACGCCGTAGTGGCTGCTTCACTGGTTTAGCCGCAGGGTTCACTTTGAGGCTATGTTCTGCTAATTCTCTTGGTACCCCTGGCATATCTGACGGCTTCCATGCGAAGATGTCTTATTTTCCTGGAGAAAAGCGACGAGGGCCTTCTCCTGCTCTTCTTCCATGTGTGCTCCAATGCTAGTTTGCTTGGATGAGTCGCCAGGAACAAGATTTATCTGCTTAGTGTCCTGGGCCGCTTTGAATTTCATTGGTGGCTCGGCAGATGGCGTGGTAACCACACTCATGTCGTTTGGGTCCACCTGCGACTTATAACCTTTTAGTTCTTCCGCGGCACAGGCGGATTCTGCGAAAGCCGCATCTCCTTTTCACATTCTATTGCTTTTTCTCTATCTCCGTACACTGTGATGACCCCTTTTGGTCCTGGTATCTTCAACTGTAGGTACACGTAGCATGGCCTGGCCATAAACTTAGCAAAGGCCGTTCTTCCAAACAAGGCGTGATATGGGCTTTGGAATTTTACCACTTCGAAGCTTAGGAATTCACTTCTAAAGTTCTCTTCTGTTCCAAAAGTTACCCCTAGGGTTATTTTCCCCACTGGCCGTGCGGACCTTCCTGGGACAATGCCGTGAAATACTGTTGACGTGGGCTGCAGGCTGGAATCCTTGAGTCCTAGACGCTGGAAAGTATCGTAGTACAAGATATTAATGCTGCTTCCTCCATCCATAAGCACTTTGGTCAGCTTGTATCCTGCAACGTATGGTGCCACAACCAGTGCCAACTTGCCAGGTTCCCGTACTGTGGCGGGTGGTCGTCGCGACTCCAGGTTACCGCGTATTCTGACCACCTTAACCAAGCGGGTGTTGCTGGTATCACGGCGTTCACCTGCTGACTTCTCCGGCTCAATTTCTCTTCCTTTTGGAGGTATCGATAACTATTGTGTGATACTGCCCCGTCTGCCTGGGGTTACTCGCGCCGTGCTGCCCAATATTTGTGTTATGAGCCGCACTAGGGTTTCCTTCATGGGAATTCCCCCCGTTGTGTTGGCTCTCTTCTTTCCACTTTTTGTAATAATGGCATTGCGCCTTGGTATGGTCCGCTGGCCGTCCATCACCTGTCGCATGAAGGTCGCATGGCCGGTTGAAAACTTCTTGCATATTGATTGGACGGGAGCCGTATCCTCGACCCCTTCCACGCTGGCCTCTGAATCCTCCACGCGCATTGGCGACGAGCCCTGAGTGACCATCTTCGCTTTTGCGTTTGTTTTGACTCGTGTTGTTGTGGCTCGTTTGCTGCTGCTGGGGCTTGTTGGAGTTTTTCTTTCCTTTTGCAGCAACCTCCTCTTCTTCTCCGTCTGACGCGTCTCTGGTTTTATCTGAGCTGGCATATTTGTTAGCCGCAGCCATCACCTCGCTGAGGCTCTTGACTTTATCCTTCATGCGACCCAGCTTATGAATCAGCGGCTCAAACTTGCAGTTTTTCTCCATCACCAGGACGGCTGAGCTTGGTGGTATATTATCTGAGGAGTGTATTATTTCTGCCACCCTTTTCATCCAATGGCGACTTGACTCGCCTTCCTTCTGGACACAACGCTCTAAATCTTCTATATTGCAGAGTCGCTTGCAAGTTCCTTGGAAGTTCTTAACGAAGGCATCCTTCAGTTCCTCCCAAGTATTTATAGAGTTGGGAGGCAAATTTTGCAGCCATATGTGCGCTGCTCCTTCTAGCATCATGTTTAGGTAGCGTGCGCAGATCTCTTCAGATGCGTTTAGGATGCTCATGCCCATCTCGTAATTGTTGAGCCAAGTGGTTGGATCCATGCTGGCGTTATAGTTTGCCACCTTGCGTGGCCCTTTGAAATCTTCAGGAAAAGGTTCCGATCTGATCCTTTCAGTGAAACACGCCGGTCCCTTGAGTCGCGAGGACAGGGCTGTGGGCGCGCCTGCGGGGTTATCTGCGGGCCGCTTTTGCATCAATGGTGCATTCGCCTGCGCTTCTGCGACTTGCTCCTGCTGCCTCTGTGCGACTCCTGACACGTCTCTGGTGGCCTGCTTGGACGCTTCTTTCTGCTGTAATCCTGTGATTGGCTGGTACGAGGGGCAGCTGTGCTTCGGCTTCCGCCCTATTGGCTTGTTGCAGGACTGCCGTACTTAGCATCTGAATCGCGCGCCGCGCCTCAGCATTGACCGGGTCATCGCCTGTTGGTACCATCTGAGTCAAGATATTAGCCGCAGCATACATATTATCGACAGGGTTCTGGTAATGGCCCTGTGGGGTGTGAAACCTCCTTGGTTGTTGCTGGGTCTCTTGATTTGTTGGTACCCTTCCTTCCGCAGTCGTCTGGATTCCCGTCCCGCGGCTGGAGTGAGCGGGATTTCCACTGTTGGTTGAGTCGCGCGCAGCTGTGTTTGCGGGTCAACCTGTTGTTGAGTCGCAGCCAGCGCGGCTACTCTCTGCCGCTCCTGTTGGATTCCTTGGTTTATCTGATCGAGCCTGCGGCGCTCTTCTTCCATCCTTCGAACCTCATACAGGAGCTCGGCCCTGGCGGCCTCAATTTCTGTTGCACGGAGGGCGGCGTTCGTGGCTGACACAGGGACAAGAAGTGGGTTGCTTGGGGGTGCCGATGCCTCGGTTTCTCCAGCAGTTCCTGATGCGCCTGCTCCTCCGGCCATGTAAACCGCGACTTGTGCCATCTCTTGATCTGGTGATGATGTGATTTCTGGTGGGTAACCCCAGCAACTTTCTTCAAAGGCAGGTATGATGGACCCAAACTCTTGCGAGTCCATGCTTTCCACGGATTCTTCCCCGTCATCGGCGACTTCTTCTACTGAATCGCCTTCTGGACCGATCTAACGGACCTGCCACCGATGAAGCCGACGAAGACGTTGATGGATCCGAACGGGATGACGTGGCCGGTCTCCAAATAATCTGCTTCCGGCCCCCAGCTTGAATCGTCGATGAGGGGTGTGCCATTGACCGTGATGATACGGCCAACAACAAGATCTTCAGCTCCCTTCCGGCCCCACGGTGGGCGCCAACTGTCGTGGGTTTGTCACGTCAGGTGTCATAGATGACTTCGTAGGTGTGGGATTACGCGAGTCAAGCATCTCCGAGCTTGGGATCGCAGGAACAAAGATCAACACAGATTTACCCAGGTTCGGCCCCCTCAATGTGAGGTAAAAGACCTACTTCCTGCCTACCCTAGATTGGTATTGATATGATAATCGAGGTGTTACAATGGAGGCGATCCGATCTGGTACTCGCCGTATGAGCTAGGGTTTGGGCTTGATAGCTTGACCCGCTCTAAGTCCTGCGAGTCCTCTTTATATACACAGAGGCTCGCTAGGTTACAAAAGGAAACTTCCCCCATAAGGAATACATCCACAGAGGCCTACTCGGAGACTACTTGGTCTTCACGTCCTCCGGGATATGTCTTCTAGATCTTTCCCCTTATGGCGGTTCAATATTGGGCTTGCTCCCAAGTGGGCCTTCGTCCGTGCGAGTAAGTTAAGTCGCACTGGGCCGCGGGTTAATTCAGAAAGTATTCCCCGACACACTCATTCCAATCGTTCCCACAAATTTCATAAAAATGTCCAAATTATGCACGATCACAAAATGCAAAAATATTTTAAACGGAAAGGTTCATCTCAGTGGTCGTGCTCCAAACAAAATGTTTGGACTTTCCAACATTCTCCCACTCAAAACATACATTTCGTACCTAATGATAAAATTAATATTTCGAGCTGCCGTCTTTTTATTCACCTCTACACGCACGCTGAAATCAGCCAAAATTCCATAAAGTCCGCATCTTAATCAACAAAAACAGCGATACAGTACATACTTACATGATTTGATTTTAATTCTAAAATTCCTCTTAAAGGGCGCGGCGTGCCGTCGCGCCGAATTCCACTAGTATATATAAAGGGAGGACATGACAACCCCCTCTCCAGCGCGCCACGTCACCCCTTTAATTCTGACCGTCGGATTGATGCAACGGACGGCCCAGATCGCGCCACGACACCCCCAAAACGCGATACTATTAATAGCTACAGTGCAAACACATCCGCACCAATCAGAACTCGACACGTCACCGGTTACCACCCAGTCGCGGCGGTGGGCAACCGGTCACCCCTCTCGCACGAAATTTGACATACCTCATCTTCTCTCTTCACTCCCCGCGCGAGCTCGAGCTCGCCGGCGCCGCCGACGCCTGCCACCGCCGCTCTGCCCCTTCCCGTTCAAATCGGCTCACACGGCGACCTTCGCCGTCGCGCCCTCTCCCTCCTCGCCGAGAGCCGCCCGCTGAAACGCTGCGAGGTCGCCGGAATCGACGCTGCCGTCCTCGCAGGCCGCCGCCGCATTCGCGTGATGTCGGCGCCGCTCCGGCGACCCAGAAGAGGCGGCGCCGCCGCTTGCGGGCTCTCCGCGATTGCGCGCACCTGCCGCACGCACGCGAACGCCGCATCTGCCGCCGCTTGCGGATGCGTCTCTGGCGTTCTCGCCGCCGCCGCCGTGGCCATCGATGACGTCAGCACAACGTCATCCATGAGCCCACATGTCATTTTTTTACCCCAAAAAATATTTTAGAAATTATTAAAATTCAGCCATGTGGGCCCACCCTATTTAAACAATTTTCAGAAAATGCAAAATGCCACAAAAAAACAATAACTTCACAACTATTTCAAATTACAATTATGTAATTTTTTTGAAAAAAATATAAATATGTAAATGTTTTTACTAAATATTTAAATAATAACTATAAATCTATTTCAAATTTATAAATATGCAAAAAAAAATTTACTACAAAATATGATCAAAGTTCAATTTGAATATTTTACTATTTAGAATACTTTCAAAACACAAACATTTAACAAACATACAACGAATTCAAATAAGAATAACTTCCCACTTTTAACAAATTTTCCAAACTAAACAATCTATAATGTATTTTTTTTTTAAAGCGTTCTCGCCGCCGCCGCCGTGGCCATCGATGACGTCAGCACAACGTCATCCATGAGCCTACATGTCATTTTTTTACCCCAAAAAATATTTTAGAAATTATTAAAATTCTGCCATGTGGGCCCACCCTATTTAAACAATTTCCAGAAATTGCAAAATGCCATAAAAAACAATAACTTCACAACTATTTCAAAATTACAATTATGTAATTTTTTTGAAAAAATTATAAATATGTAAATGTTTTTACTAAATATTTAAATAATAACTATAAATCTATTTCAAATTTATAAATATGCAAAAAAAACAAATACTACAAAATATGATCAAAGTTCAATTTGAATATTTAGAATACTTTCAAAACACAAACATTTAACAAACATACAACTAATTCAAATAAGAATAACTTCCCACTTTTAACAAATTTTCCAAACTAAACAATCTATAATGTATTTTTTTTAAAACAATTGTTTTATATCTAAACAACTTTTAAATATGTACATTCTCAAATTTAGATTTTTTTGCACCGCGATATTTTCTTCTCTATTCATCGGGAAAATATGGAAAAATATAACAACACGAAAAAAATAACACTGACTATTTATGTCATACAATCAAACTTTAAATTTGAATACTTTAAAATTTTGAATACCTTCCGAATCTGAGCATTAAATAAACATAAAAAAAAATCAAACATGAACATCTTCCCAATTTCTAAATTCTTTTAAAATCAACACAACTTAATGATATAAATTATTTTTTGCATTCTACCTGTTTTAAAACTGAACACCTTTTGAACATAAACGTTTTAAAATTAGATTTTTCTACCCCGAGGTATTGATTCTCCTACCGACAGTTTAATCGACCAAACATCATACATATTACATACGCCATGCAAACCTGCATTTTTAATAAGGATCGATCGATTGGTTACTTGCCTGATGCATACATCCGTAAAGCTTAAGCCCACATAAAATGTCCCCTCCATCTATTTTTCCTTTCAATACAGCATATTTCCAGCTTCTGCAACTTAGACATATTGTTCTGTATTGTAATTTTACTCTTGTAGCATATATACTAACTATAAAAGTGAATATTATTTAAAACAAATTATTTGGTTAAACAACTAGAAAAAAAAGCAGCAAAACTGTACTGAAATATGTTTAATGTCCCAGCATATTTGAATCGTATATATTTATTGACTTCTTTACAGTAATTTTTGCTTCCTTTTTAATTGATCATGCTCCAGCGGCGCGGTGTGTCCATTTTTTTATATCCCACACAAATTTTGTTGCTACTTTAACTTAATGAACTATTGCTCCCTATCCATGTAAAATTAAAACTTAGAAAGATTATTTTACAACGATCTGCTTACAACAATTGTTCAACGATACTTATTCCGCTAAGATAAATTTAAAATGGAATTTGTTTTCCATATTTTCCAACTGTACGCGAAAAATGATCTTTAACAGATGAGTTTTCGCGAAGAGTGCGGCGAGATATTGTTTTACGATATTTAAACAAATTTCAAAAAAACTGCTAAATGATGCATACTAAAAATTTACAAATACCTTTCAAATCTAAGCATTTGAAAATATAAAAAAGAATTCAAATATAAATAACTTTCCAATTTTACCAACCTTTTGAAATCTAAACAACTAATAAATGTAAACCTTTTTTAAATTCCAATAGTTTTAAAATCTGAATAATTTTTTAAATGCGGACATTTTCAAATACGAATTTCAACACACGGACGCGGCGTGTCGACGCGCCATCTTGCCTAGTCACTTAAAATAGCACGAACAGAGCACTGCCGAACGGAGTAACACTGTAACAGTATACAGGCGCGAAATCTTGTCTGTGTTAATTTGCTATCGTGCTTAGTGCGCCAAGAAATTCCAACATTGCGTTGCAAATAGCCACTAGACAACTCTTTCACTTCAAAGGATTTTCATAGTATTGTTAGAGAACTTTGGATATTTTTTTCCTACGTATATTGCTAGTAAATGATTTGAATCTACAGTAATACGCCGTTTCTAAGGATTTCTTTGCGTTGTATTTTGGAGAAAAATGTTCATCATCTAGGAATTCCGAAGAATAAATGTGTAACATATGCAAAATAGATGATTGAAAGAGGCAGGAATTTTCTAGTGTACTTGCAGACGCATAGTTATTCTATCTTCCTACCAAATGCCTCCAACTCATTTTGCCTTAACCCAAACGCATCCGAAACTTGTGACAAATTCTTTTTTTTTTTGCAAGGTACGTATACACCGATCTTACAGATTTGAAAAGATAGGATAAATCTATGTGACAAACCAACACATATCCCTCTTTTTCGGCACCACCGTAGCAGCCTTCAAAGAAAAAAGAGACATATCACCTTTTCACCCGAGCTCGACGTGGCTCCATCGTTGATCATCAGCTTTTCGGACCTCCAAATTAGTTTGCCATAGGACAAATCATTGCCGTGGAAAGAATCGGACCGGGGCAGCACGATCCCGAACACGCCATTGAACTTCAGCACTGGCACCTCCGCACGACGACATCGGAGTAGAGAACCAGAACCGTCAGCCTCCAACCACGTACCCAGCACAAGGTGCACCATCTTCTTGTCACCAGTGCAGGCCACCGCCTGCACGTACTCCTGGACGAATCCTCTCTACTCCACCATGGCGCCGGCGACAACGCCGCAGCAACGGGGACAGAACAGGAGGAAAAACCCATCTGATGGAGTCGCCGCCGTCGCCTCGCCGACACCATCCATGAACTCTACGGCCACCGATCTAAAAGATCCAAACACACAATGCCACCAACTCCAAGACGCCGCCATGAAAGACAACGCCGGTATGCGAGTGGAGTTGAGAAACCTGTGCCAAATTCGTACTAACTTTTTTTTGGGTTCGAATTCGTATTCGTCTCAGAAATACGTATTATGGACACGTATTCGGGCGGCCGGCCTCATCTTGGAGCAAAAGTTGAATAGTCAACGAGGAGAACTTGCCTGTGGCAAGATGGTTAGTTGGGTGGTTGTACCCCTAGCCCACCAGAGTTCAAACCCCAGGTTTGACGCTGGTGTTTCTCATTTAAGGCGGAATATTCTTCAGTGGGAGGCGACGTTCCCGTCGACAGCGAGGCGCCCGTGGTGACTTCGTCAATCTCAAGACTCGACCCGCCGACTCAGTCTCTCGGAGGTGCTCATAGGGGTAGGGTGTGCGTGCGTGCGTTCATAGGGGTGAGTGTGTGCGCGTGTATATGAGCGCTTGCGTTGTACTGTGTTTCGCAAAAAAAAAAAAAAAAAAAAAGAATAGTCAACGAGAACAGAGTAACAGACGCAGTATCGCACGCAGCTGAGAGAACCGATCAACCGAACCACCGCCTCCCCTCACCTCTCTCGCCTCGCCGCCCGCCGGAGAAGAGGCCATGGCGCCGGAGCCGGAGGACGACATCATGAACGAGAAGAACCCTCGCCCTCTCGACGAGGACGACATCGCGCTCCTCAAGACCTACGTGCGTGCCCCGCGACCCCTACTCTCTCGAATCTCGGTTTTGGTCTGGCGATCTGGTCCGGTCTAGGGTTTGGGCTCCTGCTCTCTGGGAAAATTGCCGTGCCCCCTACTGTGGACTTGCCAGGGGGGAAGGAAGCCTGTGCGGGCTAGCTGTTGGTCCTGTTAGTGCTTCGATGCCGACGGGATGTTGTTCTGTGCCCTCGTTTCTGCGGTAGAATAATTGGGGGATTTTTTTAGGAGAGATATAGAGTTCTCTCCGCGCCGTTTCTGCTCAAGTTTGCTGATTCTGGCTGTACCGTTGACAGGGGCTTGGACCGTACTCCACGAGCATCAAGAAGGCCGAGAAGGAGATCAAAGAGATGGCCAAGAAGATCAACGACCTCTGTGGTGCGTAAGGATTTCGATCGTCTATTGCCTAGTTTAGATCTAGAGATGTAGCGCAGTTTGCTGCTGAGCTAGAGATCAATTGTCAGCACTTCCATTAGGTGTTGCGCCTAGCAAGCTTACATTCAGATGGTAGAAAGGCTTTAAACTTTATTTACTGAAGATAGCGTGTGTTAAGCACTGTAAGTGGTTAAGAATTTCTGGATATACAGAATACCAAAATGGTTTAGGGCATTGTTTGTCCTCAATAAACAGTTGCTTGTTTAGTTGGTGGTATGGGCATTGGGTTCCTGCTCATATGCAACATGTCCCCCGTTTGGTTCCTGTTCTAGAATTCTTTTTGTTTGCATTGTTTTGTTGAACGAATTAGCACCCATGACCTGATCTCATGTTCAGAACTTGCTAATTCCTTTTGGGCCTTTGTGCACTTTATCTGGTTATTAGTGTGTTAGGAGGGTAACACTTTTGAAATGGCTTACCTGATCCATATGTGCTTCTATGAAATCTCAGGGATAAAAGAGTCTGATACTGGGCTGGCTGCACCTAGCCAGTGGGATCTGGTGTCAGATAAACAGATGATGCAAGAAGAACAACCATTACAAGTATATTACTTTGCCTACTGTGTTCTTACTACTTCATACAATTATAGTTTGGTTCCTAGCATGCATAATAGCTAGGGTTATATTATTTCTATCTTGGTTCTATATGCGCCACCGTGCCAATAAGTAACTTCCATACACTGCAGGTAGCAAGGTGCACCAAGATTATAAGCCCTAACACTGACGATGCCAAATATATGATTAATGTAAAACAAATTGCAAAGGTATGTCACTCTTATGCTATCTTATTTCAGTCATACTGCTAAATTCACACCAGCCTCTTTCTTATGCTTTATTTATTTTTATCATGCAGTTTGTCGTTGGATTGGGGACAAAGTTTCCCCAACTGATATTGAAGAAGGGATGAGAGTCGGGTAGGCTACTACTTGTCTTTTGGTCCCAGTGCACCATAAATCTTTCATTCAGTTCTACCTGAACAATTCTGCCCGGCTGTTTTATGTGCTTGACTTAAACCAAGCTATAAGCTGCAGCATATATACTATACATGTAGGATGTGTTACATGCCATCATGTAAGCCGATATGTTTTTTTGAAAAAGTTGAGTGGACCAGTGTTCATCACTGTGATCTATGATCTATCATTCATAGTGTTATGTGAATACTCGGAAAATATGTAACTGATCATTTGTTCCCTAGTGTTATTTGAGTATTATTTGTTTTAAAAGCCAATGATTATTAATTAAAGTCATGTTGAACCTCTGTAAGCAGTATCTTTCGTCTCCTTGGCTAAGTCACAAGTTCTTTTCGTTCCTCATAGAATCCAGAAGATTTGTATTGAACTTACTGCACCTACATGATTTTTAGAGCTAGCAAATTTGACTAAACGAAAGCTGATTTTATGAATCCTTTTCTTTTTGGATAAACACCATTGATGCTATATTTTCCTGTACTTGTGCACTATCATTCTCACTGTGTGTACTTGTATCTCATCCTAATGCAGTGTTGATCGAAACAAGTACCAGATTCAAATTCCTCTGCCACCTAAAATTGACCCAAGTGTTACAATGATGACTGTTGAGGAAAAACCTGATGTGACATATAACGATGTTGGTGGATGTAAAGAGCAGATTGAAAAGATGCGTGAGGTATGCCAAACTATTCCATGGGATTCAGAACTTGTAATTAATTTCTACATTCTAGTACTGGACTTGCTTTATGTACTCTTTGCTTAACAATTTTTACAGGTTGTTGAGCTTCCTATGCTTCACCCAGAAAAGTTTGTCAAGCTCGGTATTGACCCTCCTAAAGGTGTCCTTTGCTATGGTCCTCCTGGTACTGGCAAGACTCTTCTTGCTAGAGCTGTAGCCAATCGCACAGATGCATGTTTTATCCGTGTAATTGGAAGTGAATTAGTTCAGAAGTATGTTGGTGAAGGCGCTCGGATGGTTAGGGAGTTATTTCAGGTATACACAGCACTGAGATAACCTGTAGGGATTCATCTTTCCGCCTTATCAACGGTCTTTCTGACATATTTCTTGTACTACTGTAGATGGCTCGCTCGAAGAAAGCATGCATTGTCTTCTTTGATGAAATTGATGCTATTGGTGGTGCTCGCTTTGATGATGGGGCTGGGGGTGATAATGAGGTTCAGCGTACTATGCTAGAAATTGTGAACCAGCTTGATGGGTTTGATGCTAGAGGGAATATCAAGGTTCTCATGGCCACTAATAGGTACTCATCTTTCCATTCTATGCTTTCTCACATGGTCCGATATGGTTGCTGCTCGCCTTATATTCTTAATTAACATCTCATTTGGAAGCTATATATAGAAAGGGCCCTATGATTCAGAAAGTGCAATTATCTGAATAATAACATGTCATTTGAAATCTCATAATTTAGGAATTAATTGAAGCTAAAACATCATGGTCTCATGAATAGAGTAGAGAAGTTAACCATATGTTTTGCTTTCTCAGGCCTGATACATTGGATCCTGCACTTCTGCGTCCTGGTCGTTTGGACAGAAAGGTAGAATTTGGCCTACCTGACTTGGAAGGTCGTACTCAAATATTCAAAATACACACACGCACCATGAACTGCGAGCGGGATATTCGTTTCGAACTGCTGGCGCGACTCTGCCCTAACTCCACTGGTGAGTACCTCGACCTGCACTCTAAATGAGCTTTTGTTCGATTTGATTACCTGGCATTGCTGGGATCCAGCCTCCAAAACATTTTAGCTAGCCAATCATGTTGACACGTCCTTGTGTTTGTTGTTTCAGGGGCCGATATAAGGAGTGTGTGCACAGAAGCTGGCATGTACGCCATCCGTGCCCGCAGGAAGACTGTGACGGAGAAGGATTTCCTTGACGCGGTGAACAAGGTCATAAAGGGGTACCAGAAGTTCAGTGCGACTCCAAAATATATGGTGTACAATTAAGCAAAAATAGGCTTTGTTTCGTTTCTGTACATGTTTACATCCATGTCGTGGTGGTGCTACTTCTTTGAGTTTTCGTATCCTTTTTTCGCGCGTGGTAGCCTTGTAGTTGTAGATCACTGTAAGCTGGTGGCCCCAGCGAACCGCTCTTTATCTTCATATAATGCTTTGTCAAAAGACGTTTTTTTTTAAGCAAACAAGCTTCCAGCTCGTCCACAAATCAGAATTCATACTAGTCGTGTAGCAGTACCTAGTGCCTGTTGAGAGCAAAAGCTGCGTCCATATGGTCGCATTTTCTTTCTCTCTTCAGTCATCTCTTGTGAAGCGCCCTTTTGGAGGGTAGAAACTAGAAAGAGTGTTCATCGATCAGTAAAACAGGGACTTATTCATTCGCTAATAATTCAATTGCATTCATCAGTAGCATCAACGACTTTCGTATGCTTGATTTAATATTCCAATACAAATTTCTCCAAAAAATTGACGATATGTATAGATACAAGTAGACTTGATTGAACATGGGAGGCCTTAGAAAATGTTACTCCATAAAAACTCCCCAGAAAAATCATTCAGCGGCAGAGAACTGGACGGTAGGAACTCTCTTCCTCTCCTCTCTCCCAGGGACGAAACCCTAGCCGCCGCCCGCGTCTGCGGCTCTGCGCCTCCAGCGGCTGGCTCGCGCCGTCTCCTCCTCCCTCTCCCCCTCTACCACCTCCACCTCCCCCCCCCCCCCCCCCCGCGCGTCCGCGCCGCACCCGCAGCGGCCGGCGCGACCCAATTTTCTCCCCTCCGCTCTCCCCGTCCGCTCCTCCCCTCTCGCCGCCGAGTGCGGCTCGGGCGGTGCCGGCGGCGGCGGACCTCCTCAACCCATGCTTGATGGGGACCTCGCGGGGCGGTCCTTCTCCGGCAGCGGTGTAGCTCGGGCGGCAGCTGGTCCGGCTCCGGCTGGGTGGCGGCGCGACGACGGCGGTGCCTGCGGTGCTGTGGGGCGGTGCAGCGGCGGGTGCCGGCGGGCAGCGGGGCGGCGGCGCCCATGGCCCAGATCGGGGCCCTTCGGGCCTCATCTGGGTCGGGCTGGGCCGATCTGTAGCCTGATCTGCGACGGATGACAAGGTAGTGGGTACTGACGGGCAGCGGTGACGGTGGCCAGCCTGTTGCAGCGCGGCGGCAAGCTTCACGGGTCCGTTCCGGATCCGGCCGGACCCTATTAGAACTGGTGTGCCCCTGTGGGGGCTTTACGGGACCGCCAGGCGGGCAGGCCCGACCAGATCTTACGGGGACTGGTGTGTCTTGCGGCCACGTCCGGTCGACTACCGTCTTCGGCGGTGGAGGTAGTTCCCCCCCCCCCCCCCCCCCCCCCCCCCCCCCGCGCGGCCATGGTACTGTTGACCTCGGTACACCCTATTATTAGCAGCCCCGTGTCGTTTGCCTTGGTGACACGACGATGGTGGTTTCGGGTCCATGGTGGCGCTTGTTGGCGGGTGGTTGGTCCGGTGGTGGCGAGGCCTCGTCCTCGTCGGCTCCTGTGCTACGGATCGTCCGGGGTTGCGGATAGGGTTTTTCGGGAGAAATCCTTGTTGGCTCGGCTGACACCAGCGCGGGTGCCGCCTCTGGGTGGCACCCTCCCTTCCTGAAGGGCGTCGTGGGTACCCTCTGTCTGCTTCCCTTTGTGTCGGGGGAAACCCTAGAACCTTTTGGTTCGGGCAGTAGCGTACGCATCCTTCTTCAAGGTGCTGCTTGGTACTCGATGATTCAATGCTAGGAGCATGGTGGTAATTTTTCGGAGAGGCGCAACGGTAGCGGGTCACCTTAGTTTAGTCTTCCCACCTATGTCTTCATTTGTTTCTGTTTTGGGCGTGTGTTTGCTGTTGGTCCCAACGTGTGTGGTGTTGCGTTTGTATGCAATGTTGTATGGTGGTCGTTGCTTTATTTATAAAGCGGGACGAAATTCTGTTTCGAGTTCTAAAACTCTCCAAAAATCACGACCAAAAACTATGAGTCGAACTTGTAGAACTTGGAGGACTTGAGGCCGGCGGTGAAGTTGAAGTATCCGAGCGTCTGCGCCCAGCGCGGGTTGTCCTTGAGGCGGTGCACGGCGATGGTGTCCGGCACGAGCTCGTGGGCGCACGCTGTCCACGGCACCGACAGCGGGTGGTCGTACATGGCGGGCTTGGTGTTGAACCTGTTCCTGGCCTTGCCGCCCCACTTGAGCCACTCCCCGGTCATCCTGTCCTCGTTGCCGGCCGTGTGCCCCCGCGTCAGGTCCTCCGCCGCCGCGATCCACTCCACCAGGTCCCACGACAGCGCGTACCCCATGCCGGACATGTACCATCCGTGCCTGAAGTTCCTGGCTGTGCACGGGATGGTGGCGCCGTAGTAGGCGTCCTGCCGCGGCATGGCCCCCAGCGACGCCGCCAGCTCGGGGAGGCGGAAGAAGATGTCGTCGTCGGCCTTCATCACGTAGTCGTAGGGCGCGTCCGCGTAGAGGGACGCCACGGCGGTGAAGAAGGCGTGCGTCTTGCCGCCGTCCATGTTCTCCTTGCAGGTGTCGAGCACGATGATGTCGCCGTGCGTGAGGATCTCGAGCGGGACGAACACCCGCTGCTCGTCCTTGGAGAGGCGGCAGAAGACGAAGCGGACGTCGATCTGCGCGGCGAGGGGCGAGGCGAGCTGGAGGCCGTAGACCATGCGGAGGAGGTGCCGCCGCTCGTAGAAGTCGGCGGATGTCAGGATGCCGATGAGGAGCCGGAAGTCGGGCTTGCGGGTGGCCATCGCTTTGGTGGTGACGGCGTTGGTGCCGGCTGCTGCTTGCGGGCTGCAGGAGCCGACGAGCGCCTGCAGCTCGAACTCCTTGGGGTAGACGATGAGGTAGATGAAGACGAGGAGGAGGATGGGGAGCAGGATGAGACCTTTGCTGGCGGTGGACAGACTGGGGAAGCCGGCGTGCTTCGTCCTCATGGAGGCTTTCTTATCTCCTCCTCCATGCTTGCTCGCGTCGAAGGCCATGAACCTGAGAAGATTGCTCGACGCCGGCCGGAGAAGAAGAAGCTAGCCAGTGAGGTGTGGCCTGCACACAATTTGGCGGGCGCGTCTAGGCACCAAACTTTGCTAGGCACGTACGTATAGGTAGATAGCTTGGCGAAATGAAGCTTCTCGTGTGTGTGATCGATGCGTGGTGGACTCACTCGCGGGTGTAGGGGAGCTTGGAATATACTCTAAATGGCCGCGCTTTGCGTAAAGGTGGAACCGTGCAAATTTACATAGGCACATCGTGGGACTCGCTGACCAGGCGGATTTTCCACATGTAGGTTGCACTATATCTGCCTTCAGTTTGTTGGCGATTCGCACATGCAAAAGGTGCACTAGTCACTCAAACCTCATAAATATTTATATTTCAGCGCCTCTAAAAAGGTCAAATTAACCCGTAGTCTGGAGGAACGGGATAACAACCACCCACCCCTATCGACCAAACCATTTTCTTTCTGAAAAAAGTCTCAGCTCCAAATTTTCATTAATGAATGAAAACTGACAAACAGAGTGTGTTTTTGTGACCTAGGTTGGGGTTTAGCACAAATCATCAGCAGTACAAACTTTATACTTTCGGTTATACAGTTATTACAGAAGCCCGAATCGCTACAGCATTGCAAGAGCAGCAGATTTGAACTATACAAACTGTTGCTTGTTTTTCCTCAGGCGCTTAACTCCATGCCTTTAGTAATCAACCAGTTGCAGAACCAAAGGCCCCCAATCCTGTCTACGATGAGATACCTTGGTTGCCCAACGCAGCAACGGTACCACACCTCTTTGGATATATGTCCACCCAACTATATTGACCGTCAAATTTGCATCCAATAAAGGATATGACTCATACTAATTGATGTATTGATAAGACAAAAAAAACATATAAATGTGTGATTTTTCTATTTTTCTTAATGGATGTCTAGAAATTTCTTGTTAGTACATGAATTCAAAAAATAAATTACATAAATCCAAAAATTATTCATAATGCATTGATAATTTTTGCACGACTGCTAAAACAGTTGGAGGCCGCAGATAAGCGGGGACGTCCAACTAGGTGTGAGGTTGCATTTTCCCTCGGTTGCTACCAGAATTAGGAGCAAAGCTCCTCTGCATTGCAGTTTACAAGATCTTTTAGGGTCATAAATGCTCCGCGTGATTCCACCTGAGTTCATAAGTGACAAACAATTATGCACGGTTCGTCTCTGTTTTCTGTGCCATTGGGGGCTCAAATGGTCGATCTTGTGTGTAAGAGCAAGTACAATAGAGTGACGTGGATGGGATATAAGGTTTAAAAGAGGAGAAGAAAGAGAAAATGAGTGGGCTCTCATGCAAGAGCCAGGTCTAACACGTGTTCCTACACACTTTGTGAGAGTGGATGGTGGACCATGCATCAATAAAATAGCTCATTTTTATATCTATTATACATGTTGGCTATAAAGATGGTTATATATGACATGGCACTCTCTACTATTGTACTTGCTCTAATCCATCTCTGGAATTTCTTTGTTTATCTTTCCTATGCTCACATTTCAATATAGTCGTATACAAATTCCTCAAAATTAATGATGATCGATGTAGATACAAGTAGAATTAAAACATGTCTCTTTTGAACTATAAAATCCCCAAAATTAATGAATCTAGCCGCGCCAAGCTAGGCGTCGAACTTGTAGAACTTGGATGACTTGAGCCCCGCGGTGAAGTTGAAGTAACTGAGCGCGTGCGCCCACCTGGGGTTGTCCTTGAGGCGGTGCACGGCGATGGTGTCCGGCACGAACGTGTGGGAGCAACTGTCCACTGGCACCGGCAGCGGGTAGTCGTACATGGCGGGCTTGGCGTTGAACCTGTTCCTCCCCTTGCCGCCCAGCCTCAGCCACTCCCCGGTCATCTTGTCCTCCGTCCCGACGATGCGCCCCTTGGTGACCTCCTCCGCCGCCGCCAGCCACTCCACCAGGTCCCACGACAGCGCGTACCCCATGCCGGACATGTACCCCTTGTTCGGGTCCATGCTGCCGCAGGGGATGGTGGCGCCGTAGTACATGTCCTGCCGCGGCATGGCCCCGAGCGACGCCACCAGCTCGGGGAGCCGGAACATGATGTCGTCGTCGGCCTTCATCACGTAGTCGTAGGGCGCGTCGGCGTAGAGCTCCGCCACGGCGTTAAAGAAGGTGTGGGTCTTCCCGCCGTTGAGGTTCTCCTCGCAGCCGTCGAGCACGATGATGTCGTCGTGCGTAAGGATCTCGAGCGGGATGAGCACGCGCTGGTCGTCCTTGTAGAGGCGGCAGAAGACGAAGCGCACGTCGATGTGCGCGGCGAGGCCCGGGGAGGCGAGCTGGAGGCCGTAGACCATGCGGAGGAGGTGGCGGCGCTCGTAGTAGTCGGCGCGGGTGAGGATGCCGATGAGCAGCCGGAAGTCGGGCTCCCGGGCGTACGCGTGGGCGGTCGACGAGGAGGCGTTGGGGGCGGCGGTGTAGCTGCCTGCGGGCGGTTGGCCGCAGGCGCTCATGAGGGCCTGCAGCTCGAACTCCTTGGGGTAAACGATGAGGTAGATGAAGGCGAGCAGGAGGATGGGGAGCAGGATGAGCGCCTTGCTGGAGCTCGACAGCCTCGGGAAGCCATGGTCGGCAGCCTGCTTCCCCACCGCGGCCTGCTGCTTCGCGTTGTTGGCCATGGACCTGAGGAGATTGCTCGGCGCCGGCATTTGTTGATCGACCGATCGAATAAGCAATGTATGTGGGCGTGCTAGTGGCCGGCCGGGGCTAGCTCTAGCTAGCTAGTTTCTGGTGTGGTGCTTGAGATGCACGGTACGGTCTCACGCTTTGCGTAAAGGTTGCGGGGCGCGCCGAGCGCGGCATGCGAGGGCGCCGGATCTTGGGGGAGCGTAGCATCGCATCCAGTCAACGCACGCAATGCCTACTTACGGCGGCAATTGCATGCGGTCATCGATGATCAGCCCGGCCGGTTGCCCCGTCTTGTTGCCACCGGCACCATTCAAACAGGCAGACGCAGCGAATGAAACAGTGACAACTTCTTGTGTGGCATGTAAGCAAACTAAGGGCGTGTTTGGTTGCCCTGGGAGGAGGCTCTCGGATTGCAAAAAATGGCATATTTGCTTGCCTTGCCCGCTCCGTGTTGTTGTCCCGCACTAAACTTAAATCACCCATCAGTCAGACCCGCTAAGAACGGTCGAATCAGCCGTTTCCGCAGAGCCACCCTTTTCGTGTTCATTTTGGGGCAGGGGTGGGGAACACGGAGCCGAGCTCGTGCGATCATGGAGATGGCGTGAGCTCGCGCGCGCAGGCGAAAAATGGCAGGAGTTTTTCCGTCGCCGCCCACCGTTTTTGCCCCTCTATTTCACCCCCTCGGCTGACCGCCAAAATTTGCGCCACCATTTCCCCCCTTCGAGCTCTTCACTATTTTACAGCAGGTCAGCGGTGGCAAGATCTCCTCCTCAGGTCGGTGGTGCTCGGCGGCGAGATCTCCTCCTTGGTCGGCGGTGCTCGGCGGCGAGATGTCGTGCTCCTCCCCCACTTCCTCCATGGTTGTAAGTAACCTGGTCACTCTCCTGACCTGGTCTGTCCAAACGAGTTAAATTTCGTGGGCCGGAAAAACGACAATGGCCCACATATAAGAACTGTCTTAAGCCCCGGCCCGACTGCACAATCCCCATGAAAGCAAATCAGGACCCTCCACACATTCCATCACCCACCAATCTTGACCGTCCACTCCCGCGACCGAGGGATACATAAACCACCACCAGCGCCGCCCGCTAGGGTTTCTCCCCTTCCTGCTCGCGCCGGACTCGCAGCTCCCTCCGACCCCCAGCCCTCGTCTCCGGCGGCCGAAGCAGCAAGATGGTGAAGGGACGCACCGGCCAGCGTGTGCGGCTCTACGTCCGCGGCACCATCCTCGGATACAAGAGGTGAGCCACCGAGCCCCGGTTTTCCTTGCTTCTCCTTCGCGTCGTCTGGTTTCTGAATCCGCTGGTTTGGGCGGCGCGGCGCAGGTCCAAGTCGAACCAGTACGAGTCGGCCTCGCTGGTGCAGATCGAGGGGGTGAACACCAGGGAGGACGTGGCGTGGTACGGCGGCAAGAGGATGGCGTACGTCTACAAGGCCAAGACCAAGACCAACGGCACCCACTACCGCTGCATCTGGGGCAAGGTCTCCCGCCCCCACGGCAACACCGGCGTCGTCCGCGCCAAGTTCACCTCCAACCTGCCAGCCGAAGCCATGGTGAGTGAGCTGTTCAGTGTCCGATTGTCTATGCGGTGCTCTCGATGTCCATCCTTGTGTTGCCTGCTAATGTGGCTCTTGTGTTTGCTTTGTTCAGGGGCGCAAGGTCAGGGTCTTCATGTACCCGAGCAGCATCTAAAGGTGAGGACCGAATGATTGCTTGTCATTTATTTACCATGCAAGTTTTCAGTTCCTGAATGTGCTGTTACCAAGTGAACAAATGTATAGACGGAATTGTTAGTTATGCATGATTCATCCTGATCACGCTGTAATTCTTCTGTCGAGCAAATTGCTCAACTTGGAAATGTGAAAATGGGCACAACATGTGTGTACCTTAATTTTGTCTCCTACAGAAATTTACAAATCTAGGAGATATTTAGACCATTCTCCTATGCAAATCAACCGACCATAGATCATGTTATTTCTAATCTTACAACAGTGCTGGGCATATGTGACCTGACCTTACCATGTAGATTAGTCTCTTTGAATTATGTACATGTCTATATAGCTCTTTTCTAGCGTGTTGCGATGTAGCATGGCTCTGTCCCCTGCACTCCATTTTGTGCTGCTGTTGCTCTCGGTCTCTTGTGTTCTGAGTATATCACATTTTATCAAGGAATACACTACTTGTCCCAACTTGCATTGCATTAGAGCCTGCCTCACAGCTAATTTCAGTGATCAATTTTGCCAAGCCTGGCACTGCCGTGAGTGCTGATGTAGTTTGCCCTACCCTTATCTCTACTACCCCTTCCATTATGTGGCACTCCTGGGCTCCAAGCCATATGTGTAGCCAGCATCAAAACATTGGTTCCATACCCGTAGGGTGTCACCAATAGAAAACGACGTTCTCTGTTATCCTTGGCAAGTATAATCTCCTTTGCCATGTCGATGAGCCCAAGTACAGTGATTAGAAGTGGATTATGTGAGGATTTTGCTGTTCTCATGTTGATCCAGTCTATGTTGGAGGGCTCGCTCCACAATTACCATACACTCCAAATGCCAACTGTACTGTCACATATGCTTGTTTTGCTTGATGAATAATGCCTTGTATACACTGGAAACGAGAGAGGGATGGTGGGACAGTAGAGATGTGGAATCGCTGTGTATTTTACACCCTGCAAAATTTATTTTGAGGTTATAGCTTGTTGCCATATTTTGTAATTTTGTGTATTAATTGTGGTTCGTAATTCTTCATGTAATCCTTGATTTTCTGTTTGAGCCACTGCTAATGTTATGTCCAATCTAATGCAGGTAATTTGGAAGCTCGGAGGATTTTGCTCATCTCTTAGGTTTTCATTTTGATTCTTGTAAGATGGATTCAGTTTGTGTTGGCAAGTTGAACTGCTGTTTCCCTGAGAAGAACTGTAGTTTGTATGCTATCTGGAATGTGTGGATCACTCATTATATGATGTTATATGCAGTTGGAACTTTAAGTTGTGTTTTGAGTTTTGCCCGCCTGCCTTACAACCATCCTATCTGAATCTGTAATTATTTTGCTCTTGTAATTTGATATACTTATGCCCGTTTGATGATTGGAAGAGTTTAACTTCTTTAGCTTATAGAGTACTGATTACCATCATGGTGAAGAACCGATAACATGAATAAATGTTGGACCAGGACAAAAATGCATGCCAGAAACTATTGAAATTTTGAAAACAATAGTTGCAGTAGAAAGTTTGCTCAAAGATAGAAAGGAAAAAATATTAAATTAAATGTTCTTGAAGGCTGACCAAGGAAAATAAATTTGAGCGTGTGTGATTTTCCAAAAAAAGAAAAAATAAGTAAGAACCGTATATGGTTCACTGACCTTGAGAGCTAAGTTCACTTTTGCCACCTGCAATCATTAGCGTTAAAATAACGACGGTAAACCTCGGGCGTCTCGTCTCCAGGAGACATCCGGCGACCATGGAGCCTCTCTGTCACACGGCGGGGAAGGTAACCGCAGTCACATAGCCTTCGCCTAACTTCATGCCGTCTTCCCGGCAGTACTCACCGCACCTGCTGCCTCCGTCCGCCATTGCCGTTGTCCGGCACCGCCCCCCTCTACCTGCAGCGAGCTCCGATGGCACACACCGCCGCCGCGGTGGCGCCGCTAGGCCTCACCAAAGCCCAACTCCGTGGAACCACTCCAGGTCTACAGCAAGCTCCGAAGCTCGTGACGCTTACCCGTGCTCTGAATTTGCTCACGAGAACTACGAGTGTGACCTCAGTCTCTGCTGGTGCAGGTCACCTTCGCCGCCATAGACACCGAACCATCTAACTGGAAGGGAGACGTGCTGACGATCCTGGTCACGGAAAACGATGTGCGCAGGAGCCCAGCGGCGACGAGCTCCTCCACGTTCGAGAACGCCGTCTTGAGGAGGCTGGACGGCCAGCTCGGCGACCTTCTGTCGGACGCCACGGCGGAGGAGGATTTCGCCGGGAGATCCGGCCAGTCGGTGGTGCTCCGCCTCCAAGGACAAGGCTTCAAGCGGCTGTGCCTGATCGGGCTCGGCCGGGACGCCCCGTCCACGGCCGCGGTGTGCCGGAGCGTTGGTGAATCCGTCGCGTCCATCGCCAAGTCTGCTCGAGCTGGCACCGCTGCCGTCGTCCTGGCCTCCCCCGGTGGGATGCAGGAGGGGTTCAGGCCTAATGCCGCCTCAGCGGCGATCGCTTCCGGTGCGTGCGTGCGTGCGTGCTGCCATTGTTTGTGCTTTAGTTTTTTGATGGGTAACTAAATAAACTGAATTGTCTCTGTCCATTTCAACGGCAGGAACTGTGTTTGGATTGTATGAGGACAAGTGGACAACAGATACAGATCTGAGTCCAAGCAGGTGCATCTCAATCAAGTTGATCTCATTGGATTGGGGTATGGTCCTGAGGTGGACCGTAAAATTGAACTTGCCGGTCATGTTTCCTCAGGCGTGATATTCGGAAAAGACCTTGTGAACTCACCTGCTAATGTCCTTACCCCTGGTCAGTAGGCTGCTTAGCCGGACATTTACATGATGTTCATAGGGTTTATTATTTTTTGGACAATTGAAGCTTTATTGATCTTAACGTAGCATCGAGTAATGGATACAACCGCAAGAGTTCATCCTGGACTCTGCATACAAAGATGCACACAGCCAAATGATGTCCGTCGGTATATTCTGACATTAATTCCATCACAATCCTCTGGCTTTTCAGTTGTGCTTGCGGAGGAGGCGTAAAGGATTTCTTCGATGTACAGCGATGTGTCCACCGCCACGATATTAGATGCAGAGAAATGCAGAGAGCTGAAGATGGGCTCCTACTTGGCTGTTGCCGCAGCTTCTATGAATCCTCCCCGCTTTATCCACTTGTGCTACAAACCTCCTGGGGGGAATATCAAGAGAAAGCTAGCTATTGTGGGCAAGGGCTTAACTTTCGACAGGTCCGCGCAAAGTTCTGCTTATTTTTCTGAAATGTTGCAGTAATGGATGATACTTGATGTAATAGATATGTCATCTTCAGTATGCTTTGCCAACAATGGTAGTTCATAACGTGCAGAGGTCACTAATTGTTAGTTCTAATTAACTCTTAAAAATTTACCAATTTGTTTGCAGCGGTGGATACAATGTTAAGATCGGACCAATTTGCAGTATAGAACTGATGAAGTGGGACATGGGAGGCTCCGCAGCAGCAAAAGCTTTGGGCCAAATCAAGCCTCCTGGAGTAGAGGCACTTCACTTTTCACAAGTACTTGTGTGTATGAGTAGCCTTTATGCTGGAGTGTACTATTTGCTAACTATTTCCCGTTCCACAGGTCCATTTTATTGTTGCTGCCTGTGAAAACATGATCAGTGGGACAGGCATGAGACCTGGTGACATTGTCACTGCTTCTAACGGCAAGACAATTGAGGTATGTTGCTTGTAATGCAATCGATCGCAGAGGGATAAAATCTGCATGATCCATGAAGCATAGTTGTACCGTGATTCTAGTGCTTATCCTCCTTGTTGGTGATGTAGTCTAAGCATGGTGTTCCGTTCTTACGGATCAAATTGCACTCATTATGTAAATATGTTCCTTCAGGTAGATAACACTGACGCCGAGGGGAGGCTTACACTTGCCGACGCTTTGGTCTATGCTTGTAAACAAGGTGTTGATAAGGTAATGGATTGTTTCTTTAGATGACAGTGCTGTGTTCATATAGCTGCCAGACTTGTTAAGTTTGATGGGGTTGCTGTATAAAGAGGTTGCAGGAGTCCTTACTTTGTATTTCTGTTGTAGTTGTCATTCTGACATTACTCACTTGTTCGAGCATCTTTGGATTTCTAACTTAGATATACAGTTGTGGTCTACTGAGATGCCATACGCACCATGTCTTGCAAGTATCTTGCTTGAATTACTCAATATTTTGTAACTACTTCATGCAGATTCTAGATCTGGCAACGCTAACTGGCTACTGCCGTGTTGCACTTGGTCCTAGCATTGCCGGTAATTTTAACTAAACACGATTTCATCTGCACCATTCTCTGCCATCGATGTGTGATTTCAGTTCTCCCGGTTATTCGGTTCTTTCGCTGCTTTTGGGTATTAAAAGAAGCATCTCTACAGGGATTCTCACACAAAGCGACGAACTCCACGAGGAAGTCGCGGCTGCATCAGAGGTATCAGGAGAGAAATTCTGGAGGCTGCCATTCGATGAAGTCCGGTGTCGCTGACATGTTCAACACCGGTGTTCCGCAGGGCAGCGTCATCAGTGCTGCACTATTCCTGAAGCAGGTTTGTATACATATCATAGCATTGCATTGTTGTGCTTAGTTGCTTACGTCAACTTTTACTATCGGATGAAAGTTGAGCATTGTGCTGCCGCCACTTGGCGTTGAGCATTCGTAAAGCTAGAGAATTAGTCACACGCCCCTTGTGCTGCAGTTTGTGGATGAGAAGGTTCAGTGGATGCACATAGACATGGCCGGGCCGGTGTGGTGCCACAAGAAACGGTCGGCCACCGGATTCGGCGTCTCCACCATGGTAGAGTGGGTTCTCAAGAACTCCTCGTGACTAGATCCTTACCCGGTTCCCCTATGACGATGACACGAAGGGGAGAGGGTACGTTGTCTAGTGCTCTCTTGTGCCGGAGAAGGGGAATTCTACAAGTGTCCATGTTTTGTGTACAGAGTGGGTTATAGAATAAGTGAATGCATCTTCGGCAAATGTTATTACAAGATTGTTGGCAGTGCAAGAATTTATGATCTTATAGTTTACAAGCTGCGACAGATTTGGAGCATCTGTTTTCAGTGGTGAACACAGCAAAGAACTGAATTCCTGATGTCAAGTTAGCCACACATCATTAGTATTCAAACCGCTTCAGCAATGGCCTCCTTCAATCCATATTACCTAGTCTGCTTGCAGAATCAAAGGACAGGACAGCTTATTTTTTGTGCAGATGAAATTCTCATGGCACAGCTGCCCCCATTTGTAACAAGTGTTCCGTTAATAAAGAATGTGCTTTGGAGTTTTTGATTCAATCCTATGTTCTGAGACGAAACCTACGGACCTCCAGCTCCAGTTATACCCAGAAACAGACTAACAGTAAACGATATCTTGATCTGCCAGTCATTTCCAAGATCAAAATTATTCCGAACAGGCTCCAGCTATAACTAAATCTCGAACTGCCATCCATACCAGGGACTCAAAATTATTTTGATTAGATTTGGTTGGGGTGCGCCAGTCACCGGGCAGCAGTGCAACGCCCGGGCCCAGTGGCAAGCCACTGTGATGGGCCCTCCTCACAAAAAATAAATTTAATATCGTTGTGGGCACATGACCCACATATCAGATATTAAACTGATAAGAACAGATACTACACTTGATCTTAGCCAAAAGGTCGAGAAAGGTATGCTTTGAAACGCTGCCCTCCTCCTCCTTTTATAGCCTCTCCAACCGCCTCTCCTCTCCCCGGGAGCGAGGTGGGACTAAAACCAACGAACCGTCCCTGCGCTTCGGCAACCAGGCAGCTTGTTTGCCTGACGTTTGGGCTTCATTGGTGATCCAAAAGCCCAGTTAGGAGAGCGCGGCCGCATGGTTCGACGGCCCGGTAGGACGACCATAATCTCGCCGCTCGCACCTCGCAGCCGTCGTCGTCACTGTTCTGCTTTCCCTTCCCGCTTGCCCGCCCCCAAAAGGAAAAAATCAAATACTCCGACAAGTCCATGGCGGAGGAGCAGATGGAGGAGGCGGAGTCGTCGTCCGCGGCGGCCTCCGGCACGCCGTTCCAGCTCCAGTTCGACAAGCCCATCCCCTTCCAGGTATCGTCTCGCCCCTCCCCCCCCCCCCCCTTCCTTCTCCAACCACCCGAAGCGCCGCGCGAGCGAGCTCGCCTCGATGCTTAATCGATCGAGCCAATCTGTGCTGAATTGCTTGTACTTATCAGTATGGTGTGCCTCGATTACCCGAATAAACGATTGAACCCGCGAGAAGGGCGCGGGTGAATTTGGGCGAGGCGTCCAGTGGTCGCCGTCCCATGCCCTGCATCCCAACCGTTTGTTGAAATTCCTAGCAGGGTTCAGCCGGAACCTAGTAGTTTCCTGCTGTCATTCCGAGCGGTTGAGAAGTTTCCTGGTTAAATTCCTAGGCAGGATTTAGGGGTGAATCGATTCATATGACCTCGACATGGCTGGAACCGCCATTTTAGTAATATGGAGGACAAACACCAGTCCACACTGGATATTGATTTTAGCTTCGGCACTTGCACTGAGTGGCCCATTTTCGGCCCTTCTTCAGGCTTGATCCATCTGATTTCTCTTGTACACCCTATTCAGTATCAACGTTTGTTATGCTATACTGAAGTAAACAGTAAGCACACTGCCATTTGTTGCTACTGAATTTCACTGTTCAGGTGTATAGCGTGCAATTTTTCCATTTTTTGTTACCTACTTATTGATTCATATTACTATGATCCGCTAGCAATTAACTTACACATGTTTTACTATTTTTTAGATAAAACTGGCAGAGTGGAACCCAGAGAAGGATCTGCTTGCTATGGTTACTGATGACTCCAAGGTTCTCCTCCATCGCTTCAATTGGCAACGGCTGTGGACTATATCCCCTGGTTGGTACACTTTCAACCCCTGGTGCTCGTATGAAAAATGATGAAACGTCTTTATTTTTGTAAGCTGAAATACCAAATGATAGTTATTGACATCTCCTCATGTTTGATATGTTTGAAGAAGCACATGTCATGTTTTGATGTGCATCTTCTCTTTTCAATGATGAGTACATAAGCACATATTTTGCAGTCATGTCCTAAGTAAAAGCCTGATGTTTTAGCAATTCATTTTTGTAAGAAGTGAGACACGTGCTCAGTGACACCCTCCACTAGCTGAGAACACTCAGTGCCCACTTTGTTTTACACTTTCACACTTGCACCCTTAGGCCCTCTTTTGGAATGCATGATTCTAAAAATGCAGGAATAGAAAAAATGTATGGTTGCGATGTCATGACTTGGTGAATCCTACAGGGTTTTGCAAAACCGGCTCTTTAGACCCCCACAAGAATATTGCTGCAATTTAAAGATAGAGAAGGTGCAAACAAGACACAGGAAAATTTCGACGGAGCCTAACCTCTTGTAGAAATCCTATGAAATAGGAATGTTGGAAAGCAATCCATAGGAATATTAGTGGCCTCATTCATTTGATAAAAAAGGTCTCTACAGAAAAATTCCTATGGATGAAGTCCTACAAAATTCTAAATAAAATCCTTCAATCCAAAGGGGACCTTAATTTACTCGGTAGTTAAACTGACCATGTCTGTTCTCAATTTAAAGAAGGCAGCGGCCAGTAAATTATTTTTGTTTTCTCAGGGAAGTGCATCACATCTATTTGCTGGAGCCCTGATGGTAAAGTAGTAGCGCTTGGTACAGAAGATGGTTTGGTTCTTTTCCATGATGTTGAGGTGCGTATGCTAAAAGTAATGAGTAGCCTTTTTTGTTGCTGGACATTTGCTCATATTCCATGCGATCTCTGTATGGTTTCTCTATGTAATTTCCTAATGGCTCTGTTCTCGTTTTGACCTTCATCCTCGATGACTTTTATGTATGGAACTATTAAGAGATCATTGGGAGCACATGCTCTCAAGGACCTCTAACACAACTATGTGCATACTGGCAACTGAATGAAGTTGTCAGTTGGTCCTAAAACCAGACACGTTAACACATCACATATAAATTTGCTTCTTTTATTGTTGAACACCATTTATAATTTGTGACCTACTGTAACTTCATCACAACTAAGTGCGATATCAAAAAAAAATTGTATCATTGTGTGCTCTTTATGTGCTCCCCAACAGCCGTAATGTAAGTCAATAACCTATTTTATGTTTTGACTCTTGTGCATTTTGATTTATTAATGTCCAAACGATCTCTTATGCTATCACAATTTACTTGTTACTTCTATTTACTTTAAAACTTTGTGCATTTATAACTGAGGTGAGTGCTAATTGCAGAATGGGAAGATATTACGAAGTATAAAATCTCACGATGTTGCCATTGTATGCTTGAATTGGGCGGAAGATGAACCACAATCAAGGGTATGGTATTTCCTTTTATTATTTTAAAAACATGTTATATTTACTCAAGATATTAGTTGTCAAATTATGTATGACTTGCGTCTTATTGTAATATATTCAAAGCTATTTAGCGAAATTTGCAACTAGAGATGATCAACTCATGCGTCTATTTTGCACTCATTGAAAGTAGTATAGGGTTTCCGTGAAAAAGTTGTTTATTCCTTTGCTAATTACTGCAGATTGACAAAGACGACATGTTATCTTATGAAGACCGCACTACACGTTTCTTTCCTCCTGCTCCCGTGATGCCTAGGATAGGTGGGCTAAGTTCGGGAGATACTGGTCTTGCGGAGGAGAATGAAGATGCCATTCAGGCATTTTCAAGTGCTTTCTGTCAACGTTTTAATATTCTCTCCAGTGGTGATAAAGATGGTTGCATTTGCTTCAGTATTTTTGGAATATTTCCAGTTGGAAAGATAGTAAGTAAACACAATAACTGAGTGCTCCTCTACATCTAAAGTCAATAGAATTAGTTATGCATGCTTTCTTTTGATTCTAAAGGTTGTTCTTATCCTTAATACCCATTTGTTACTTCCACTGCAAAGAATTGTATACCCTAACAGTAAATATGATATTACGAAACAGTTCTTTTGTAATGATATTGGTGAAACTGCTGCCTAGATCTTTATGTTCGTACATCATAAGTTTTGGAGGATAACCTAGCAGTAATGAGTTTATGTCTTTGACATTTCAGAACATAAATAAGGTTCCAATCCATGTACAATCCTCTGGAGAAAGAAGCAGTTACCGGCTCCAGGATGCTTCCATAAGCAAGGTCATTAATTCTTCACTTCTTAGATTTCTATGCACGTGTCACTCTGCTGGATATGGTATTCTGAGCTTTTTTTTTGTATCAGGTCTCTTTATCGAGAAACCTCCATCAGTTGGTTCTTCTATGCCCCGGAAAGCTGATTAATGCTGACAACCTTTCTCTCATTAATGATATTTCTGTTGGGTTACATTGTCTGCACTTGGATACTTCTATCTTTTCCAACAGGTAACAGCATGCCAGTCCCATTGCCTCTTAATGCCTTCTATCCTTATTCAGAAACCATTATCTTGTTGTGGTTTGTATGAAAATAAAAAGAGCACAGAAGGTGCAAGAACAACACATTTCCTGACATCTGAATGACTCAACTCTAACATGCTTATTCACTCATCTTAAATTCTTACTATTGGCTAGGTGCAACTATCTTAGGCCTTTCTAAAATATAGCATCAGTGTTTCATTACTATAAAGATATTGACTGCTGTGCCGTTCCTACTAAATTTGACCAAATAAATATTTTCTTATTATCTTCGTTACCATCAATAAATGTTATAAAGGAAAAATGAGCTACATCAGGTGTCCCAACAAGCGTCAAGTATTCAAGATCTGCTCGAAGTTGTCCGCGCTTCCATATCTATGATGTCCAAGCAATGGTCCAATGCTATGAACTTATTCCATGAGAAATTCAGTGCCTTGCCTTCTCTAATAACTGCCCATGGTATGATTGATTTCTGTAGAAGGCCATAACCATCAAGAATCGCATACCCTTTTTCTTCTTTGGTGGTGAAAGTTCATGACTGTTTGCAGGGATGGAATCTAGCTCCGAGGATGAGTTTTTGAGCCTTTTGTTTGGGACACGTACAAGTCCAGCGCTACACCAGTTTCTCGTCAGCTCCCTTGGTGAAGCGGTATTTGCTCCTACCGCCATAACTTGCATACTTTCTTCTCTTAAATAACCTGTCTAAACTTGTCATTTCATATGTGAAAGGGTCTCAAGAGGATAGCTAAGGCCATTGAGAGTGCTGGAAGAGAACTTCGGATTGTTGTCAGTGAACATCTTCAGGTCAGCTACTACATACTGATTCCACATCAACATATCTGTACAGCAGTCTGCATTTTTTTTTCATTTCTAATGGACACTAGAGTTTATAGGACAGCTTCACATCTTTCTGCTAAAATCAGTAATGTGGCTGTGGTATTGTTAGTGTTTTACTAGTTAGGTGACAGTTACTAAAAAAGAGAGTAAGTGATCCAAACAAGAAAGTGCTGTTAGTATGTTGGAAATACAATTAAATTATTGCTTTGCTGAATGGAAGTATAGTCACAGAGTTCGTCTGGCCAGACTAAACATGTGTTATACATGTAACCCATTTCTAGTTTGTGCTATTAAAATTGAGTTGATTGCTTATATGTTCTTTATTTATAGCCTGCAGTCGAAATTATTTCATTCAGACTTGCAGAA
The DNA here is from genome assembly GCA_947311845.1 of Poa pratensis. NCBI lineage: Eukaryota > Viridiplantae > Streptophyta > Magnoliopsida > Poales > Poaceae > Poa > Poa pratensis. The sequence continues at coordinate 84,861,212 of CAMZMU010000034.1, forward strand.
CTGAGAGGCCTTGCAAGATGGCGTTCACGATTTCAGAACATTGGGTTAGATGAAAAGCTTATGGATGGTGTTACTGAGAGGATAGGGATGCTAGTTGTGCAAGTTGAGCGCTTTTCAAGGGTTGCAGCTACTGTTCTTTATCTGGTACACTTTATTTCTTGTTGCATACTTTTACTGTTTATCAATTTTAGTTGAAAACTAGGACTTTTGCCCTCTTAAATTAAAGCTCCTTCCTGAAAAAGTAGGCATATTGTTTTCCTAATTTTGTTTGTATGTTCAGTTTCGGTAGTTGTCACACTGTACCTTTGGGAGTTTATCATGAAGTAACTTTCATTGATTTGTTGACTTTCCAGTTTCAAAATTTCTTCAGCTGGGTTTTGAAGTGTGTTAAGATATTATTAAGTGAACCAACCGATCAAGTTCCACCCGCAAACAGGTTTATTTATTTTAGTTTATTGTTCTCTTCATTCTCATGGCATGAATCAACACTTTGTTAATAACTACCAGGGGGTCATCTTTTGTAGTGAACTCGTGGTGATTTTTCTGAAGTTTCTTCTTGATAAGGATCCAATCAAACAGCTACTTGAAACCGAACAGATATTTGAGTGGGATGTGTAAGTATCATGCCAGTTGTTGATTAATTGTTTTTTTACAATGTATAGATTTGAAGATTTGTGGTACCTATTCCCAAGTTGCTATTCAGCCATCTGTAAACATAAGTGCATTGTTATTTCCGGACATGGATGAGTTGTACCGTTGCACTATGGAAGCTGTCGTAGATGCAGTTAACTGTCAGGATGAACTACTTTTTAAAATGTACTTTAGTGACATTTTTTGGTAGTGTCTTCTTGTATACTTATGTTAACTGCATTACATTTTTTTTCTTAAAGAAACATCAGTCCTGCATGTACATGTATACCGCTTTACTGTAGAAGTTTTGTATTTGCTTTCATAGATATGAAGATTTCTGGTACCTATTCCCAAGTTGTGACGATGTGTTCATGTATTCTTTAACTGTATTCAAACACTTTTTTCAGAGATACTGCAAGACATGTTGAGCAGCTAGTAGTTTTTGGAGGATTTAAGGATACCAATTTTTGGAAAGGAGTTTGGCCAAACAATTTAGCGAGTTGGAAGAAAGGTAAATCATTTTGCTGCTTAAGATTATTTGCCAGTACATGTGCTAGGAGTACGTTGCTTGAGATTGACAGTTAGTGTTTCAACTCATTGCACTGTCAGTCAAGTCTTTGTGTATTCACTTTGTACAGACAGAACAACTTTAAATATGTTCCCTCATTCCCTGTTTCTGAAACATAACTGATCCTTCCCTTCTGTGAAGCAGTTTTTATGCTATGCTAACAACTTGTCATCCCGTATTTTTTAGCTTGAAGGAGGCTTTCTTGATGCCATTCACCACTATTTCTTCACAAATACATTGTCAAGGATTGCTTCCTCTTTATCCTGTTACATCGTCCAATGCCTTGTCATCAACCTGTACTCCAGCTTCAATTGCGTTCTATAAGGTTTATGCTCTGTTTGGTGATTTCTTCCTAACGCATTAACAACATGGCCCTGGAGTGCACATACTCATTGTTTATTTCCACGTTTGTCTGCAACTTTTCTGTACATCCTTTGCAATGGGTCAATGATCTGTCGCTATTCAAAGTCTTAATAGAGTACTCAAATAGCAGGATGAAGATTCTCAGCATAGTGCGTCTTCGTATAGCTTGACTGACTACATATGCTTCAAGATACCTGACGGATCATTAAATTTAAGAAATTGCATCGGTGTGATAAAGGACTTTTGCAACTCATGTAGTACCTTCAGCACACCACCACTTTCAGGTTTTCTGCTGCGTATACCTGACGAATATGAGTGTGTTGATCTGTCTCTTTACAAGGTATTCCCTGCTGCAACTATTTAGGCAGTACTTTGCTTTGTACAGAACTTTGCATATCTTACAGAAGAAACTGTTATTCACAGGATAACCAGGTGGTTTTACTACTTAGTGGAAAGTCCAGTTCTGAAAGTCCTAGAAGATCTTTGATGGTTATGCTGCAGATAGAGAACTTTTCTTTTTCACAGCTCTCGAGAACCCTCCCAGCAAATTGTAACAGTCTCCAAGATTTGGTGGTACGCATTTTCTTAAGGAGAACAGTATGGGAGAAACTACTGAAATAAATTACTACAAAAATCAAACTAGTCAAATTAGTAATTGATAATTGCAACAAGATAAACAACATTGTACTGGATCTTTATATTGGAACTGACAAGAACCTATTTTCTGTTATTTTACTTGTTATTTGATTAAGGATACACATCACCTTGGCAAATCTTGATCCAGTTATTATTAAGTGAAACATGCTTGTTAGAGTTTACCATACTTTAACTAGCAAATAGTACTAGTGCTAATTTCCTGCCATGAACATATATAGGCACTGGAACTCCAATTGGACACAGACCATGGGAAAGTTCGTAGCATCCCTCACCCTTTGTCTGCTCCGTTGGCAGTCAGCGGTAGGTCCATTGTTTATTTCCGCACATGAATTTTATTTGATATGAACGATATTACGTAATTACTAATGTCTGGAGCTCGGTTTTCCCTTGATGTTTGCAGCCTCGAGAGGAGTGGGTTGTGTGTTTTCGTCACGGAGGCATGCTTTGGTATATATCCTTGACGAGGACGAGGATGAGGGAGAGGATGAAGATTCTGAGATGGAGTGACTATGGTACGACACCTAGCAACTTGAGCTCGCCATGTAGAAGTGCCACACAATGCTGCATGCCAAAAGATTGAAGATGGAATCGGTCTGTCATGTGCTCAAAACAGAGCAGAAATGACTGCCACAGTGAGCAGCGCATGAGAATGCTGAAGCTACCTTGCCTCTTCTCACAACTATGCAGGCGCTTTGCTCTGATTCTGATTTCTGAAGCTGTGTTAGACACTCCTCCCCAGCTGCTGCTGCTTAATCAGCAGCATCTTAGCAGCTCCGGTCCCCAAGGACAGATGGTGTTGCAATAGAAGTGTACTCCACCTAGTTTCGCTGTATCGTGCCAAGTTGTTGTATTGATAAGTTATTGTGCATGGGTTAATGCGATGCGGTCAAAGCTGGAGTTGGAGACGTTGACATTTGGAATACATGTGCCACTGCGTGAATAGTTTCCGTGTGGAAACACCCTCCCGAACATCCATTTACAATCACCTTAAATTAATCAGGCAAATATTTTACCATTGTTTCAAAGAACGATTTAGAGCACTTGATTTTGCTGAGTAAATTGCACTAACTATACCGATGAAAAAAATAGCGTGCTATAACAAAATAGCGCCAGCCTAAAAATACGCTATTAGCGTGCTATATCGTGCTATAGCGTGCTATTAGCGAGACATTGTACACGTTTTATTTAGCGAGACAATTCTCAAAACGATATAGCGTGCTATTAGCGGAGTTATAGCGCGCTATTTTTTTTCCATGAACTATACTGAGGCAACCACTCTAGCCTACTTCTCTGTACTAGATGTAATGATATCGACATTAAAGACGTGTCTGGTTGGTAGTGAGTCCCTCGCCCAGGCTTTGGGATGCAAAAATGGGCGGTCTGCTAGTCTGGCCCGCTCCCCGTTTCTGGCGTGCATGAACCTTAAGCACCCCTCAGCCAGCCCTAGAAAAAGGCCGATTATTGCAGTCACCCTTTTCCCGTGCTTTCTCGTGTAGGGTTTGGGCACGCGGCGACTAGTTTGTGTGACCTTGGAGATGGTGCGACCTCGTGCGCACACGTGAAAATACGGCGGGAGAAATTTTGTCACCGCCCACCATTTTTGCCTCCCTATTTCACCCCTCCTTCTGCCAAAACTCTCGCCACCATTTCCCCCTTTCGAGCTCACAACCCTGGTAGGTTTCTTCACTGAGGGGCAGGTAAGCGGTGGCATCTCCGAGTCCAGTGGGCGGTGGTCGTCGGCGGCAACCCTTCTTCGTCCTCTTCTCCGAGATGTCCTCTTCCTCGCCCGCTGCTTTCATGGTTGTAAGTCAACGCAACCCTCGCTCTTGTAGCCTAGATCTGTGAGCATGTGGTAGATCTAAATAAATTTGTAGGTTCTATGTTATGTTTGGCTTCTTGGCAGTGATGATGTGGGTGTTGCCATGTTAGATCCATGATCTTGGTGTATTGCTATATTGGCCATGTCACTCCGTTGTGGGTTCATTGTTCAGCCGTCTGTGTATATTATGATTCTTGATACGAGGGTTGGTTCTACTTCTATGTGCTGAGGGGTATTTTATTATAGGCTGGCATTCCCCTCCCTCCATCTACAAATAATTGTATTTCTAGGTTTTATGTTAATTAAGTCAAACATTTTTTAGGTTTGACTAACTTTATACAAAATATTAATATTTACAACATCAAATTAGTATCACTAGATTCATCTTGAGATATAGTTTCATAATATACTAATTTACTATGATAAATATTGTTACGGTTTTTAATAAAGTTGGTAAAACTTTAAATATTTTTGACTCAGCACATAACCTATAACTACATTTACTTGTGGACGGAGGGAGGATATATACATTAAAAAATTGGAACTATGCCAATCGCATTACTTGCTCTATGCAAGTGGTTCATTAGTAAACATGTGAATTATTGGGATACTGACATTATGAGATAATTGAATTTTTGTTTAATACATATAATCTAGATATTGGAGTGCAAACAAATATTGGGGTGTAATCTTTTGAAAATCGGCTGAATAATAAGCAGACCATGTAGGCAGCTCACAATCAGCTGACTTAGCTTCTTGATTAGAGGTAGATGGGAATAAAGCCTCTTAACTTATTGGAGCTGATCTCCTTATTTGTTCTTCAGTATATAGCTCTGAAGCAGGTGCAGAATGTCTGAAATAATTGTTGGCTCGAACAATCTTTCATTGCTCACATCTCACATTTTTGCTAACACAAACTGTTTGAATGACATGCGCTCAAAGAAAAGTCTCATAAGTAGACAACATTTAACTGATGTGTCTTGTTTGATGTGAAGTCAAACTGAAACTGCTAACACTTTTTGTTCTCCGAGTGGCATGTTAATCGAATAGTCTAGTTAAGTATTTATGATTGTATTCTAGTCCAGCTGACTTTCGGTGGCTGGTATGCATCGATTGACTGATGTGACTTGTACTCTTGACTTAAATAAATGAAATAAAAGCCATATGCATCGATTGATGCAGAGACTGGGGCGCTTATCCCCCTTTTTTTTTAAAAAAAAGTCCTGCTGACTTTCGATGGCTGGTTTGTAGGATGATTCTGTGTTGTTGCCCTGTAAGCCTGCCTAGTGGTTGTTTGTTATCCTTCATGGAGATTGTGACTTGGAACATGGGTAGTAACCCGCTTTTGGTCTAAGAAACATGTTTGTCACAACATTTTTAGTACTTAAGTTAATGCCCCAGCACTTATCTCACGATGAGACTGTAGATGCGGTAAACCAACTCTTATCCTGTGGAAAGGGAATTCAATGCCATCTTCATTTCCTTCCTTGCCTCGAGGAGTAGGCCAAAGAACGCCCAAACGACGGATCATCGCTCTGATGGTTCTCAGAGGGAACGCCGAAACTCACCGATCAGCGCTCCACACAAATTGGTTAAAGAATCTTAAGTGAAGGATAATACAAATGCAATTTTTTTAGTCCATATGATTATTGAACCACCATGACAACCAAGATTAACTAACACGTACATGTCACTTTCCACCACGACAAGTTGAGCACCAGCCAATTCATTGGAACCGCTACTTTTAAGATTCAGAAAGAACAATAGAAGAATATATATAATATCAAATAACTGATGCGGCCTTATCAGAAAACATTCAACTGGTAGGAGGAACACATTTTGTGTAGCTAACACATTTTTATCCAAAACGTGCTTAGATATCCCCCATCGAAAGTAAATTAACCATATGGTATTAAGTGGAATAAACCACAGTCGGACTATTAGTGAACAATCAAAATAACTAGTAAGCATCACTAGTATTTCTTTCCTAAGTAGGGAATCAATCGTATACCTATAACCATTCCAAAGTTACAATAGATTGTGATAACTCCTGAACCTTTAACAAACGTAATATCATTTCCGGTGTAGAAAAGGTGGAGGATTAATGGTGTTGTAGCGACACAACATAAGTGGTGGTTGTGGTAGGTTTGTTTGATGCTACCTGAGGATTTCATGACTTACAAGATCGGCCATGATGGAGCGGTACTACTTCCATGTGCAAGAACTTTCCATATATGCATGCTCATGTGAAATGCATTTGGAGCCTTGCAGCACTTGACTCCATGCACATCGCTTCATACGTCCTATATTTGTATTCCCGTCACACACCTTACTAAGCTATAAATTCTAGGAAACTTCTCTCTTTCTCCTTGCATCACGCACCCGCTATAGTTTAACTAACGCATATATTTTGCTCCAAGTGATCTTCATAGTTATGTTATCTTGATCTTTAGTTTCCTTGTTAATCTCGCTCCCCTCACCTTCATATACATCACATTACTGGTATTGATTCTCCCTTGTCTAATGGTCTCCTCGAAACATGAAGAAGAGTGCAAATAAAGAGATCGGGGTATCATGAATGATATGATGTTTTCTATAAAGGAGAACCGTTTCGATCCCTCGGAATCAGAGGCACGGGGAAAGGAATATTCACTTGTAACATTCATTCATCTACCACTTCTAAGTTCAGATGATATATTCCTAAGGCATAAAGGTGTGGAGGAATGCATTGCCGGATGATGAGCTCTAAGCCAACCAAGATTAACTAACACGTACATGTCACTTTCCACCACGACAAGTTGAGCACCAGCCAATTCATCGGAACCGCTACTTTTAAGATTCAGGAAGAACAATAGAAGAATATATAATATCAAATAACTGATGCGGCCTTATCAGAAAACATTCAACTGGTAGGAGGAACACATTTTGTGTAGCTAACACATTTTTATCCAAAACATGGTTAGATATCCCCCATCGAAATTAAATTGAATAAACCACAATCGAACTATTAGTGAACAATCAAAATAACAAGTAAGCATCACTAGTATTTCTTTCCTAAGTAGGGAATCACTCGTATACCTATTACAATTCCAAAGTTACAACAGATTGTGATAACTCCTGAACCATTAACAAATGTAATATCATTACTGGTGTAGAAAAAGTGGAGGATTAATGGTGTTGCAGCAACACAACAGAAGTGGTGGTTGTGGCAGGTTTGTTTGATGCTACCTGAGGATTTCATGACTTACAAGATCAGCCATGATGGAGTAGTACTACTTCCATGTGCAAGAACTTTCCATATATGCATGCTCATGTGAAATGCATTTGGAGCCTTGCAGCACTTGACTCCATGCACATCGTTTCATACGTCCTATATCTTGTATTCATGTCACACACCTTACTAAGCTATAAATTCTAGGAAACTTCTCTCTTTCTCCTTGCATCACGCACCCGCTATAGTTTAACCAACGCATATTTTTTGCTCCAAGTGATCTTCATAGTTATCTTGATCTTTAATTTCCTAGTTAATCTCGCTCCCCTCGCTTTCATATACATCACATTCCTGGTGTTGATTCGCCCTTGTCTAATGATCTCCTCGAAACATGAAGAAGAGTGCAAATAAAGAGATCGGGGTATCATGAATGATATGATAGTTCTCTATAAAGGAGAACCGTTTCGATCCCTCGGAATCGGAGGCACGGGGAAAGGAATATTCACTTGCAACATTCATTCATCTACCACTTCTGAGTTCAGTTGATATATTCCTAAGGCATAAAGGTGTGGAGGAATGCATTGCCGGACGATGATCTCTAAGCCTGGTAATTAGATGGGTGGTCACACTCGCTTGTGATGGATTAACTCACACTTTGACCAACAACTATGTCATTGACAAAGAGCTCGAGTGACAACCTCTAGATAGGCCTACAATGCCAAGGCTCGTCTAAGCACGTGGAAATGTAGCGTGGCTTGCAGCCCCAAAGTGGGCGACTTGAGCCTTTGCAATTTGCTACTTAACTTGATACTACTGAATGGTGCTATCAGCTTGGATGAAACGGCTAAAGACTAACTCGGATTCACTATGAGGGTTGTTGGGAGGAACAACAGGAGATAGTTCTTAGATTCAAAATTCTCAATGAGCTAATCGAAATTATGTTCCAAATTAGTCCACTAATATGTGGTTTACATTATAACAAACTAAAGTGTAGGTGTGAGAATTAATAGAACTATGTCATTTGTATGCAAAGTTTTGACTCGCAAAATGCTGAGTATTCACGGAGATTATGAATACATATTGGTGTTAATTCACTTGAAATGGTTTTTTATAAAGAGAGTAAGACCCCAAGATCTCAATCAATATATGCACACAACTAATTTTATTACCGTGTTCATAAATCAGATTTATCAAAATTAAGGATCACATAAGCTCGATACATGAACTAACCAATGGAAAAGCAAGCGAGCTGCAACTAGGCATGCGTAAGTATGCTAGTATGTCGCCATCTAGTCTGATTGTAGGTATCCTAAGTGACTATTAGAAGACGGTTGCATCAAGTAGCCATAACTTTCCGTTGATCCAATGGGAGGTGAAAAGGTCATACCTGAATCCAATGGGTAGCTAAATGGATAAGCTACAAGAAAATTAGACCCTCCAGTCTTGTTAAAAATAATGTTGTTTCTACAATTCTATATTGACCAACATAAAGTTAAAACTACTATGTGAATTCTAGCCTCATTTAATTGATTTGTTCAAAACAATGTAGTTTCTAATTTTGTTAGTTGTGCACATCCATCGGGAGATGTTTGTATCATGTTTCCAGTGTACATGACAACATGTAGTTGTTTGTTTTATTCTCGCAACTGTGTAAAACAAACAATGTAATTCTACACCATCCTTATACCAAGTTTCCAGTGTACATGACAACATGTAGTGGAGATACATTCTTACAATGGATCGTTGACCCACAAAAGATCCATTGCAATGAGAGAGATCATAGTACGACGGTTGATTTTACACAGTGTAGTTTCATCCTTGTACCAGAGTTTTTCCCATGTTGTCATGACAACATGCACTGAAGATAATGCATGTTTAGCTTTCAATCAATGTGGTAGTTCACTATTGTTTTACTATGTTTATGTGTTGAACTTGCTAATCATTACACTATGATCGTTGATACGAGGGTTGGAACTACATAGTCTAGTTCTCATGCTTGTATCAACTTTCCATTCGACATAAAAGTTTTGGACTCAAGATGCATGGTTACCACTGATATAATTGTTTGTTTTATTCCCTCATGATGCATGCTTCCAAATGGTAACCTGTGTAGGACACGCCTACCTCCCCAAATCTTTCCGCTCCGTCAGCGTTGTCTGCTCATCCACTTCTAAACATACCACTGGCTGATAAGTACACCGCAATGAAAAAGGCTAAAGGCATTCCAATGCAATGGCCATCTGCTCTGTCCACCTTCGTCCTTAATAGAATGCCTGAGCTCGTCAATACGGGGCTAGATGTGAGCTACATAATGAAAGAGAAGGACATGCAAAAGATTTCCGACAATGTTTTTCAATTATGCGACACTAAGGTCACTAGGTGTACAACCATATCTCAGATAGTGGAGAAATATGTGACAAAAGCTCTGCAAACACGCACATGTAAAAGGTGTGGAATGGCGGGAGGAGACCACTTCCTTTTTCATGGAGGAAGATACGTTCCTAATACATGTCGCGGTAAGCTTCTGTAGTTCCACTAGTTCAGTTTATTCACTACTTCGTGTGTCCGGAAATAACTCTATTGTCATTGCCAGAATAACCCTAACGATGATTGTTCCATCAACAGACCAATCCAAAACTATGATCAGCTGAAGATCATCTTCGACAAGAATCGTGTTCCACATAGTGCTATCAAGTTTGAGACGCTGCGGCGAGCTCTAAGCTACCTCGTGGAGAACGAAGCGGAAAGTATCAGATATCTTGCGATGACTCCGGATATGAGGGAACAGTGGCTTGCTTCCTTCCTTCGCAAGCACCATGATTGATGGATGATGTTGTCGTTGATGTGTTTTGGCCCTAACCTCAAAGCCTGTCACGGTAATCCTTTGTTGTTCAATGGCAGTGTTGGAGCGATCTGTTGGCTTTGAATCTCTGATCCGGATCAGAAATAAACAATTGTGCAAAAAAGAAAGAAAAAAAAGGAGCGAAATGCCAGAAAGGAAAAAAACTGGTGTGCATCTCCCGCATCGCCCACCTGCAGCATCCCTCCAACTCAGATCTCTCTCTCCCTCCGACCCGCACCGCATCGCATCTCGCCGGCGCTCGCCGCCGCCGCGATGTACATGGCGTACGGGTGGCCGCAGTCGATCCCGCTGGACCCGGGCGACTCGGACGGCGGCGTGGTGCTCCTCCGCGTCCTCGGCCGCCTCCTCCTCGCCGTCTGCCCCGCCTCGCTCCACCTCTGGTCCGCCTCCCACCACAAGCTCCGTCTCGCGCGCCTCGACCGCTCCACGGACTCCCTCGCCGCGCACGGCCCCAACGCGCATGCCGTCTGGAGCCCCGACGCCAAGACCGTCGCCGTCCTGGTCAGCCCTCTCCCTGCTTGCTCCGCCCTCCCCTCTCTTCTGTGTGACGACGACTCACTGCGTCTATGTCTCTGTGTGTGTGTGCTGTGCGCAGACCTCCTCCTTCTACCTCTACATATACAAGGTGCAGCTCTCGGGGAAGCCGCTCATCGTCGGGGGCAAGCAGCTCCCCGGCCTCTGCCTCGCCAGCTTATCCCAGATCATCGTCGAGAAGGTCCCTCTCGCCACCAACATCTCCATAACGTACGGTATCCTCTGCTCCCAAAATGAACGACGACTCCAAATTCCTGCCCACGGAAAGGGAGCTAACCTGGACTCGTGTTGCAGGAGCAATTTCGCGTGCGACAGCAAGAGCATGCTCTTCGGGCTGTCCAACGGGCACTTGCAGGTCGTGTCCTGGAACGCTGAGGTACATGACTGCTTTTGTTTCTCGTAAGTCGCCCGTTAGAAGCGAAGCCATGTAGTTTTATCTCACGCCGTGCTTCCTACCTGCTATGTTAAGCGTGTTTGTTCTTGTTTGCTTGCCAGTTCTCGGACAGCTTCAAGCTCCGGTGCTCCGTGTGTTCGCCCGACAAAACCACTGCTGTTGTAGACGCGTTGGTGTTTGATCCGCCTAGCTTGCGAGGAGACTCTAACGCGAGGCCTGCTCCCTGCTGCACAGGGGACTTCGCTATCGTCAGCGTCGAGCTGTCGGCGAAGCTAAGGTTGCTGGTTGCCTTGTACTCGGACTGTCAGGTCGCGCTCTGTACAGTCGGTAAGAAGGGGTTGAAGCAGACCAGCGGCATCAGGGTAGAGAGATGGGTGAATGCTGGTGGCGTAATGTGTACTTCGGTGGCTTCTGAACAGCAGATTCTCGCTGTTGGGTGCAGCAGAGGTGTTGTTGAATTGTATGACCTGGCTGAGAATGCGCGGCATATGCGCACCGTCTCCTTGTTTGATTGGGGGTAAGTCTCTCATAAATATATATGTTGTTACAAACTGTTAGAGGTTATAGTAGCGGTTGCATTGATAGTTCAGAGTTCTGACGACCTAATTTTCTGGCAGTTGATTGCAAATATGTATTGATTTAGGATGCCCCACTTGCATGTAAAGTAGAGGAATTTTTAGAACGTTTTGTTACTTAACTAGATGTCTTGATCTCCAAGTGTTATAAATTCTAGCGGATTTTGAATGTCTGATTGTATGGGTTAATCACTTTACCCCAATATTGTTCTTTTGTTCTTAGGCTTATACATGTCATTTTGCCAGAAGGGTCAAATTTAATCTGTTTTAAAATGTGATTGACATGTACTAGGTCGATTTACCAGCAATGCTTTCCAGTTATTATTCTATTGAAGCAGGAGATAACTGTTCTTTTTTCTTGGGTAAAATTTGTAGGTATTCAGTGGAAGATACTGGTCCTGTTACTTGTATATCTTGGACGCCTGACAATTGTGCTTTTGCAGTTGGATGGAAATTTAGGGGACTTACTGTTTGGTCTGTATCTGGATGCCGGTTGATGTGCACAATTCGACAAGCCGGATCAAATTCTGCCTTGTCACCAATGGTTAAACCTAGTGCCCAAAAGTTTGAGCCTCTAATGGGAGGGACATCGCACATTCAATGGGATGATTATGGATATAAATTATTTGCAGTTGAGGAAAGCTTGTCCGAAAGAGTTCTAGCTTTCTCATTTGCCAAATGTTGCCTCAACAGAGGACTTTCAAGCACAACATATACTCGCCAAATTTTGTATGGCGAAGATCGGATCCTATTAGTGCAACCCGATGATACCGATGAGCTTAAGATATTGCATCTTAATATTCCAGTTAAGTCTTTTGATTTGTTTCTTAGGCAAGAGTGTTGCAATATATGTTGATGCGTAGCTCATTATAATACTTCTGTTTTTGGAGCAGGTGTCCTATAGTTCACAGAACTGGCCTGTTAAGCATGTAGTTGCAAGCGATGATGGTATGTACTTGGCAGTCGCTGGCTCTCATGGCCTAGTGCTGTACGATTTGCGAAACAAAAGATGGCGTTTTTTTGGGGATGTTACTCAAGAGCAAAATATTCAATGCAAAGGCTTGCTGTGGCTGGGTAAAATTGTCATCGTATGCAATTACGTTGAATCATCAAACACGTTAGTCTCACTTCCTTAACCTTTATTTTGCTATCTGGTAACTGTCTAAGGCTGAGACTTTCCAAGGCTCTCTATTTATAATGATATGTATGTGAAGTGAGTTTCATGCTTTGAACCAGTGCTTGAACTCACATAGATACTGGTTGAACTTCACTATTTGCTAATAATATTTCCAAGATTTCTTCATAAATATTTGTTGTTCTTAGTGCTTTGTTACGTGTTTAAATACCATGTTATTTTCTCAAATTTGTATGATTTGCTATTTAGCACTTAGCTATATGATATATTTGCTGTCTCTCTTAAGGTACGAGCTGCTGTTTTTCCCGAGATATCACCTTGATCATAGCTCCTTACTTTATCGGAAACCACTGCTTGGTAGACCCATTGTCATGGATGTCTTTCAGGATTACATTCTTGTTACGTACAGTCCATTTGATGTGCATATCTTCCATGTGATGATCTCGGGAGAATTGTCACCTGCTAGTAGTCCAGTTTTACAGGTGATGTGAAATTTTTGCATCCTCAGGGAAGTGTTTTGCCAGCCCCTATCTGATAACGTGCAATTTTATATGATTAAACAGCTTTCAACAGTTCGAGAACTTTCAATTATGAGTCCAAAGAGCCCACCTGTTTCAATGCGCTTGATTCCTGAACCAGCTGATGAAGGAGTGCAGCAGCAGGATACAAATGGGTCTTCTGACCTACTGTCCCGACAACCGTCAAGGTATATTTAAACACAAATGTCACCTTGTCATATTGTCCTTGATTTTTATTTTGTTTGCAATATATCAGATGCTTGATCTTGCGGGTGAATGGGGAACTTTCTGTGCTGGACATGGACGATGGACATGAACAAGCACTTACAAATTCAGTTGAACTCTTCTGGGTCACATGTTCTCAACCGGAAGAGAAGGGTAATCTTATCAAAGAGGTTTCATGGCTTGACTATGGCCATCAAGGGATGCAGGTTGGTTTTAATTGTATTCTTCAATATATATTTCCCTTTATGCACATTTATTTACGGTCATAGATGTTTTTGTTTGTCAAAATTTGCTTGCTACCCTTTTATGCAGATTCTGCTTTGTTGCAGGTATGGTACCCTTCACATGGAGCAAATCCTTTTAGGCAAGAGGATTTTTTGCAGGTACTGATCTTATTTCTTAGATCATATAATAGTTTTGATATCCACTTGGAGTTCTCCATCTACTTTTTGTGAAATGTCTAGTTATTTTTGGGTAAATCTATCAATAGAATCGTAATACTTCCATATGTTGATATTTTTTCAATTGAGAATTTTCAAGATATTATTATAAATTATAATTGGGCACGTCTTACTTGATTATACAGTTGGATCCGGAGCTTGAATTTGACCGAGAGGTGTATCCTCTTGGTCTTCTTCCAAATGTTGGTGCAGTTGTTGCCGTTTCTCAGAGAATGTCCTTCTCAACCTCAGAGTTCCCTTGCTTTGAGCCTTCTCCAAAAGCGCAAACAATATTGCATTGTTTACTACGGCATCTCCTTCAGGTAAAATTAGCTATGATCAATCCTCTGTAGTATATGTTTCCTATTTGTTGACCTTTATCTAGATAGTGTTAGAGTAATCCTTGCTTAGGTGCTAAATCAGTTGGTGCTAGATTGTTCTAGACTAATCCTTAGGCTGCAAGATAGAGTAGCAGTAGCAAATTCTGTTTGTCCACTCTGGTTAACAGTAGAAGGTTGTAGAAACCTAGCTGTAGAAACCTAGTTGTAGAAAGTTGTAGAAGGTCTGTTCCAACCGATCTTGTACTCCTATATATACCCCTAGGTAATACAAGCAGAAGCAGCTTTAGCAGCATACAGAACACACCTTCCACATAGCTAAGTCTAACAGATAGATACATTCTTCAGAAACTTTTTCATTAATCTGATAAGAACGAAAAAGTGTAAGATTTTCACGTTAGTCAAATATTTTTTTTAAACTCCTAGAAGTGCACCTAGTTTTGAGTTCTTACCTTCAGGTTATTGCTTGTACACAACCAAGTGAAAACATGACTTGTGCTTCTAAGGAGAAAAACAGGAAAGGACCAAGTTTGACGAAGAGTGCGTAAACATAGCTACACATATCCAGTGTGATCTGCTAGTGTGAATTTAGCTTAGATAAGTGGCGTTATCTTGTTGGTCTACTGACTGAATTTGCAAAGTTAACACATGGATGTGCCTGTTAATTCATCAATATCTCTGAGGACCTCCTGCTCTTCTTCAACACAGTTTATATTTTTCTAAAGACTCGTCGCTGAACCCAAAATTAGCATAGGGATAACAAGGAGTTGGTCATACCTTTTCTTTAACAAGGAGCTGGTCATACCTTTTCTTTCTTCTGGTTTAATTCTCTGTATGAGAAAACCTTTCTTAAGGTCTAACGAATTTGTAGCCATTGTGCTATACTGCTATCCCTTGCAGAAATATTCGATACATTAGGAATATTAACTTTATGGCTTTACCATGAAGTTATGTTTATAGGAACGCTTTATTGGGATACTTGCATCAACTATGCTGGTCTGTTCTGTAGAGCGTACATGCCAATTGCCTAGGTTGTATGGCGTAGATATTTTCTTGTGCCTCTAAATTTACTCTTCCATTCTCTTTTTCTTAACAGAGAGACAAACATGAAGAAGCTTTACGTTTGGCAAACTTGTCAGCAGAGAAACCTCACTTTTCTCACTGTTTAGAGTGGCTTTTGTTTACGGTATTTGAAGCAGATATCTCAAGGTATTTTGATTCTAGCTTGCACTGCCCTTGTACAAATGTACTGCATATTTGCAGTACGGAGCTAAAACAAAGATTGAAACATGCTGTGGTTAATTGTGTATTGTTTATAATATTTCTATTTAATGCTGCACCGGTAGTGTGATTACACTGTTTGTTGACTAAGTTACTAGCTTTCGTGTCATCATTGCTGAAATAATGAATCAAGTTTCTTTTTCTCAATGGCCACTTTGCCAATTGCAGGCCAAGTTCTTCAAAAAATCAACTTCCACAAAAAAGTGAATCCCCAAAGAAGTCTCTTTTGGAGAAGACATGTGACCTACTTCGAAACTTTTCTGAATATATGGATGTTGTAGTCAGTGTTGCTAGGAAAACTGATGGTCGGCACTGGGCAGATCTTTTCTCTGCAGCTGGGCGATCCACAGAGTAAGTGTGCAGCATTTTTTTCAAAGATGTATACCTCGTAATTGTAACTCTTGCTCTTAGTAATTACCATATATCAACTAGAGTGTAGATACATTTGTGGTTGCGCACTTCCGTATGTCATAGTTGGTCTCCGTCAACAAGAATCTAAAGATTCGTTGTTGATTCCGTTGACTTGCTAATCACTCGAACATGGACTACTGTCTGGTAGGGCTTCAAAATGGCCTTAATCTTAGAGATCTCAGGTATTTTGTTGAACTGACCGGTTTCTTAGGTTTTTGGAGGATATAGATGTCGATTGAATTGTCTCGGGTAGTCAATTTCATAACTGCATTGATCCCTCATTAGTGTATATAAATACTTGCAGCAAATTTATGCTTACGAGTACAGTACCGCGTTTGGTATCTTCGGAGTGCAGACTCAGAATAAATGTTTATGATGTTTATTAACCAACCACTGTGTAGAATCTACAGTGGTTAACGATTGATTAACATTTGAAATAAATATAATTGTTGTGTTCTTATTATGACCGTTCTTCCATGATAGGATGTTTGAGGAATGTTTCCAACGGAGATGGTACAGGACTGCTGCTTGCTACATATTGGTACACCCTTTTAGGATATGTTTAATAATATCCGATGCATGATAGTATTGCTCACACTTATGCAGGAACAGAGATTTTTTTTTGAAGCACAACAGAGATTATTTTTCACTATTATTATCATGTTGTTTTGCAAGAATTAGTGCTTAAATGTTTATTTAATTACAGGTCATTGCTAAGCTGGAAGGCCCTGCTGTCAGTCAGTATTGTGCACTCCGTTTACTTCAAGTAATTGTTTTGCCTTAATCATAAGGTTGTTTTGGTATGTGTGCTAGTTGTCTCTCATGTTGAAGCTCTCAAATTTGAGTGTTTGTTACTTTGCAGGCTACACTTGATGAATCTCTGTATGAGCTCGCTGGGGAGTTGGTAAGATTTTTATGCTATAACTTGTCTATTTCCTATATTTATAGTCTGCAGAGGAATAAGGGAATGTCATTAATGTTCTTAGGTCCGTTTCTTGCTAAGATCTGGCAGAGACTTCGAAAATGCCAATACGGACTCTGAAAAATTATCTCCAAGGTTTATGAGCTATTTTCTATTCCGTTCGCCATATAAGAGACAATCTTCTGATTTGAAAAGGTAAATTCTGTAGTTAATTTAAAAAAAGCTACGTTGTTCGCTAAAAACAAGGTTGTGCTGTTGTTATCAGAATTTCTTAACTGTTACTCCCTGTTTGGACAGTAACTCGATGAAAGAACTTAGCCCACATATCGCCTCTGTTATGAACATTCTGGAGAGCCATGCCAGCTATTTGATGTCTGGCAAGGAACTTTCGAAGCTCGTTGCTTTTGTCAAAGGGACTCAATTTGATCTTGTGGTGAGATTCTCACCATTCATTATTATAACAATTTTATTGATTTAAAGCCACATGTTATTAAACCTCTTTGTAACTTCATGCAGGAATATCTTCAACGAGAAAGGCTAGGCTCTGCTCGACTAGAGAATTTCGCATCTGCACTTGAACTAATCGGAGAAAAGGTTTTCATTTAACAAATCATGAAGAATTTATACCTCAATATTTTTTTCGTGGGAATACCTCAGTATTTACCTTTGTGCTCAGTGTATTTGCAAATTCCATAGCTTTTTATAGGAACCACACCTAGTTATTTAGAATTTTTTGCTTTGCAAAAACACTTGGGCTTGTATTTTATATGTTGCATATTTCAATTTTTTTTTAAAATCCGCAGTCCTCAGCCCTAAGTTTTCTCAAGCTAGTTGTGCTTTGCTCAAGAAGGCTTGAAACTGAACGTTGGGAATGTTTGTTTAATAGATAGGGAGATGCTTTACTCGAGCAAATAAAAAAATCACTTGACAATATTGAATGTACAAACGGAACAATCAGCTGGAATAATCCTCTGTAGACCATCTGCTTGCTTGGTTCAAGCAAATGCATCACATACCTTGATGCTCTCTTGGTTGATTTGCATGTCACACATTAAAAAATGTATGTGGTATTTTGTTTCCATCTGCTTTTCTTGAAAAGGTTCTCACTTGTATACTGATATAATTTGATGACAGCTCCAAATGGACACACTTCAGAGCCGGCTCGATGCTGAGTTCCTTCTTGCTCATATGTGTTCTGTCAAGTTTAAGGAATGGATCGTGGTGCTAGCAACTTTACTGAGGCGTGCAGAGGTAATACTTGTATAGTTCCATGCTTTGACATGGTTAACAATTCTTGTATAGTTCCATGCTTTGACATGGTTAACAATTCTTGTATGCAAGCTAAAATGTTTGAGTATGCTGTGCTTTGGTGATGCTTTGCTGGCTTTTGCATCTGCTGTCAAATTGATATATATTTTTTAGCTTTTATTATCTGGATCTTCACAACTGCCCACTAGTGTTTACTTGCCGCCCAACTTGTACTTAGCGTGACTGGGTGATTATTTTTGATGAGATACTAATCTAGTTGGTGCGCTGTTATCAGTGAATAGTAGCAATTCTTATCTTGCTTTATTTAATATGTAGAAGTGCGATGGTTTGTGGTGAATTTATTATACATTAAAATTGCTTGGTTATGCAAAGTACTCATGCTTGCTGCTTGTAATACATGTTTTGTTATTTCCTCAGGTTTTGGTGGATCTCTTTCGACATGATATGCGATTGTGGAAAGCATATAGTATTACTCTACAGGTTAGAAAGCATAAAAAGGCACGTGTTTCCTTCAGTTTATGAACTTTATAAGCGTATCTGACATCCGTACAAATCACCCGCAGTCGCATGATGTATTCAGAGAATACCTCAATCTTCTTAGCGCCTTGGAGGAGGAGCTTTCTTCAGTTTCCGATCTCACGTTGCAAAACGGACCACTGTCGTGATACTGAAGGAACAGCGATTTTGGATGGCCAACAGTTTAGCCTGGTGTTAATTTAACACATACAGTTAGAAAGAGAGAAGCGCGGGGAGATCTTTTGTAGATAGTATTGTTTGGGGGGTTAAACCCCCCTTAGAGCGACATCTTAGAGGCGACGGCAGCCTTTTGTGCAGTGAATGAGTTGATCACCACATTGTTGTATCATAGTTGCGGCAGGGTAAGAGTGTGCGTTCCTCCCCTTACTGTAAGTATGCGCTGCTCCCTAACAATGTAAAGTATATACCAGTCATGTCCATCAAGTCACATTTTTTTGTTCGTCTTAAGCTTACCACCTCTATTATCCTGCCCGGTGCCCTGAAAGACTGATACATTTGTATCACTGAAACTTGTAAGGATATGTTGTTGACTGTTTCACTTGAATGCACAAACTTCTTGCTCCAGCATCATATTTTCACCCGTTAGGCCTCGTTTACTTGGTTAGGTTTTTGCGAGGTTTCGAAGAGGCTTTTTCCCCGCCCATCCCAAAATCCTCGAAAAACCTGGCCGCCCTCGGGATGTCGCCGAGGTGTCCTTCCACAGAAAACCAATGCAGTGCCAGCAGTATACATAGAGTTTGACGACACAAAAGGGCTGCATCTTTATTTAGTACACACATACCATTACGCATGCAAACGAGCGTGCATGCATCAGGCTATTTTATTGGAGGCTGAGGATACGCAGCAGTAGGACATGCACGACAACGGTGTCTAGATCATCCCTCTATAGCACGGGCCGCTCTGGCACCCGAGGCCACAGTAGTCGCCGCCGAGGCCGCAGTAGCCGTACCTGCTGCAGCACTGGTTGCCGGAGCACCGATTCCGGCGTCCGCAGGCGTTGCCGGGAACGAAATCTTCCTGGACCTCGTTGGCTGCTCTATAGCACGGGCCACTCTGGCACCCGAGGCCACAGTAGTCGCCCCCGAGGCCGCAGTAGCCGTACTGGCTGCAGCACTGGTTGCCGGGGCACCGGTTGCGGCGTCCGCACGCGTTGCCGGGAACGACAGCTTCTTCCTGGACCTCGTTGGGTTTTCCGTAGCACGGGCCGTTCTGGCACCCCTGGCCACAGTAGTCGCCGCCGAGGCCGCAGTAGCCGTACCTGCTGCAGCACTGGCCGTTGGAGCACGGGCTGCCGCCGCCGCAGCCGAGGGCGGTCACTGCAGCAAAGGCAAGGACCAGCAAGCACATTGCGAGGGCCTTCATGGCGGCCATGTTGGAAGCTCGATGAAACTTGGAAGGTTTTCTTCTTTAGCTTATTATTATTAGTTTGGTCGATGATGAAGATGAACCTTCCGATGATGAAGCACCAAGCTTACGAGGTGCCATTTATATAGCTAGGCCTCCTCGAGTGAACGTGCCGTGGCCAACCTAATATTGTTTGTTCCTAGGCAAATATTGTTTGTGCAAAAGCGGCTTTTAATCACACGGACGGACGTGCCAGTCATAGATGACAAATACTGTTTTTGCGAAACACAGACGCTCATATACACGCGCACACACTCACCCCTATGAACGCACGCACGCACACCCTACCCATATGAGTACCTCCGAGAGACTGAGTCGGCGGGTCGAGTCTTTGGGATTGACGAAGTCACCACGGACGCCTCGCTGTCGACGGGAACGTCGCCTCTCACTGAAGAATATTCTGCCTTAAATGAGAAACACCAGCGTCAAACCTGAGGTTTGAACTCTGGTGGGATAGAGGTACAACCACCCACCTAACCATCTTGCCACAGACAAATTCTCAGATGACAAATACTGTTTGTTCCTTTTTTTTTTAGATAAAGGGTTTTTATTACTTAAGAGTTTTAAGCATTACACCCGGCCTCTGCATAGCTAAGATGCACACAGCCACAAGTTCACACGATCACAAGTACCCAAATGCTGAAAATAAAAAAGGCGAATTACATATCATAATGAGAAATTGTAAAGCCGCCTATGACGATGGTAGGTCGATCCGGAGACTATGTTGCCATCCATATCGGGAGAATAACTCCCGGGCTGCAGGCTCCAACCGTGACGCCACCTCCAAAAACAAGTCTCGGTGCTCCACATGCTGTAGGGCCGACCATGCTCGTAGCGTCGCTGTACACCGATGAATAACCTGCATAATAGAAGCATTTTTATCATTAAAAACCTTGTCATTTCTACATAGCCAAAGCGACCAAATAACAGCAATCGCTCCCACCCTACTGAAGAGTTTAAACCTAGGATCAACCCCGTTTAACCAGCTGCCAAAGATGCTTGCAACGGAACGCGGGGGATGTAAGGTAGAACCTATCTGGATGGCTGACCATATAGATCTGGCGAACTCACACTGAAAGAATAAGTGTGTAATAGTCTCGTCATGTTGACAGAAGACACACTTTCTACTTCCGTGCCAATTGCGCTTGGCAAGGTTATCTTTTGTAAGAATTACACCTCGACGAAGATACCACGCAAACACCTTGGTTTTAAGCGGAATCTTCATCTTCCAAATTTTATTATTATCCTTAATATCGACTGGTGCGTCAGGTAAGATTAATGCTCTATACATAGAATCAACGAGAATTTACCATTCTTCGTAAGATTCCATTGAAATTTATCTTGACCTTCCGACAATTGGATGGAATCCAATCGGATGAGCAAAGCATTCCAGGATGCTTGTCTTGTCCCAAGTAAACTTCTCCTGAACGAAACGTTTGGTGGGGATGTACCCAACACCTTAGCGATCGTGTCACTCTTGTTTCGTACAATAGCATACAGAGCCGGATATTGTTCTCTAAGAGTAGATTGGCCTAGCCATTTATCCTCCCAGAAACGAATTTCCGATCCATCCCTAATTGAGAAAGATCCTTGTGAAAAAAGAACTTCTTTGTAGCCATAAGGCCTGCCCAGAAGTGTGAATCGCCAGGTTTCCAAAGAACCTGAGAAACAGCTTGATCTCCCACATACTTTCTCCTGAGAGGGTTTGCCAAACTCCATCTTCAGACAGAAGTTTAAATAGCCATTTACCTAGCAAGGCTCTATTCTTGACCTCAAGGTCATGAACTCCGAGCCCTCCTTGGTCTTTAGGGCAGCAAACCACACTCCATTTAGTCAGTCGATATTTTTTCTTCTCACAATCCCCTTGCCAAAAGAATCTAGATCGGAAATAATCCAATCGTTTTAAGACTCCTTTAGGAATTGGAAGAATGAAATCATGTACAGTACCATGTTCGTTAGTACCGAGTTTATGAGAACCAATCTTCCCCCAGGGATAAGAGTTTGCCTTTCCAGCTATTTAAACGTAATTGAAGCCTTTCCTCCACCCTTTTCCATTCAGCATTTGTAAGTCTCCGATAATGAATCGGATACCCAAATAGTTGATAGGAAATTGACCTTGCTCACAGCCAAAAAGCTGAGCATACAAGGCGGCGTTTTCTCGAGCCTCACCAAAGCAAAACAATTCACTTTTATGGAAATTTATCTTAAGACCCGAAAGTTGCTCGAAGCTGACAAAATCAACTTAAGGTTACGAGCTTTTTCGATATCATGATCCATAAAAAGAATTGTATCATCGGCATATTGAAGAATCGATAATCCACCATCGACAAGATGTGGAATCACTCCTTCAATTTGACCCTCAGCTTTAGCGCGTTCGATCAAGATAGCCAACATATCAGCCACTATATTAAATAGTATTGGCGATAAGGGTCACCCTGTCTGAGGCCTTTTTTCGTTTGAAAGTATTTGCCAGTGTCATCATTGACCTTAATGGCTACACTTCCTCCGAAACAAAGCTATCAATTAGCGCACGCCACTCAGAGAAAAACCTTTCATCCTGAGGGTCTGCTGGATGAAAGACCACTTAACTTTATCATAAGCTTTCTCAAAATCAATTTTAAGAATTACCCCGTTCAACTTTTTCCTATGTAGTTCGTGAACTGTTTCATGTAGGACCGCAACTCCATCAAGGATGTTGCGACCTTGCATAAAAGCCGTCTGAGACGGACGAACCACATGATCTGCCACACTGTTCAGTCGAATCGTAGCCACTTTGGTAAATATTTTAAAACTAACGTTAAGGAGGCATATAGGTCTAAACTGTTGGATCCTTTCTGCCTCGTTAACCTTAGGTAATAAAATTATCTCACCAAAATTGAGACGAAACAACTCTAGTTGTCCATGTGAAGACAGCGAACAGTTGAGCAAATCGACCTTGATAACATCCCAAAAGTTCTGATAGAACTCGGCCGGGAAACCATCAGGTCCAGGAGCTGTATTATGTTTCATTTGGAAAACCGCCTTTCTCACTTCCTCCTCTGAATAGGGTTTAGTAAGTAGGCTATTTTCCTCATCTGAAACCTGGGGTATATCCTCTGTTCGGGACTCATCCAAAGAGATATCGCCTTCCTCTGGAGCACCGAACAGGCCTTTATAGTAATTTGTAATGTACGACTTTAGTTGTTCATGGC
Source organism: Poa pratensis (assembly GCA_947311845.1). Classification (NCBI taxonomy): domain Eukaryota; kingdom Viridiplantae; phylum Streptophyta; class Magnoliopsida; order Poales; family Poaceae; genus Poa; species Poa pratensis. The sequence goes on from CAMZMU010000034.1 coordinate 84,884,497, forward strand.
CCTCAATCGTTCCTTCATCCTGGACTAGAGAATGAATACGCTTTTTCCTGTGTCTGCCATTGGCAATACTATGGAAATAGCGAGTATTCGAGTCCCCTTCTAGAATGAATTGGCTTTAGAACGTTGATACCATTTTAACTCCTCCTCACGCAGTAGTTTCGCTATCTGTGCATTGATTGGCTCTTTAGCTCAATCTCTGCGCGGACAGTAACCGAACTTCTGCTAATGCTTCTAGAGCATCAATAATCGAGGAAAGTCGAACTTTTTCTTTTTTAAGTAAACCAGTAGTATGACGAGCCCAACCAACGAGGTAAGTGCGTAAAGCACGTATCTTATTGTTCCATCGCTGGATAGGCGTGTCACCCGCTACTGGTCTTTCCCAGATTCTTTTAACCATCTCATGGAAGCCCTCGCGGTGCAACCATCCAAGCTCGAACTTGAACCTTGGTTTACACTGCGGTCTAGGCACTCCAGTAGTCAAAAGAATGGGAGCATGATCCGACAACCCTCAATACGTTCTAGAGCCCGAACCGACACCAATGGGAACCTAGATTCCCAATCAGTATCCATCAGGACACGGTCTAGTTTCTCGTATGTGGGTTCAGGGAGAGAATTAGCCCAAGTAAACTGTCTCCCCACCATCGTAATCTCTCTTAAGTTCAAGCTGTCAATGACCGCATTGAACAAAAGAGGCCAACGGTTGTCGAACCGACCCTTACTTTTCTCAAATGGAAAACGTAGCAGATTGAAATCCCCTCCAATGATAACAGGATGAGGGTTATCTTTTGCCAGGTTTACCATATCACAGAGAAAAGAGGTCTTAGCCACCTCCTGAGCCGGCCCATACACAGCAACAAGACTCCAAATGAAACTATCAGATTTATTACGGATGTGCATTTTAATATGAAAATCGCCATCCGTAACATCCAACACTTCCATGGTATCAGTCCTGATGCCAAGTAAAATGCCTCCGGAGCGGCCGTGAGGGGGACGTGAGTACCAATCAAACTCTATACCGCCCGAAAGTCGGTTCAATAGAGATTGCGAAAACTCCGTCGACCCGTCTCAGAAATAGCTAAGAAATCCAAGTTATGATCCCGAATACAACCAGCAAAGTGCAAATGTTTAGCCAAGTCACCAAGACCTCTGCTATTTGCAAACATGCCATTCATTGGGAAACTGTGGGTGATTTGGATAACTTAGTCCTTTTCCGGGACTTGTTGGAGGTAGATTTAGATTTCCGACTGGTCGCTTTTAACTCATACAATGAGCTCAACCCGTCGTCATCCAAACCCTCCCCCAACACTTCACCAATTAGATGAGAAAGAAGCTGACCATCTGATGTGGCAATCGCTTCTTCATCATCCAAATAGGTGGCTGTCAACACCGTCGAAGCTTTAGGAATAACCGTTAGACGGTCAAATTCCATATGCCTCAAGACATTAGTTGACATCTCTACCTTACTCTTACTACTACTACCAAGATTAAAACCTACACTATTGAGTTTAGACTGAATTGAAAGCGGAGAAAACGAAAGAAAGGACTTTGATTTAAATTCCGTACCGATGGAGTCCAAGTTGCGCGCCGCTTTGCGGCGCATGGCCCGCTTCAACGAGTCCTCATCCGTCGCGGAAGCCCCATCCGCGTCCACCCCAAACCTCTCACTACGACGGAGTGGAGTGATCCCCTCGGCGAAAACCGTCGCAGTAGGAGGAGGGGTGCAAGGTGAAATGGCATGGGTCGGAAAAGATGACGTAGCAGCCGACCCATCCACTCCCTCCTCAACAGGCAGTGAAGTACGAGACGGGGAGGTCAAAGTCGATGTCGAGACCCAGCCCATCCCACCAGCGCTGAAGGCTGTACATCCCTGGGGAGGCTGTGGCGAAGAAGACGCCTCCCCAAGGCCCATCCCAACAGCATACTCGGCCTTCTGGGCCAAAGCTCCAGGCCCAGCCAACACGGCAGCGACCTGGCCAGCAGGGGCAGCCGGCGAAGCAGCCAGCCCTCCCGATGCTCCAGAGGCCGGCGCGGCCCCTCCAGGCGCCGACGCGGTCCAGCCCAGCAACTGAGAGGCCTCCTGCGCCGCCTGCAAGGCCTGGGCCGGCAGCCCACCAGTGCGAGAACACGACGCTTCCGAGCGAGCTACACCAGGCATTCGCTCCAGCCCATGTAGGTCGCCCAGCACAGAGACGTCAGTAGCAGGAAGAAGCATCGGCGAGCCACCACCCCCGTAATGAGTTTTCTGAGCGTCAGATCCCCGCAGCAGTTCTGGCGACTCCCGACGAATCCTAGAAACAATCTCAATTCCACGAGGAGTCTGCGGGTTAGGGTTGTAGGGAGTTAAAGCCATGGTTTTCGTCGGAGTAGTACGATGCGAATATGCCACATGCTTTCCATGATCCGTAACTCCGGAGAATTGGTTAGCGTCCACTTCCATGCTAGAAGTTTGAGACGCATTCACCCCAGCAGCATCCATGGGACGCTCTCTGCCCTCCTCAAGACCTCCACTCTCATCATCAGCATCATCACCCTCGCCTCGCCAGAAATAAGGAACAAACGCAGGATCAGGAACAAAACCAGCAGCCTCGCGACGGAAAATGAACACATACTCCTTCAACTTGACCACACAAGCTGTACCGATATAAGGTCCCACCGGGTCAATCTGCTTGTCAAGAGGCTTGGAGCATGGCATCCCAACCAGAATGCGCACAATCCCCTTGCTCCTGAGCGTGACAAGATCAACATCCAGGGTCGTCCCGATGAGAGAGCCAATGGCCCAAATACCCAGAAAGTGTCTGAGAGGGTAAGGCACCCCTGAACATGCACCCACACCTGCTCGAGCGCCCTTAAAGGCAAATAGTCATGTTGCTTCCAGATCGACACAGTGGCTGTGGCCGCAAAGGAAGGAACGCCCATCTGCATCCCATCCATCCGCTGTAGATCCCCGACAGAAGGGAAACCAATAAGAAAAGCATCAGTACCATGGGCTACGGCCTCCCATGTCCATGACGAGCTCGAAGGGCACATTCTGGAGATCAAACTCTGCACAGCTGTCGCAGGCACAGAAACCCGATGCACCCAGGGACTTGGACGGTCCAGAATCGCCGCCTGCGACGTGGGCCCAAGAGCCAGGACCGCCGGAATTTGAATCCCGCCCGAAACCAGCGCTTCCGCCGAAGGCGACGGATCGGCCATTACTGGTTCCGGCAGCGTACTGGCGGCCGCCGGCGAGCCCGCGATGGACGAGGATCCCCGCCAGGTCGCGGACGAGTGCTCCTCGAGTGCTTTGTCGATGAAGGTGCCAACGATGGCCGGCGGCTCCGAGATGGCCGGATCGATCCGCACCGCCGAGCTTGTCGCGGAGATCACCGTCGAGTCTCCCTGAGGCAACCTCACCGCCGTAGCCGAGCCCACCCGTTCCACCACGGCCTTGTCGATGAAGGACCCCAAGACCGGCGGCGGTGTGATCCGACGAGGAGGGAGCGGACCACGCCATGGCCCCATGCGCGGCGGCGATCTTGACAACCGAATGCCGGACGGCGAGACCGGAGCCCCCCGCCGCCAACGCCGCGCCGTAGCTACCGGCTCCACGACTTGCTCCGACCTGCACACGACCGACCCGTTAGCAGCCTCACCTGACTCACCTTTCCGCTCCCAAGGACGGCATGCCGGTGACGGGTAACCGGCCGCCGCCCAGAACTCTTGCACGCGGTCCGTATCGGTAGCTGTAGGGCACCGCTCGATCGGCGAACCTGGCCGTGGCACCCCGTCTTCCAGCAGCGCATCCAACGCCGATCGGATCGAGACGTGATCTCTGTCCAACTCAAGTCCGGCGAGATCTTCCCCCGACGGCTGCGCCGCCAACTCCCCGAGGCACGCAAACCGGGATCCGCCGCCCACCGGAGCCCCCTCCGGCAGCCATGGCGGAGGCGCCAGCGTCGGCCGGCGTCGCCGTAGCATCGGAAGCACTTGTGGCTCTGTATCTATACTTGTTAGGTGTCTAGATACATCCGTGTGTAACCAAGTGTGTGTCATTTAAATCCGAACGGAGGGAGTATTTTCCAAAAGCGGCTTTTAATCACACGGCCGGACGTTCATAGATAAATATTGTTTGTTCAAAAGCGGCTTCCCTTTTAATTGTGTTGGGCTGTCTGTATAGCAATATAAGCACCAACTCGATCGGCTGTAGCAATAAAGTGTCTCTACTTTTTCTCGAGTTTGTTGGATTAGTAGTATTCCGTTTGTCAAAGACACATAGGTACACATCAGCACATTTCTTGCACTCAAAACTCAGCCTACAGATTAACATCTATCGCAACTGTATGGACTAGGAAAAAACAAACCACAGTGAACCAACCGGCGACACACGAAAGCTCGAGCTCAAGCTCAAGCTCAGACGACGACAATGGAACGAGGAGATGGTGGCAAAAGAAACGACAAGTAGCGACTCCGGCCAGGCGACGTACACTTCTTCTTCGTCTCGTACACACCAAGGAAAGAAAAGAGCGGCGAGTTAGAGGCGGAGCCAAATGAAAATCGCTTTACATCTTGCTCGTGGGCCTAGTATATGCAAAATATTTCCTTGGACACACATGGCGATTAACTTTTGTCAGGGAAACCTTTTCGCGATGAACCATACAGTTTGTACTCGATGGCGTCACGTTCAGTTCATTTGATCTTAGGATGCGCCTAAATCTCAGTTGATTGTACTTCAATTTCCAATCAAGTGACGTCATCCTGTGAACGTGATTTTTTTTTATTTTTTTCTCAGTTGCAATCCACTTGCAAATCACCAACTAGTACGGATCACAAAGCAAATCCAATGGCTGGGTAGCTGACTGAGCTCCAACTTAATTCTCAGTCGATTTAGAACTAGAAAAAAAGTTGATCTCTCAACCTTCAATGCTGGGACAATAACCAGCACGATGTTCCACGGCTTTATCCCTGAAGACTAGATTAAATGGACCGAAACGTGACAGCCCATTGGGTCGTAACCATTGCCTTGTTTCTTCTTCCAATGCCAGCCTGTGCGTTTTATAGAGGAAAGCAACTTCATCTTTAGGCAGGTACTGTTCGGTTTGTCCTAAATATGTTTATATACTCCTACTACTTTTAAAAATGGGTCGGAGATCAGAAATTTTGATTGTCACATGATATCTTTTAAGTTCAGCATGTACTATCTGCGAGGAACCGACCGGTGGGTCCAGATACTCTTTTCATATAGTATCAGTTCACTGGACTCTATGAAGAACTGATTATATAACCTAGTGAAACGTTGCACACATCATTGCGGATCGATGCCCTTTACAAGAGTATACATTATTACAATGAATCTTCAAATGAAAACACAGCGGAATAAGAATCAGTCTTGTGGTGCCCTTCAAAATAACTCCACAATCCACATGCAAACCGAAGAAACCAGAAGCAGCGAATAATCCCCGTAGTCTCTTGTTCTGAATCATACGACGAAGATTATTCAGAACAAAAAAGCCCACCTCCATGACCGTGTCCATGGCGGCCGGGGCGTCCATGGGCGACAGATCTGAGAACAGGAGGCTAGAGTCCACGACGAAAACCTATTTCTTCTTCAGAGTCCACGAAAGCCTATTTCTTCTTCAGAGTCCACGACGAAAACCATCGTGGCGGTCAGATCAAACAGTAACCTCGACGACAGTTCTTGCACTTCTATCGGAGTGCAGTTCTTGCAACCAACGGGAGGAGGCCTTTCTCCACCTTGTCGCGGCAGCAAGCCGCCGTACGGGAAACCATCCGCCGGCTGCTGAGCACGCTCTGCAGTGTCGCACGCGGCCGACGACATGGTCGCCGGTGAAGAGGGCACCGCCCATGATGTCAAAGATTGCGGCAAACTCTGCACCCTTGGGGAAGTTCCTGTAGTTCGTCGTGAAGATCTGTCTGGACGTTTTCAGGGTCGCAGTGATGAAAAACCGCATCCCAATGCTAGTCATGCAAGTTGTGGAGGTTGGCCATGGCAGAAGGGATCATGTGTATTATTGGCCAGTTTGTGGGGAGCACCGAGATGTGTTCTTTGATCTGATACTGGATCGCCGACAAGGGAACATGTAGAACGAGTGTGGAGATGAGAAGCTCCCGTGAGAACGAAATTGACATCATTTTCACCAGTGGCGGGGATATGCTACGTACTGCGATGCACTCCGGCAGATTTCATGATTGATTCGATTTGATATCGGTTGAGGGCCGCGTGTGTACATAATGATGACAAAACAACTGGCAGATTACATGATTGATTCGATTTGATGCTAACTATACACGGAACAAGATCAACGATTAATGCCAAAACCGAATCTGGTTTAAGAACTCAGCTAGCTGAACCAGGGGCGGAGCCAGGATTTAGATATAGGGGGGCGAAGCTATCAAGTTCGCTCTTGCATTTTTTTTTGCGAAAATGCCATTGCAGTATTATATATGACGATATCAAGTGTGAAAAATAGCATATACACTATCATATGTTTGTTTTACATTAATATAAATAATCTTAACTTTTGCACATATAAGCAAATCAACAATTCTTATTTTCGAAAAAGAGGTTGAAACCGCCAGCCTCTATATAAAAGTGATGCACACAACAATCATAAGCAAACTGACATATATTTGGCAACAACATAAAGCTATTTTTCGAAGTTTAAATATAAGTCTACTATAATTATAACAACGATTTGGTTTAAATTTGGCACTAGGCTAAATTGGTATAAAAAAGTAAGATACTCCATTATTCTAGCGAATTATAGTTAAACTGGAACGAAAAGACACTCATATTAGATTAGCAGTACGTGTACCTTAAACAAATAACCTGACGGTAAGTCTATTGAAGGGAGATGTGGAACAATCGGGCAGTACTATCATCGGCAGCCGGCGTACTAGCACGCTGTCACAGTCAAGTCCATGTCCGGCGGCTTGCGAGCGGGGGTTAGCAGGCGGCAGGCGATCCAATCTGTTTCGCAGCTAGATCGATCAAGGCAAATGGGAAATAAAAGCAGGCTCCCAGGATCACTGCATATTGCCCAATCAGTTGCAGATATGGGCTGCCTTTTTGGGCTTTGATGCGTGTAGACTTTACATGGATTACTATGGGCTTTAGGCTTAAAAACTAATACAGTGATTATGTACGTCCATTACCGCTACTACCTGGTGTAGATCCTTGGGGGGAGACGGGACATTAGGGGGGGGGGGGGGGGGGGGGGGGGGGGGGGTCGGACCCCTGCTAGCACCCCCCTGGATCCGCCCTGTTGAACACGTTGCGCTACAAACACAACTCTAACACCAACTGTCAATCGACATGATTGCACTTAAATAAGTCTAGTAGCTGTGGAACCCGAGGTTTTTTTTTAAACAATCAATATCATGACATATTTATAGTATCTAAAAGTACATGGTAGAGACACATGAGCTGACTAAATCGATTACAAAATAAATTCTAAAAGACACAAGCAAATCTTCAAGATCTTCAAAGTATTTCTTCTTAAATGACACCAATCATATACTTTTCTGAAGACACCCGTTGAAAATCGAAGTACTACGATTGGTCTGACAACATTATAAGCAAGTGAAGTAATACGATTGTTTCCCATTTTAGTGAAGTCTTAAATTTAACATTGAGAAGACAAACTGGTCTATATTGTTGGATTTATACTGTATTTTTTTTGGTAATAACTAAATGATGCCAAAGTTCACCGGATGCAAGGCAAATCTATGAACAAAGCTAACAAATCTTTTTTTAATTACATTCCAACTTGAATGACCGATGTAAATTGCTATGTACATTGGCGTCCCAGATCGGTTTCGAGCTAAAACAAGCATGATGAGTTAAAAGGTGTATGATTGCTATTAGAAACATTAACTTTAGAAGAAAATCAGTGTAATTAATTAGCAAGCATGGACTGAGTTGCCGTTCAGGACATGACCCATCATTGCTTCCTGCCTTGTTTCATTGTCCTCTGAAACCCATCCTGGCATCCTCCTTCCCGGCCTATAAATACATGGCCAGTTCCCATCAGAGAGACATTTTTTTTGCGGGGGCCCATCAGAGAGACATTAATCTCACATCCTCTCGAGGCACGCACGAGTGACCATGATGATCCGTGAAATGGATGTGAGCAGGGTTGTAGGATATTTTAGGGGCAAGAGCATCCTCATCACCGGTTCAACTGGGTTACTAGGAAAAAGTATGTGTTCATGATCACTATCTTTTATCTTTAAGGATGTCCGTGTGTGCTGATTATTGAGATCGTGAGGCTTATATGTTGGTGTTTGATTTCCTGGTAGTGCTCGTGGAGAAGATATTACGGGTTCAGCCTGATGTGAAGAAACCATTTCTCGATTCGGGCCAACGATGTTGAATCCGCCAAACCGGTCTCCTTTTCCCCTTTCCCCTGCTACAGTACCAGAGGCGAATCCGAAGGCGATTTCCTTTTCCCCTGCGGCCGCCGGCGAGCCCGCTGGTTTCCCTCCCTCCGCCGGCCGCTCCGGCGGCGGGAGGGGTGGGAAACCACGGTGCTTCATGGCTGGCGTGTATATAGGGGTGGAGTTGGGTGCTGGGTGGCGTCGCGTGGAGGGGAGCGGCGACGTTGCGTCGGCGTGGTCTGCTCAAGCTCGGCTCCCCTTTCCGGCGACGGCGTCTGCGTTGAAGCTGGCGAGCTTGCTGCTGTAGTTTCCTGCCGCTCCTGGTGGGCGGTGAGGTTAGGGTTTCGGCTGTCCGGCGCTTCGGTTTCGACGGTGGCGGCGGCGGCAGCGAATAAGGGTGCTCCTGATCTGCAGCTGGTGGCTTGCTTGGCGGCGGCCGGTGGTGGTTCGGTGAGCTTTGTGTCCTTCATGGCGGTCGGTTCGGCGGCGACTTCCATGGCGTGGATTTTGTGCTTTGTCCTTGCCGGCACGGCGACGTGCTCTCCGGCGTCGTCGCGAGGACATGGAGCTTGTACAGGAGAAGCTTTTCCAGGATCTCGGAGGTCTTCGCTGGTCTTTAGCGCGGTGGTCAGGTTCCTCCTGCTAGCCATGGTGGCGTGGGGAGGTGCTCTTCTGGCTCTGTGCTCTGCTTCAACATGTTGGTCTCCTCCATCTCCGGCCGGCCGTGGTGGCGAGGGGAGAAGGTGCGAGCAAGGTGTGCTCTTGGCGTGGTCTCCGGCAAGCCGTCTTCGTGCTCAGTGCAGGTTTGTTTGGTTCGAGGGGTGGTTCCGGGGAGGTGGCGCCATGGCCGTGTGCTTTCAACGAGCTTCGGTTCCGTCGCTTGCGGCGGGCGGCTTATGCGGTCTCTACATGAGTGGGGTGCTCCTTTTCCGGCGTCGGCGGCGGCCTGGCGCCTTCCTCTCCGGCGTTGCGGCGACGGAGCTTGGCGTCAAGCGTGGCGGCGGTTCAGCGGGCTGGTTTCTTTGCACTGCTGTTGTGCTGAGCTTCGGTGGTTTGTTCTTCTGCGTGTACTGTTTTTTTCCTTTGTAATCTCTGATGTACTCGCAGTGTGGATCCTTTCAAAAAAAAAAAAAGATGTTGAATCCGCCAAGCTTCGGATTCAAAGTGAGGTGAAATATTTGTTTATCCTAACAGTTCACTTCTCGTAGTTGTCATGTCTAAATTTTCTTGCCAAGATATCAATGTGTTCTTGGGAATCCTTTCTCATTTGCGCAGTATGAGACGTGAAAAAGAATTACTACTACTAGTTACTGTAGGCTAGCATGTACCAAAAACCGAATCTCTCATACCAGATTGACCTTGTGTAGACATAACGGCGTTTCAGAATTTACCTATTAAGGTGTGAAATAGGGAGGTGGAATGACGTTTCAGTAAACCTGCAACGCGACTGTTAGCATTATACGCAGTCAGATTATTTTATAGAAAGTTGATTGAAAACCATAGTATTGATTAACGAGGTTCAACGATCAGTGACTACATCCTGGGACATGCTTAATGAGTGCTACTCCCCATATACTAAGACCTGTGCTAATGCATTGTATCTTAGCGCGTCATCATAGGTGTAATAAATAATTAAGAAACAACTAATCCAATGCATTGTTTCTTATGAGTTGTATCTAATTTAATGATTCTGGGCTCATGCATGCATGTGATTGGGCTAGCACAATTTTTTTCCTATGGCCACGTGCAAAGATTGTATGTCAGCTAAGTTACAACCACATCCTCTCTCTTCATTAACTATCATGTCACATAAACAAAATGCATATGAAACCATGCTAAGAGACTTACATTGACATAGGCCTAATCACTACGAGTTTGTTCCGTGTTCCGACCAGACGTGCACATCGGAAACCAGCAAAGCAGACAACTTGATTGATTATGCTACTCGCTATTTGCCGGCGGGAGTCCATCAGGTGATTTGTGAACGGTAATTGTTACGAGAAATAAGTAATACGACTCCCTATCCGGTGTTTTTTTTACGAACAGGTCGAGCCATTTCTAGTCAGGTGATTTTTGAACGGTAATTGTTGGGAGACTCGCAATGTGTAATCTTATGGGTTGTTCAAGTCTTATTCGGATCGGTGTTTGAGTCCTGGTTGTTGCAGTCTTTTCCAGGCTATTCTGACTCGTAAAATCTTTCTGGCTATTCTGACTCGTAGATGATGCAAAACCAACATAATTGGGGCAGTCGTGTCAGAGAACCACCACTCACCAAAATGACGAAAACCACCGCTCGAGCTTCACTACATAGGCCTCTCGCCAGGGATGGAGCCAGGATTTAGGCATGGCGGGGGCGGGAGGAAAAAAAATCGGACCTTCTAAAAGCTTAACAAAATATGGCCAAAATAAAGTGCCTAAACAAGGTTTCACCTGTGGTTTTACTCTATAATAATCTGAGCTACGTCTATACAAAATTACCATAGTCCCTTTATGCTTTATTATGATAGTATAATCACCAATCAAAGAGAAAATAACAAAATATTCACATGAGAACTAAATAATGTTGTAAGCTAATTAACTGCACATAAGTATTTTGCAGAGATGCATTGCTTTGTTTTGTTCATAGATATAACTGAGCCAAATATGTTTAAATCAACATTCTAATTGGTGTAATATATCGATAAAATTTACTCTGTACTAAGTTCTAACAATGCTAGGTTAAAGTTGATCAAACATGAAAAATCATAAACCAGGAGATCATATCCGGATAGTAGTCTAACTAGTGTTGAGAACAAATCCAAAATTTCCTAATTAAAATTTTAAGGCACAAAGAGAGAAACTAATCTAATGTTGAGAACAGGAACAAGAATTAACAAAGACAGGATCAAATGAATAGACGGAGGGAACATCGTAGCTCATGCTGGCAGCGCGGCTGGTCGTCAGGTCATATTTTTTTTAAGGTGGGGGGGAGGGGGGGGGGGGCAGCCTCTGCATCAGGGTGATGCATACGGCCTTTATTTCATTTATTCAAGAGTGTCAAAAGGTCTTACAATTCAAGGATCACAAAGGGTTGAAACATGAATCAACCAGCATAAAAAACAGCATATCATGAAACGCCTATGCATCAACATGCTATCCTATTTGCACATCGCCAGCCGAACCGGGTGAAGAACTCCTGTGCGGCCATCTCCAAACGGTTGCACCCAATATCCGTGGCCCGCCTTTGGTCCTCTGACTGGAGAAAGGACCACATACGGATCCAGTGCGTGGCCAAAGGAATAACTTGCATGAAAGAAGTATTTTTGGCCTTGTTAAACACATAATCATTCCTAACATGCCATATAGCCCAAAGCAAAGCACAAGCCCCCACTCTTATCTGGGTTTTGTCACTCTTGCTCACTCCCTTCAACCAATTTCCAAACAGATTTGTAACATTAGTTGGGGGTGTAGTGTTGAAAGCTATGTGTACTATTCGCCAAATCAGGGTGATGCATACGGCCTTTATTTCATTTATTCAAGAGTGTCAAAAGGTCTTACAATTCAAGGATCACAAAGGGTTGAAACATGAATCAACCAGCATAAAAAACAGCATATCATGAAACGCCTATGCATCAACATGCTATCCTATTTGCACATCGCCAGCCGAACCGGGTGAAGAACTCCTGTGCGGCCATCTCCAAACGGTTGCACCCAATATCCGTGGCCCGCCTTTGGTCCTCTGACTGGAGAAAGGACCACATACGGATCCAGTGCGTGGCCAAAGGAATAACTTGCATGAAAGAAGTATTTTTGGCCTTGTTAAACACATAATCATTCCTAACATGCCATATAGCCCAAAGCAAAGCACAAGCCCCCACTCTTATCTGGGTTTTGTCACTCTTGCTCACTCCCTTCAACCAATTTCCAAACAGATTTGTAACATTAGTTGGGGGTGTAGTGTTGAAAGCTATGTGTACTATTCGCCAAATCACACGCGCAAGTGGGCATGAAGTAAACAAATGATGTATTGTCTCATCTTGATCACAAAAACAACATTTAGTGCTACCAGTCCAGTTACGTTTAATCAGATTATCCTTGGTTAACAAAACCTTTCTATGTAAGAACCACATAAAAATTCTTATCTTTAGTACCTTCATTTTCCAAATATACTTACGAAGATATTTAGTATGACCATTCATAAAATCTAGATACATTGATTTGACTGTAAAAACTCCTGAGTTTGTTAACACCTAAACGAATGAATCTTTATTGTCAGTTAGATGGACATCCATCAGCCGGCTTGCCAAGTGTAGCCAGCTGAACCATCTATTTCCTGTCAAAGTTCGTCTAAATTGTACATTTGGATGCTCCTGCTCTAAAACATGTGCCACCGAAACTTGTTTTGTATGGGTTATGTTGTACAATGTCGGATATTGTTGAGCAAGAGGAGAATCGCCCAACCAAACATCCTCCCAGAATCTTGTATTCTGTCCATCGCCTACCTTAAAGGAACCTCTCGAGAAGAACTCTTCCTTTACTCGCATAAGTCCCTTCCAAAAGGCTGAGTCTGTTGGTTTTGCTTGAACTTGGGAGAGTGATTTAGAGCGTAAATATTTGTTTGTAATAATCTCTTGCCAAACTCCTTCCTCATTAAGGAGTTTAAACAACCATTTGGAGAGGAAACATTTTTTTTTAGCTCTAACACCTCCACACCGAGACCTCCTTGATCTTTTGGTCTACAAATAATGTTCCATTTTGTAAGTCTATATTTCTTTTTATGACCAACACTCTGCCAAAAGAAGCATGATCGATAAAAATGTAATCTTTTCCGAACCCCTTTTGGTATTTCAAGAAAAGATAACATGAACATCGGTAGACTTGTTAAAACCGAGTTAATTAAGATCATTCTATCTCCATACGAGAGGAGGTTGCTAATCCAAGAAGCCAGTTTCTTTTCAAATCGGTCTTCGATTGATTTCCACTCACTATTTTTTAATTTCCGAAAGTGAATAGGAATTCCCAGATATCTAAACGGGAGAGCTCCTGATTCACAACTGAAAATCTCTCTATATTGAGCCTCCACTTCTTTTGCCTTCCCAAATCAAAAAAATTCACTCTTATGGAAATTTATTTTGAGGCCAGAAAGTTGCTCAAAAATACAAAGAATAAGTTTCATATTTAGAGCTTTCTCCAAATTATGATCCAAAAAAAGAATAGTGTCATCGGCATATTGTAGAATAGAAATCCCTCCATCAACAAGATGAGGAATTGGCCCATCTACTTGGCCATCTTCTTTGGCTGTCGCAATTAAGATAGCCAACATATCTGCAACGACGTTAAAGAGGATAGGTGATAGCGGATCACCTTGTCTAAGTCCTTTTCAATTTTGGAAATAATTACCTATGTCATCATTAACTCTAATTCCAACACTTCCTTTGTTAATAAAATCATTAATCCATCTACACCAAGTAGGATCAAAACCTTTCATTCGCAAAGCTTGTTGCAGAAAAGGACACTTGACCTTGTCATAGGCCTTTTCAAAATCAATTTTAAACAGTACCCCATCCAATTTTTTCGATGAATTTCATGGATGGTCTCGTGTAGCACAACCACTCCTTCCAGAATGTGACGTCCAGGTAAAAACGCAGTTTGTGTCGGCCTAATTACCTTGTGAGCAATTTGTGAAATACGATGTGTTGCTATTGTGGTGAAAAAATTAAAGCTTACATTCAGCAGGCAAATGGGCCTATATTGCTGAATTTGGGTAGCATCTTCCTTTTTAGGAAACAAGATAATTGTTCCAAAGTTCAGTTGAAAAAGAGGCAAATCCCCTTTTTGAAACTGAGCTATCATGGCCATAAAATCATTTTTGACTATAGGCCAACACTTCATAAAGAATTCAACAGGGAACCCATCTGGTCCCGATGCTTTGTTTTTTTTCCATCTGAGAGATAGCCTCGTCCACATCTTTCTCAGTGATATCCGCTACCAAAATATCATTCTCCTCTCTTGAAAGTTGTGGTATATCTTGTATATACTGCTCATTCAGAACAAAATTGTTTTTAGCCAGAGCCCCAAACAATTTCTTGTAAAATTCCGAAATGTATGTTTTTAAATTATCTTGTCCCACTATAGTTCCTTCTTCTTGTTCTAGTTGAAAAATCTTTTTCCTTCTATGTTTGCCGTTTGCAATGAGATGGAAATATTTTGTATTATCCCCCTCTTCTTGAATATGTTTGACTTTAGCTCTTTGAGCCCATTTTGACTCCTCATCTCGCCTAAGTCGGGCAATCTTATCATTTGCGTTCTTAAGAGTTTCTCTCTCAGCTACATCGAGAGGTGTATTTTCAGCCTTTAAATCTAGCTGATCTATAATTAGTAAAAGGCTCTCCTTTTCCTTCTTATAATTACCACTCAAATTTCTAGCCCAACCTTTCAGGAAATTACGCAGATGGCACAACTTTTGTTACCAACTCTGAATTGGAGAGTCTCCTCTTGGGACCGACTCCCATTCTTTGGCCACAAGGTCGTAAAAACCTTCCTTTTGAAGCCAGTGCAGCTCAAAGCAGAATCGGGCCTTGTTGCCAGATGAGCTTGTTCCCCTGTATCTAAAAATAATGGCGTATGATCCGAGCCAGTTCGAGTCAACGCATGTACAGATGCCAGAGGAAATTTTTGTTCCCAATCTACTGTAGCAAGAATTATATCCAACTTCTCAAAAGTGGGTGTTTCCCTATGGTTTGCCCAAGTGTATTGTCTACCTGAAAGATCTATTTCTTTCAAGCTAAGACTTTCAATAATGGCATTAAAAAGAAAAGGCCATCTCGAATTAAAATTGTCATTGTTCTTCTCTTCTTGACGTCGAATAATATTGAAATCACCTCCACAAAGTAAGGGTAATGTCTCGGACTCACACATACGCACTAATTCTGCTAAAAAATCATGTTTCTTATTATCTTGAGCTGCCCCATACACTACAACTAAAACCCATTCAAAACCATCTATCTTTGAAATGACATGAAACTTAACACAATGATCTCCCGAGATCACCTTTGTGATTCAGAAAGATGAATGATTAAACCCAACTAGGATGCCCCCTGATCTCCCTTGTGGAGGAAGGCAATACAATGAAAGTCAAGGCCACCAGAAATATGAGATAAAAAGGGTGGCAAAAAATTTGATCTTCCTGTTTCTATAACAGCAAAAAAATATAATTTATATTCTTTAATAGTTTCATTAACTCTTAGATGTTTGGCCGGATCCGCAAACCCATCACTATTCCAAAAACATCCTCTCATCTTTTAAGCTTTTTTTGTATTTTTAAACCTAGCACTTCTACGAGGAATTGAAACCTGAACCTCTTTGGTTTTTGGTTTAGCACATTTTTTTTGTCTTTGAGCATCGGATAAGTTGATCCTTGTGATCATCCTGAACTTGTGTTTCCTTTTCATCAAGGTCTTTACTAAGAACGGTAGCAATATCTAGGACCGAATTATTATGGACATCAGCATTTTGCCTTACTTCTTCCTCATTTTTCTTAAGAAACGTTAAAGTACACGCAAGATCAACTTCTTTAATCAAATTTACCGAGTGTAAAATTTCAGAGGGTGAATTTCCCAAAGAGATTCGACGCCCTAGCAATCACCAAATCATTCGGAATAGATGCAATAGAAGAGAGGGGGACATGCTTTGTACCTGAAAACATGTCGGTGTCCCGAGCGAGAGCACGCTGCTGTGCCCTCTCGAGCTGTGTCAGGTCCGCGTTGGGCTGTGCTCTCAGCCGATCACTAGACCGCGCCGCCACCGCCATCTCCTTGGGAATGCCTCCATACGCAATCACCTCCTCCACCGTGTAGCGGCCACCGAAGAACACCCCTGTTCCTCCAGCGACCTTAGCCACGCTCGAGCCAGCAATCCCTCCTGGAGTGCGTGGTGAGCTGACCGGTGAAGACGCCAAAGACCTCGAAGAACACATGATGGAAGACTCCACCGTGGCCGAGACCTCCTGTCCCGGCATCGGTGGCTCCTCCTCGACAACCTCAGTGTCAACAGAGGACTGAGGTTCCATCATCGTAAAATCCAGCCCAGCCTTGTGAACCGGAGAAAGAAGCTGCGCCGTGTCCACTGCCACAGCAGGAGAAACAACCGTAACGCTGCCGCGGGCAGGCGTGTTGGTGGAGAAAACTGCAGGAAAAATACCGCTGTCGGCAGAGACTGCAGGTGGTGCGGAAGCTGCTGCAGCTCGATCTGCAACCTCCTCCTCCTCGACCATGTCCGACCACAACCTCCTTGGTGCAGAGAGGGTCCCAAAGTGTGGCAACTTCACTTTACCATTAGAGATCGGTGTTAAAAAATCGTGATCAAAAGAACCAAATAAAATTGGAACTTGTTTAGCAGATGGAGTTTTGGATTTTTCAGACTCCTTGGGTTTAAGCTCTATAGCTTTTTCACTACCCTTATCACTCGCAGATGGTTCAGTTCCCTTTTTCTTGCCATCATCTTTAGGATCGGTATCATCACCACCCGGCCCATCTTTAGGATCCACATCATCCATCTCCTCATCACGGTGGTAGTTCTCCACCTCGAACTTGAGCATATAACCCACCCCCTGATAGGTATGATCAGCTTGGGCAGGGACGGAATCAGGAGCAGCACAATCCACCCTCATACGCATGACCCCTGTTTTCCTCGTGAACTCCATATCAATCTCTGTAGCTTGCCCAATCAAGGATCCAACCGCAAAAAGCGCAAGGTAATCCTTCCGGAGATCATCTGGATAGCCCCGAACACGCACCCAAATATCAACCAACTGATAGGTCTCAACATCATCGGATGACATGTCCGCAAAAAACAAAGAGCGAGACTCACCACTGACTCGGATCACACTAATATTCTTTAGATGGATGAAATCAGCCTTTGTCGGGTAAACCACTCGGAAACAATCATTCCCAATCGATTCAATGTTCCACTGATGATCCCCGGGAACCAACCAGTCCAACTCCCTAGCAACATCCTGTCTCGTCATTGGGCCTCCTGAAACCCTGATGCGTCCAACCTTGCCGCTGTCTTGATTAATTCAAACACCTTCAGTTTTTGGAACAACAAAGTAACACAAATTGTCATTTGCCAAACCATACATAGTAGCCACAGGTTTGGGCATCTTAGGCAGCTGACAGTCCTTAGAATCATGCGAAGCCATCCGACAGGACGTGCACAACTCAGCAGTGCAGTCAATCGCATAGTGACCGGTGTTCGGACACCGAAAACAAAGAACCTTGTCCATCTTCTTGGCTGCCTTTGCAACCGGCTGCTTAGGTGTATCCACTCCAGCGAGGCTTGCGCTGGTGCAACCGCAGAAGTTTGCACCGGCGCACCCGCCACCGCTGCAGCATCGGCCACCGCAGGAGAGGGAATTGCACCTGCCGAGGCCGCAACGAGCTGAGCTACAACTTGGGCCACTTGGCTCTGAAAGTTTGGAGGAAGGTTTTCTGTTGTATTGTTAACGCGGCCTCTGCTGCTTCCAGCAAATCTGCCCCTGCTAAAACGGCCTCCATTGCCACGACCACCAAAAGCAGCTGGCCTTTGGCGAAAACGCTGGTCACCATACCCACCTTGGCCTCTATTGCCTTGGCGATACCCTTGATCATCATGAAACCCTTCATCAAAAGGACCAAAGTTTCCATTGAAACTATTCACACCTCTATTGTCTCTCTCCCAGTCCGATCGCTGAACTTGACGAGCACCACCCCATGCTGTTGGTTCGGTCCTTGCGTCCCAAAGCCTACCGCAGGATCACGGCGCTGCATGGAGTTAAACCCAAAGTTCTCCTGGTTCGCAGCATACCCATCATTCATATCACCACCACCACGGCCATTAGCGTGCCCTGACCCTTCGCCTTGTTCGAAGTTACGACCTTGATTGTAGTGACCACCACCGCAACCAAAACCTGCAGCAGATCCTTCTCCATGTTCAAAAGAACGGAACCTCTGATTGGGATTATTGTTGGCTCCACCAAAACCAAACCCCCTTCTCTGCATATTACCTCCAGCTTGATTATTATCAGCACCACGTCCATTGCCGTGTCCCGATCCTCCACCTTGCTCAGAAGAACGGTAGCCGGAGTTATTGTAGTTATTCGGCGCTGAACCACGACCATCATAACCGCCACCACCGCCGACCATCGGAAGCGAGGTTGAAACCCTAGCCACCGAGGGAAAGTGTACTTGGTTCTCGCCCTTCGCTCAGCTCCAGATTTTACGTAATTGTTTTGCAGAGGGATTGGATCGGACGGTGCCCTGCAACGCAGACGAAGCTGGCCCTTCTGGCCTTGCAATGCGAACGCTGAAAGCTGAGTAGGATGGGCCTTGTGCCCAACCGGCCCAGATTTTTTTTAGAAATTTTAATTTTTTGAAAATGTCCGACTCTGTCGGTGATCCGCAAAAGACTCCCAGCCGTTGTAGGTCTCGCCAGAGTCAGAGACGGGACACTCCTCGCCGGCGTGAATCTCCACGCCTGGAGGCACGCAGCAGTGCCCGTCTCCTACAAACGCGCGTCCACTCAGCCGCCTTGAACCCTTCCTCGGTGAACGTAGACGGCTCCAGAGGCGGGCGCCGTTCCCATGGCGAAGCCCTCCGGCAAAGCAAAGGCGAGGCTGCAGAAGCCACATTAGAAAATGAAAGAGAAAAAAATCAGTGATCAGGTCATATACCGGTGCAGCTAGGCTTTGCGCTGTGGATTGTCGGATGGACGCCCCTTATCAGCACTCAATTCTCGACCGATCTCTAATTTTGGTCTTCTGGATTAGAGCCCTCCGTGGCGGCTGGCAAGCAAGGCGTCAGGAGCAGCAAAAAGGCAGAAACGAATCGATCTGAATTCATTGTCTTCCTAATGGATTTATAATTGCTGGGCCTAATTATTGTCTTGTACGTGGATTCATAGTGCTAAATGGGCTTCGAATATTGGATTTGGAGGCTGCTACATGGGCTTCGAATATTGGACTGGGGGGGGGGGGGAGGTCCTAGTCTGCGCGTTACGCGGAGGTAAGATAGCTCAGCGCACCCCCCCTGACGCTATATGGGCCGGCCCATTTGGTTCCTATGCTTCGCGTACTAGTAGTAGAAGAAGAGTTTCGCGCGCGTTGTTCAACGAATCCCACCACATCCCAGGTGCTGCATCCCATTCTTCCATCTGGGCACCGTGAGTTCGACTCCTAGCC
This sequence comes from Poa pratensis, assembly GCA_947311845.1. NCBI lineage: Eukaryota > Viridiplantae > Streptophyta > Magnoliopsida > Poales > Poaceae > Poa > Poa pratensis. The sequence goes on from CAMZMU010000034.1 coordinate 84,904,070, forward strand.
GTAGCAAATTGGTCTCCTTTTCCACTCTTTTTTTGACTGTTTCTCTCGTGCTTTTGGCTAGAGTACTGTTTCGCGCGCTTTTGGCTCGATAACTGTTTCACGCGCTTTTTTGGCTAGATTAATGTTTTTCGCGCGATTGAATATATTTGGAAAAGGCATACAAAAAAACGAAAGTACTATGTATGTTTCAATAATATTGGGATCTTGCCGAATGTTGAAAACTTCATATAAAAGACCCGTTGAGCAAAATTTTGTATTGAACAATTTTATAAAAAATATCCATTGAACGGAAAAATAGTTTAAATGGATTTTGGAACGATTTTTGAAATACATGTTTAACGGGATTTGGTAACCTATTGAACACAATTTTTGAAAAGACCCGTTGAACAGAATTTGATATTCAACGATTTTCTACAAACCATTATTGAAGAATAACTTGGTTTAAAAACGGATTTTGGAATGACTTTTGAAAATCATGTTTAATTGTATTTGCTAACCCGTTGAACGTAATTTGGTCTTCAACAATTTTTGAAATACTCGTTGAACAGAATTTGGTATTGAACGATTTCTTTAAAAAAACTCTATTGAACGGAAACTGGGTGTAAAAACATAATTTCCAGATTTATTGAACGGGATTTTGATAACTCGTTTGAACGCAATTTGGTCCTGAACGAATTTTGAAAGACATGTTGAACAGAATTTGGTATTGAACTATTTTCTATAAAACTCTATTGAATTGAAATTGGTTTGAACGGATTTGGGACGATTTTCGAAAACATGTTGAACGATTAAAAAAAAAAACATGTTGAACGTAATTTTGGTGTTGAACAAAATTTGAAAGAGCCGTTGAACAAAATTTGGTATTGAACTATTTTGTAAAAGACTCCGTTGAACAGAAACTTGTTTTAAAATGTTGAACGGGATTTGCTAACCATTGAACGTATTTTGGTCTTGAACGATTTATGATAAACCAATTGAACAGAATTTGGTATTGAATGATTATGTAAAACTCCATTGAATAGAAAATGGTTTAAATAATTTTTTGAATGATTTTTGAAAAACATGTTGAACGGGATTTGGTAACCGATTTGAAAGCAATGTTGTCTTGAACGAATTTTGAAAAGACATGTTGAACATAATTTGGTATTGAACAATTTTCTAAAAAAGTCTATTGAACGGAAAAATGGTTTAACCGGATTTTGAAACATTTTCTGAAAAACATGTCGATCATGATTTTGGAAACCCATTGAAGGCAATTTTTGAAAAGACCCGTTGAACAAAATTTGGTATTGAACGATTTTCCACAAAAACATAATTGAAACCATAACTTGGTTTAAAAGAATTTTGGAATGACTTTTGAAAATCATGTTTAACTGGATTTGGTAACCCGTTGAACGTAATTTGGTCTTGATTTTTTTTTGAAATACCCGTTGAACCGAATTTGATATTGAACGATTTTATAAAAAACTCTGTTGAATGGAAAATGGGTTTAAACATAATTTCTAGATTTATTGAACAGGATTTTGGTAACCCATTTGAACGCAATTTGGTCTTGACCGAATTTTGAAAGACATGTTCAACGTAATTTGGTATTGAACGATTTTCTAAAAACTCTGTTGAACGGAAATTGGTTTGAATGGATTTGGAACGATTATTGTAAAACATGCTGGACGATTTTTGAAAAATAAACATGTTGAATGTAAATTTGGTCTTGAACAATTTTTGAAAGACCCGTTTGAGGAAAATTTGTTATTGAACTATTTGTAAAAACTCCGTTGAACAAAAACTTGTTTTAAATGTTGAACGGGATTTGGTAACCCATTTGGACGCAATTTTGTCTTGAACGAATTTTGAAAAGACATGTTATTGAACGATTTTCCAAAAACATCTATTGAATGGAAAAATGGTTTAAACGGATTTTGGAACGTTTTCTGAAAAACATGTTGAACGTGATTTTGGTAACCCATTGAACGCAATTTTTGAAAAGACCCATTAAACAGAATTTTGTATTGAACGATTTTCTACAAAAACATAATTGAAACCATCACTTGGTTTAAAAGAATTTTGGAATGACTTTTGTTAAATCATGTTTAACTGGATTTGGTAACCTGTTGAACGTAATTTGGTCTTGTACAAATTTTTGAAATACCCGTTGAACCGAATTTGGTATTGAACGATTTTGTAAAAAAACTCTGTTGAACGGAAACTGGGTTTAAAACATAATTTCTAGATTTATTAAACAGGATTTTGGTAAGCCATTTGAACGCAATTTGGTCTTGAACGAATTTTGAAAGACATGTTGAACAGAATTTGGTATTGAACGATTTTCTAAAAAACTCTGTTGAACGGAAATTGGTTTGAACGGATTTGGAACGATTTTTGCAAAACATGCGGGACGATTTTTGAAAAAATAAACATGTTTAACGTAAATTTGTTCTTGAACAATTTTTGAAAGACCCGTTTGAGGAAAATTTGGTATTGAACTATCTGTAAAACTCCGTTGAACAAAAACTTGTTCTAAATGTTGAATGGGATTTGGTAACCCATTTGAACGCAATTTTGTCTTGAACGAATTTTGAAAAGACATGTTGAACATGAATTAGGTATTGAACGATTTTCTAAAAAACTCTATTGAACGGAGAAATGGTTTAAACGGATTTTGGAACATTTTCTGAAAAACATGTTGAACGTGATTTTGGTAACCCATTGAACGCAATTTTTGAAAAGACCCATTGAACAGAATTTGGTATTGAACGATTTTCTCCAAAAACATAATTGAAACCATAACTTGGTTTAAAAGAATTTTGGAATGACTTTTGAAAATCATGTTTAACTGGATTTGGTAACCGTTGAACGTAATTTGGTCTTGAACAAAATTTTTAAATACCCGTTGAACCGAATTTGGTATTGAACGATTTTGTAAAAAAAACTCAGTTGAATGGAAACTGGGTTTAAAACATAATTTCCAGATTTATTGAACAGGATTTTGGTAAGCCATTTGAACGTAATTTGATCTTGAATGAATTTTGAAAGACATGTTGAACAGAATTTGCTATTGAACGATTTCTAAAAAACTCTGTTGAACGGAAATTGGTTTGAACGGATTTGGGACAATTTTTGTAAAACATGTTCGACGATTTTTGAAAAAAAACATGTTGAACATAAATTTTGGTTTTGAACAATTTTTGAAAGACCCGTTTGAGGAAAATTTGGCCTTGAACTAATTGCAAAAACTCCGTTGAACAAAAACTTGTTTTAAAATGTTGAACGGGATTTGGTAACCCAGTTGAACGGAATTTTGTCTTGAACAAATTTTGAAAAGACATGTTGAACAGAATTAGGTATTGAACGATTTTCTAAAAAGCCCTATTGAAAGGAAAAATGGTTTAAAAGGATTTTGAAACATTTTATGAAAAACATGTTGAACGTGATTTTTGTAACCCATTGAACGCAATTTTTGAAAAGACCCATTGAACAGAATTTGGTATTGAACGTTTTTCTACAAAAACATAATTGAAACCATAACTTGGTTTAAAAGAATTTTGGAATGACTTTTGAAAATCATGTTTAACTAGATTTGGTAACCCGTTGAACGTAATTTGGTCTTGAACAAAATTTTAAAATACCCGTTGAACCGAATTTGGTATTGAACGATTTTGTAAAAAAATTCAGTTGAATGGAAACTGGGTTTAAACATAATTTCCAGATTTATTGAACGTGATTTTGGTAAGCCATTTGAACGCAATTTGGTCTTGAATGAATTTTGAAAGACATGTTGAACATAATTTGCTATAGAACGATTTCTAAAAAACTCTGTTGAACAGAAACTGGTTTTAAAACATAATTTCCAAATTTATTGAACGGGATTTTGGTAAGCCATTTGAACGCAATTTGGTCTTGAACGAATTTGAAAGACATGTTGAACAGAATTTGCTATTGAATGATTTCTAAAAAACTCTGTTGAACGGAAATTGGTTTGAACGGATTTGGAACGATTTTTGTAAAACATCCTGGACGATTTTTGAAAAAAAAACATGTTGATCGTTACTCTCCAGCTTATATGGGACAAAACCATTCTGAAAACCGAAGACTTTGTCCACAATATTTTTTGTGAAGACAATTTTCTTCTCTTTGTGTTTGAAGAAAAACTTCCCTGTACCACGACTAACCACTGTAGGATATTCAAGGGAACCATCAAATGATCAGGGACATTGATCATGTTTGTCAAGTTGTGTTTGATGATATGATCGATTTGGATTGGATTGAATTGCTTCACAGCTTTGCGCAACCTAAATAGACGAGAAGCGATTTTGTATGGTAGGTTTGCACTGAGGGACTTCGTCCAGCATATGAACACCTACACAAAGAAGAAACAAATGAAGTAAAAAATTAACTAACTAAATGCATGTGGACTGAATGCTCCACAAAACGATTTAGCAGCAATAAAAAAAAAAAAAGCATAAGGCTATGTGAAAAACTACACACTCAAGAGATGGATCCATACATCACAACAATGAATTGAAAATGGTAGTGACGCAAAGAATAAATCTGAAAAATATATTAAAAAGCATCTACTTAGTTACCCCTGACAACGGGATGGAGAAGTAGTGCAAGTCCATGTGTAGCATCTAAGAAACATCTTCGTAAAAGCAAAAGTAGTGCAAGTCCATGTGTAGCATCTAAGTAACATCTTCGTGAAAGCAAAGTAGTGCAAGTCCATATGTAGCATATGAGAAAACATCTTCGTAAAAGAATGTAAAAGCAAACTACAAACCCCCAAAAATTCCAAAAAAAAATGCAAAAATGTAATTCGACCTCATTGGCATGTATGAATCAACTAAAAAAGCCTACTAATTGCCCCAAGACCAACTACAGACCAAGGATAGTATCAAATTGGGTAGAACAAACTACAAGCTCAAAAAAATTGCTTAGAAAAAAGTACCTAACGTACTGCCCAACAAATATGACAGCAAAAGTACTGACCGAACGAATCTATGTTCACAAATCGAGATCCTAGCTGTAGGTATAGAACTCAATTGCGTCTGATTTGGTCAACAAAAAGGGGATCCCAAATAAACCCTAAGCAGGAAACCCTAGCATCGATTGCGTCCCGATTGCGACAACAAAACGGGACCCCTAGAATCAGGAAACCCTAAGCGTCGATTGCGTGCAATTTGATCTATAAAAGAAGGGATCCCTCGAATCAGGAAACCCTAGAAATCGAGTTCATGCGATTTGATGAAAAAAACACAGAATCCACCGGGGGTGTGCGGATGTGGGGGAGGATGCCGGAGCGGGGGGAGGACAGATAGCAGAACGGACTTTGAGCCGCCATGGACGGCGACGAAGAGTCACCAGAAGAAGCAGCGAGAGAGAAGCAGTGGCGCCGCGTTCGTTGGGGAGTGAACAGACAAAGCAGTGAGAGAAAGAAGTCGCGTAAGTATGCCCAAGGAAGGAGAACGTTCTTGCGGTGAAAACTAGGCCAGGCCCATAAAGCACGGGGGGGGGGGGGGGGGGGGGGGTGCGCGGAGCAATGTTACGTCAGCGGTACGCGGAGACTAGGATTTGCCGGGGTGAAGTAACCTCAAACGGCGATCTCATTAATCTTTTCAAGGGGCGAGCAAATCATTGGCGGGGGTCTCGGCCCTGCTCGTCCCCTTCTCTCCATCCCTGCCTCTCGCAGCCGGCAGTTACCGTGCTGTCGACGATCTGAAGGGCACCGAGCTCCGCCTCGGCATGCCGGGCTCAGAGTTGCTGGACTATTGTGTCGCAGCCGCCGCTGCTGCCCCACCCTAGACCTGCTCCCTACCAAGGGCGCCAAGCGCGGGTTTTCCGACGAGGTGCCTCCATCGCTGTCCGTTGTCGCTACCCAGAAAGACAAGAATATAGTTGGTGCGAGATCGTGATCCGTATCCGCGTGACCTTGCTCTCGCGCGAGTGTGTGTGTGTGTGTGGCGGAAGACCCGAAGGTAAGACCTTGGAGCTCGTGACCCTGGCGTCCATGGTGGACAATAACACGAGGAAGCCAACGACTGCCACGGCGAGAAACTGAGCTGTGAAACGATGGTACTAGAATGACATGCTCACCGGGAAGGAGCTACTGTAGTCGAACGATCTCGAGGCCGGCCGAAGGTGGCGATTTTCAATGGCGAAGCGATGGTCGGTGTTGAGGAAAGAGAGGTTGGAGCCTGGAGGCGATGATTATTGGTGTTCCGGCTCGATTCAGACGACGATGACGCGGAGGAGCTCTTGGCTACTTTTGCTTGGCTCGACGGGTTCTGCAATGACGACCTCATGCATCGGAGGAGTGAACGCACCGTGTGTGCGCTCGACAGACACTGTTCGGAAGAAGAAGAAACAACGATAGTTGACCTTTCTTTTTCTGTTTTTGTCATGCACGTAGACCCGACAGGTGGGTCCGAGCTAACATAAAATGGCTTGAACCGAGTAAATCACATGATCAGTGTTATGTGTCAATGATCTACCCCAATTTGCGGTAGTATTCGTTATTTTGGTCAAGGGTGGTTGTTTTCTGACGTGACTACCCCAATTATGGTGGTTTTGCGTCATTTACTCAGTCCAGACGATTGGGCTTTGGCATATGCATGCACACTTGGTCAAGAGAGTCTATACAACTAGGCGCTTGGTCAGATGAATGAGGAGTTGGGACATACCAGAAAATATGGCATACAGAGCCGACATAAATCCATTGAAGTTAACCGACACATCACGATTATCACGTCATCACGCCATTGCGAACACTCCTGTCACGGGCATTAGACCGTCCTACAGTAGTCTCGTGTCTAACCTAACAATTTAATTTGCGTCTAGTCTAATATAACTATACACAATACCTTTATACTATATTAGGATCAGCTTATAAGTGTTCGACAACAACACCTAATCTACCGTGTAATCAAATACACATGTTTGACACGATTTAACAACGATCAGCATCGTTCACCTGGAAGAATACTTCTTGCCAAGAGAGTGAATTCACGAATGCATGCTATTGTAACTACTTCCTCCGATCCATAATAAGTGTCACATTTTTGAAGTAAGCTCAGTTCAAAACTGCGACATTTATTTTGAATCGGAGGGAGTATAGTGATTTACAAGACTTCTGCTTGGACACACCCCTCAAATAAAAAGGGGTAATTTTGTCCACCAGGTTTTTGATTGAGATTAGTTAGGTATCAGCCGGCTAATTTGGTAGTTAGATCCACTTGTACACCTAATTCCTATACAGATCCACAACAGAATCTACACCAAAAAACCGTGGCTCGGTCTCATTACCTTCACCAAAGCAGCCCTGCTTGGCCACTTGCAACATGGTATGGAATGTGATCTTTATCCTTCCATGTCATGTTTCTCTATCTTGTGTAGGTAAATCGCTTGTGGTTGTTGTCGACGTCACATCCAGTCATTGTCCCAGTCTCATCTCTCATGTATGCATGTGTGCTAGCCCCCGATTTTCGTGTGGTCACGTACGGTTCGACGAAATAATCTGCAGTGAATCTATTCATGGCGGATTTTGCGAGGACAACGATCTATTTCCCCATTGTACGTGTGTGGCGGTGCCGCTTATTAGCTCCGAGGGTCACCCCACATCACCTCGTTGGTCTGCAATACCTTGGCGTGTCATGCGCTCGCCGTGCCTGTTCTAGCCACCGTTGCTCATCTGCATGTCTTACCATGCCGCCTAGCCCCACCGCTTGCCACACAATACTGCTCCAGAACCTTTACCATGCATTGCTGCTAGATTGTCCTTGCCTATTGCGAGAAAATGAGCAAGAGTACTTTCAGCGAGTGCGGTGGCACTATTTTGGTGCCAACAGGTGGGGCTGCGCAGAGAGAAGGCGATGTACCCTATCTATAAAAGTGTTCACGATGAAGGGATGAAAATGTAATGTAGAAAATCTAACCGAGTATTTGTATAGTATGTAATGTGTATGAAAAATATACGGATGAATTAATCAGTAAAATACTCCATACATGGGTGCTCATATAAAACCGGTTTGAGATTTTAAAGATTATCCTACCCTTGTCATCAAAGAGCCAAGTTCTAATTTTCCACTGTCTATTTTACAAATTGTTTTGCATTTTCTTAGGTCATAGGGAATGATCTTTTTCGAGTGCTGAAAGAAAAACATGGTGTGGCATTCGATACTTTCATCGAAGAAAAGGTATGTCCTTTGGCAGGAGATATTATGTATGACAACTTTGGACTAGATATTGCCAAGTTGACAGAACTGTCCAAAGACATAGACATCATTGTCAACGGAGCTGCGACTACAAATTTCTATGAAAGGTTTGAGATGTTTTTTGGTCATAGATTACTGAATAACACCGTAACAACTTATAAGCTATTGAAATAATTGGTCATAATGTGATATTTTTTCAGATACGACATGGCTTTCGACGTGAATGTGTTGGGAGTGAAACATCTTTGTGCATTTGCAAACAAGTGTATTAAACTCAAGATGTTGCTTCATGTTTCAACTGGTGCGGGTTATATATATGTGTATGGTTGGTGACATGTCATTCTGTACTCTAACTCATAAGTTATCATATGACTTCAACAGCCTATGTAGTTGGTGAACCAACGGGTTTAATACCAGAGAAGCCATTCTTGATGGGTGAGACACTAAGGGTGGGCACATACTTGGACATCGATTCTGAGCTGAATCTGATAAATGAGACCAAGAAAAAACTAGAGGATAACCGTTCCATAGAAAAAGATAAGAGGAAAACCATGAAGGACCTTGGCCTCAAGAGGTCAGAACAAAAATAAAAACATCAATATACTTATGTGCTTGTACTCTTTGTGCCACTAGCAAGACTTCAGAACTGAGACATTTGTTACATGTTTGGCCTTATGTATGAATGAAGGGCACGGTACTTCGGGTGGCCAAACACATATGTGTTTACCAAAGCAATGGGGGACATGATGTTGGGGCATCTACTTGCAGACTTTCCGGTGGTGATCATCCGCCCGAGCATCGTAACCAGTACCTTCAAGGATCCATTCCCTGGATGGATTGAAGGAATCAGGTAATCAGCAAGGAAGTGCTCCCACACTCCCCCCCATCCCGGAATGATCTGGTTGACATGTTTCTCTTTCATAGGACAATCGACACTGTGATTATCGGTTATGCTAAACAGACCTTGTCATTCTTCATAGCTGCCAATGATTCAATAATGGATGTGTGGTGAGTTTGTTCATAAATTGGCAACCGAATTTTGCAATGAAACTTGATGAACATACCAGGTAACCATTGTGGTGCGGTCCTCGTTGGTGGTTTGGGCAGATTCCGGTAGACATGGTGGTGAACGCCATGATGGCTGCGATGGCCGCACACTTGGAGGAGCAAGCACATGTCATCTACCATGTAACTTCGTCGCTGCGCAACCCGACAACCTACACCAACCTTAAAGAGTCATTCCAACGGTACTTCTTCAACCACCCGCCGTGCACTGGGAGGAACGCCAAGCATGTCCAGCTGAAGAAGATGCGATTCATTGACAGATTCGTGTGGTTAAGACTATACAGCTATCAAGTACAAGCTTCCCCTTCAGGTTAATTAGCTCACCAATTCAACATGAGAGTAACACAGTTGTTTTCACAGACGAGATGAGACTGAGAATGATATTATGTTCTTCTTCCTACAATTGGACAGATGCTTCAACTAGTGAATATTGCACTTTGTGACGTTTTCTCGTGGCGCTACAATGAGCTCAGCAGAAAATACAGATTTATCGTGCAGTTGAACGAGATCTACGCACCATACACCTTATTCAAAGGGTGGTAAGCAGCTTTTAACCCTTATCAAAATGTCCTTCCATTACTTGGAAGAAAATCTCTTCAGATTTTCTTCTATGATTGCATGGTATACTCATGTGTGACCACACACACGTCCGTCCCTTGAGGTATCGTACGTTCCTTAACTTCATTTTATCAATCTTATTAAGGTTTGATGATACGAACATGGAAAAGCTAAGGATGGCGATGAACAAGGATACAAATACGAGTGGAGGCTATTACATTAATTTTGACCCCAAGTGTATCTATTGGGACAACTATTTCTATGGTATTCACATCCCTGGTCTGCTCAGGTATACGCGTGTATTATGATTAGAAGGTGATTGTACGTAAAACTTACTAGGTGTCAAACTCTCATTTAAGCGTATAATTCTTTTTTAAGTCAAAGACATTTTCGTTGATAGCGAGACACATATGTTGTAAATCCAGTCTCTGGTAGAGGCTGCACTAGTATGTACGTATGATGGTGTTTGTGTGTATATGTGCGTGCTTACGTTGCACTAGGTGTTGCGAAAAATATTGTACTATTTTTTTTGTTGTGAATATGTATTCTATGATCTGTTTGTTATGCAATTGTAACGATATGTTTGCACATGTACTACACTTTTTTTTGGGAAACGGGACCATTTTACTGGTTTCCAGAAGTACAACGGCAATACAACCACAAAAGAGTTCCACTTCCAGCCTCTACATTTAGGATGCACACAACCAACAAAATCATAACGTGATAAAAACATGAAAAAGACTCACACTATAATATGACATTGCTAAAAATAAGAATAAGTGAATAAACTCAAGTTGGGGACACTCGAGACAATGTCTTACGAAGACTACGCCACGATCCATGTTAGTACATAACCACTGAGGTTGTGAAATTGTTCGACCGGAGCCTCCATTTGACAATAAAATAAATCCCGGTATTTTTTAAAGATGAAATGAATAAAACTAAATCTGTGAAGAAGCTGATGATACAGTCATCTTACGAAAAGAAACCTGCCAGCTGCCCAATATAAATATTTAATCACCACTAGTCATTCGGAGAGATATATACTAGGATCACTCACCTAAAAACATACTATAGATATTCACTTATCACTTATTCTATGATTTTTTGGGAGGGAAATGACATTCGAGCAATACGACGTAGGAATCGAATTCAAGAGTTGGAGTCGGTGAATTTCCGCTTTGGCAGCTTCAGCATCAAACATGACTGGTAGTTATCTATATGCAGTAGTATTGTCAAGCTTTGCCAGAAACGGTAGGTGCTTCCCGAATGCCTCTTTCTTGTACTAGTAATGTGTAGCCCAAGGAGCTAGGGTGACCTCCGTGAGAGAGAAGCAAATGAGATCATGGTCAGAATTGAGGAACATGAAGTTGTAATAGCAATAATTTGGGTTGATTTAGTTTCGTGTGCAGCGCTCTGCTCCACCTCCTAGGCCCTATTTCGTCTTAAGTCATGTCTCTCCATTGACAAAGCTCATGCACTTTTAGACACAAAAATAGATCAACAAAGTGGAGACAAGCAAACATATTACCATCTGCAACAACATGGGAAGGAGAAGAAGGCGTCTTGGCCGCGATGCAATGGAGCTTCTTGGCGGTCAGGGGTCTTCTAGCCGTTCTTGTGGCTCGATCACCATAGATGTGTAGGGTTTGAATCCTAATTTATGCGCGCCAACACGGGTGCGACCATCTGCGTGCCCACGTCTGCGATGGAGGCGACTGGAGCAGCGACAACAGCAGGAGTGGGCGTGGTAGCGAGGCTCCAGCCCAAGGTGGTGAACGGATTTTTCGTTGGCAGGGCAGTGCTCTAAGGAGGCTTAGGTGCGACGGGGGAAGGTGGAACGTGTTAGAGTTATATTATGTGTCCATGTATACCTGTATAGTTTCCCGGTTGTATAAGGGGTTTCCTGCATATTTGTCACCTGTATATGTACTATATATTGTGGCCTTTGGCCCCTGGAAATACAAGTTGCGTATTTCCCTAACATGGTATCAGAGCTAGGGTTTTTCTTTTCCTCCGGACGCGCAACTCGTCCGTCGCCGCAGGTCATTTTCTTCTGATCGATCGACCTCCTGTCGCACCTCGTCCCCGACGTGCGCTGTTCCTGCAAGGTCGTCCGACGCCAAGGTCGTCCGCCATCGTCTCTGGTTCCGCCTCTCCCGGGAGGCTCTAGGCCGTCCGTCGCCACTGCCCGACAGGCCGCCGCCGTCCTCAAGGCCGTCCCCCGGCCGTCCGCTGCCCCAGGCCGTCCGTCGCCCAAGGCCGCCCACTCCAGGCCGTCCGCCGCCGCCCCCAGGCCGTCCGCCGCCCCCCGGCCGTCCGCCGCCTTCCGGCCATCTGCCGCCGCCGTTTTCCGGCCGCCGCCGGCCTGCCCCTGCGGATCCGGCCGATTCCGGCCAGTTCTGGCCGATTCCGTGGCCATTGCTCTTGTGCTCGCGTTCGGGCGCTGCTGCCTCGCTCGATCTGTTCGATCTGGTGAGCGTTGACCTGTAAAAAAAAAGAGAAAAAAACAGGTACAATGTCTTCGTCATCAGGCTATGTCTCTATCCCTCGCTGCCCGGTGATTTTTGATGTGCTAACTACACCGAGTTTGCTGGCTTCATGCGCATTCATATGCGTGGTCTTCGTCTCTGGGGTGTGCTTTCCGGCGAGGTCTCGTGTCCGCCGTGCCCCATTGCTCCTACTGCTCCTATTCCGCCGACGCCACCAGTCCTTGCTGCCGATGCTACTCAGGCTGCAAAGGATGCAGCTAAGAGTGCGAATGATGTCGCCATTGCTGCGCATGACCGGCAGGTCAAGGAGCATTCTGACGCCCTTGAGACCTACCGGTTGGATCTGACTGCTTACACCCAGTGGATTGATGATGATGCTCGTGCTGCGGCTGTTCTTTCTTCCAGTGTTCTTCCTCAGTTTGCCTCTGAGTTTATGGGGCTCGGTACTGTCTCTGAGATGTGGGCTCATCTTCGCCAGCGTTACCAGCCATCTGGCGATGATCTCTACCTTTCAGTGGTCCGTCAGGAGCATGCCCTTCAGCAGGGCGACTCCACTATTGATGAGTTCTACACGCAGAGTTCTGCTATCTGGCGCCAGCTCGACTCTCTCCGTACTGCTGTGTGTGGTACCTGCCCGTGCTGCCAGATTGTGAGGTCCGACTTGGAGTTTCAGCGCGTCTATGAGTTCTTATCTCGGCTCCGCCAGGAGTTTGAGCCCCGTCGTGCTCAGTTGCTTGCTCGTGGCCGTGTTCCTATTTCGGCTGTTCTGTCTGAGCTTCGTGCTGAGGAGACTCGCCTCCGTGGTGCTGGACTGCTTGCGGTTCCCTCAGTCTTTGCTGCTCGACCTCCTGCTACGCCGTCTACAGCACCAGTGCTTCCTCGTCCCAGTGCTCCGCCGCTTCTACCCACTCCTTCTGGTGGAGATGGTCGTTCTCGTGTTCTTCCTCATTGCGGCTATTGCGACAAGGATGGTCATGCTGAGTCTGATTGCTGGAAGAAGCAGCGCAAGGAGCGCAAGGAGCGCACTTCTTCTACTAGGCCTCGTGCTCCTTCTTCGACACGCTCCGATGCCTCCTTCACTGAGCAGGATATTATGAGGCTTAAGCGTCTGCTGGCTGCTTCAGGTTCTTCTTCGACAGGTACTGCAGGCTCTGTGACTGATGCTTCTAGCTCTGAGCGACCACCATCTACACAGTCAGGTACATCTCGTTGGGTTCTGGATTCTGGAGCTTCCTTTCATATGTCTTATGATTCTTCTGCTTTATCCTCTCTTCGGTCTCTAGATTCTCCTATTAATGTTCTCACTGCCGATGGTACTCCTCTTTCGGTTACTAGTCGTGGTAATCTTACCACTCCTACTTTCTCTGTCCCTGACGTTTCTCACGTTCCTCGTCTTACCATGAATCTTTTTTCTGCTGCCCAGCTTACTGATTCTGGTTGTCGCGTCATTCTTGATGTTGATTCTTGTTCTGTCCAGGATCGTCGCACGCGTGCTCTGGTTGGGGCTGGCCCTCGGCTCCGTGATTCTCCGGGGCTCTGGGAGTTAGACTGGCTTCGTGTTCCTTCCGCTGCCACCACTACAGCCAGTTCTTCTGCTTTCGTCGCTTCAGCTACCGGCTCCTTCCAGCAGTGGCATCATCGACTCGGTCATCTTTGTGGCTCACGTCTATCGTCATTAGTTCGTCGAGGTCTTCTGGGGTCTGTCTCAGGAGATGTCTCTTTACAGTGTCAGGGTTGTCGTCTTGGCAAACAGATTCAGTTGCCTATCCTACTAGTGAGTCAGTGTCTAAGCGTCCTTTTGATTTAGTTCATTCCGATGTGTGGGGTCCGGCTCCCTTTGCTTCGCAAGGGGGCCATCGCTACTATATTATTTTTATAGATGATTTCTCTCGCTACACTTGGCTTTATTTTATGTCTTCTCGCAGTGAGGTTCTCTCTATATATAAGCGTTTCGCTGCGATGGTTCACACTCAGTTCTCTACGCCTATTCGTGTGTTTCGTGCTGACTCTGCTGGCGAGTACATTTCAAGATGTTGCGAGGTTTTCTTGTAGAGCAGGGTACTCTTGCTCAGTTCTCTTGTCCTGGTGCTCATGCCCAGAACGGCGTTGCTGAGCGCAAGCATCGCCACCTTCTTGAGACGGCTCGTGCGATGATGATCGCGCCTCTCTTCCGCCTCACTTTTGGGCTGAGGCTGTTTCCACTTCCACCTATCTCATCAATATTCAGCCTTCTGCTGCTCTGCAGGGTGGTATTCCTCTTGAGCGTCTTTCGGATCGTTCTCCTGATTATTCGGCGCTTCGATTGTTTGGTTGCGTTTGTTATGTTCTTCTAGCTCCCCGTGAACGCACCAAACTAACCGCTCAGTCTGTTGAGTGTGTTTTTCTTGGATATAGTGATGAGCATAAGGGTTATCGGTGTTGGGATCCTGTTGCTCGTCGGATGCGGATTTCCGGGATGTGACCTTTGATGAGTCTCGTCCTTCTACCCGCGTCCATCTTCCTCGACTTTTCGGTAGAGGACATCTCTTTCTCACCTTTCCCGATACACCTCCCTCAGTGCCTCGTATTCCTACTCCTCTTCGACCCACTGTTGATTCGACTCCATCCTCTCCTACATCACCGACGTCTTCTTCTCCCTTGGCGCATGACTCTCCACCTCCATCACCTCCGGTGATTCCTTCTCGTCCCTCTTTTCAGTTCATTACACCCGTCGTCCACGTGTTGTGGATGAGTCCACTGATGCACCGTCTACTTCTGGTGTGTCTTCTTCCTCTTCTCAGCCGACTTATGGTCTTCGGGCTCGGCCTTGTCCTCCCCTGACCGCTACTCTCCTGACCGCTATGGTCTTTCGGCTGTTGTTGAGCCGACCTCTTATCGTGATGCTGTTGTTCATCCTGAATGGCAACTTGCGATGGCAGAGGAGATTGCTGCCCTTGAGCGCACGGCACATGGGATCTGGTTTCTCTTCCTCCCGTGTTCGTCCCATCACATGCAAGTGGGTCTATAAGATTAAGACTCGTTCTGATGGATCTCTTGAGCGTTATAAAGCTCGTCTTGTGGCTCGGGGTTTTCAGCAGGAGCATGGTCGCGATTATGATGAGACATTTGCTCCTGTGGCCCATATGACCACTGTTCGCACACTTCTCGCAGTGGCCTCTGTTCGACACTGGTCTGTGTCTCAGCTTGATGTTAAGAATGCCTTTCTTAATGGTGAGCTGCGTGAGGAGGTTTATATGCAGCCCCCACCTGGGTATTCTGTTCCTGATGGCATGGTTTGTCGTCTTCGCCGTTCTCTCTATGGCCTTAAGCAAGCCCCCGCGCCTGGTTTGAGCGCTTCGCCTCTGTGGTGACTGCCGCTGGTTTTTCTCCTAGTGCTCATGATCCAGCGTTGTTTGTTCACCTGTCTGCTCGTGGTCGGACTCTTCTTCTTCTATATGTTGATGATATGATCATCACTGGTGACGACCCCGAGTATATTGCCTTTGTCAAGGCACGTCTTAGTGAGCAGTTTCTTATGTCTGATCTTGGTCCTCTTCGTTATTTTCTTGGGATTGAGGTTTCTTCTACCTCTGATGGTTTCTTTATCTCTCAAGAAAAGTATATCCAGGATCTTCTTGCTCGTGCTGCTCTTAGTGATGAGCGTATTGTTGAGACTCCTATGGAGCTCAATGTTCACCTTCGTGCTTCTGATGGTGATCCCTTATCTGATCCGACGCGTTATCGTCATCTTGTTGGGAGTCTTGTCTATCTTGCAGTCACTCGTCCGGATATCTCCTATCCTGTCATATTCTGAGTCAGTTTGTTTCTGCTCCCACTTCTGTTCACTATAGTCACCTTCTTCGTGTTCTACGATATCTTCGTGGCACGATGTCACACCGTCTCTTCTTTCCCCGTTCCAGCTCGTTACAGCTCCAGGCCTATTCGGATGCTACGTGGGCTAGTGATCCTTCGGATCGCCGTTCACTTTCTGCTTACTGTGTTTTTCTTGGTGGTTCTCTCATTGCCTGGAAGACGAAGAAACAGACTGCAGTGTCACGTTCGAGTGCGGAGGCAGAGTTGCGGGCTATGGCTCTTTTGACAGCTGAGGTGACTTGGTTACGATGGCTATTAGAGGATTTTGGTGTTCCTGTTACAACACCTACTACCCTCTTGTCGGACAGTACAGGTGCTATCAGTATTGCGCGTGATCCGGTGAAGCACGAGCTTACCAAGCATATTGGTGTTGATGCTTCTTTTGTACGCGCTAGTGTGCAGGATCAGGTTATTGCTCTTCAGTATGTGCCTTCCGAGTTGCAGTTGGCGGATTTCTTCACGAAGGCCCAGACTAGAGCACATCATGGATTTTATCTCTCCAAACTCAGTGTTGTGGATCCACCATGAGTTTGAGGGGGGGGGGGTGTTAGAGTTATATTATGTGTCCATGTATACCTGTATAGTTTCCCGTTGTATAAGGGGTTTCCTGCATATTTGTCACCTGTACATGTACTATATATTGTGGCCTTTGGCCCCTGGAAATACAAGTTGCGTATTTCCCTAACAGAACGGTGTGTAATACCACATAGTTATAGGATCCGAAAGCGTAGAGATTAGGTATGTGCATTGTTGCATGCATGCATCTGAAGAACTGGATAAATTTTGGGCTTTGCTGTAAAACTAGTTAAGCGATCGAGATTTCTCTTGTGTGGGTGATTTTAAACGAATCATCGACAAAAGTTCGACAAGTCTCGAGATGAGCTGATCCAGAGCAACAATGATACTTTATCATTCCTGTATGAATCTTAGAAGAATTCAAATCACAAGTTTGAATGAATTTATCTAGTACTCTTATCTCAATTCACAACCTTATTTGAATAAGAGATTCATCATTTGCTGAATTGCTCAAGTCATTTTCTACCAAATTTTCTCAAATATTTGAATTCGATCAACTAATTTAAATTCTAGACAAGTGGCAATATTCGGTATTTATCTCAAATGGGAAATTCCCAAGTATTTTACATCAAAGTAAAAAAAGAAATAAAAGATCAAGTATCGATAAATGAAAGTATATTACAATCTGACAATCACAACTATTTACCTTGGAGTTTTACAGAAAGTAAAAAATATATAATGAATTACATATGCTAAAAGCTATCTTCAATCTTCTTATCTTCTTGCATTTCTCCAAAACCTTCAAAACAAAGCAACAACACAAAGAAGGAATTGGGAGTGTGATAAATATGTTTTGAAATCAGCTATGGCGATCAGGTTGAATTCTTGATCAAGTCCATGTAATTGATAACTATAGGGGAACAATTAAACTTAAGGCAACATTACAAGGCATAAAAGTTGGGACAAGGCAACCTTGGCAACATGGATAAGTTCGAGCAAATGTCAATTTAAGTAAACCATTAAACCAATTGGGACTTGAGCATGATCTGGTGATCTACAGAAATAAATTAAGACACAGGAAATAGATTTAACCCTCTAAGTCTAGGCAAATTAAAGTAAAAGGAAAAGCCCACATAAGACATGTATCAGTTTTGACGTGTACAGTCAAACTGACCAAAATTTCAAGATAGAAATCAAAAGCGCACAAGAGCTACTTCATCAGCAAGCAAAGGCCCATAGCCAGATCATAGACCAGCATCCGACACAGCCAAATGTGAGAAGATAGTTCGTATCCTAGTCATCAAGATAAGATCTAGGCGCTAAAAGTCCGATAAGTGCTATTGTTTGCTAAACTGAACTGATGTGCTGTTCTTTGGACAATTGGACAGGGTTTTCCTTTTTGCTTGATGTTGCTTAACTGAACTTAAGTGCTATTGTTTGCTAAACTGAACTATATCCTTATGCTCCTTGAAGAAAGTGGACTGAAGTAAAGTGCTGTTGTACTGCTGAACTGACGTGAAGTGCTTTTGTTCTGAAGTGAAGTGCTATTGCTAAACTAAACTGAACGGTTGTGTACTGCTGCTTTGCCGAACTGCTGTTGTTTTGATCTCACTCTCCACAGCGGGCATGCTGCCGCGTTCAACAACATGCGAACAAAACCGCATTCAAATTATATGGAAGCTGCATAGTACACGTGGACAGCGCACCTGCGCACCCGGCCGATCAGCGCGCTGCATCTCAACGTTTCGGCGCACCACATAGATCACGCCTTCCAGCACGATACAGCTGAGTCTACCATCAAAGCAAATTCCTGGGCTGTTCAGTACACGTTCTGACCAAAACGAAACGCCGAAGGATGCATCACACCAGCCACGGTATGCAAGAACGACAGGCAGACGGAGAGGTGAATTGAAGTGCGCTACTCCGTCTAGTACACATATATGCACCGAGATGGGTTTTCATTCATATAGTAAAGATACATTTATACATATACAAATACTCTGACATCCGGAACCTCTAAACCTTACTATATAGATCAATAGATGGGTTTTTATTCGCATAGAGAGTCTAAAGAGTTACACACAATTCGTATTACAGATGAAGAGAGCATACTGTTTACTAAATTTCTCGCTTCTTCAGCTTCACCCAGAGACCATTTTTCATCTTCAATATACAAGACATTTTAGGCTGAATGCGCTGACCTTCCACCACCTCGAGATCGAAATTCCATATTACTGCAGCGACGATGGTCTTCATCTGCATAACCGCAATGTCCTTACCAAGACAGATCCTTGGGCCTGAGTTGAAGGCCAAGAACTTGTGGGACGGCACGTACCTCAGCTTGCGATCCTCGAGGAGCCATCTATTTGGGTTATAGTCAAGGCAGTCTTTGCCCCACAAGCCCTCCATCCTCCCCATGGAGTGGAGAGAAATGAGGATGGTGTCGCCAGCTTGCACCTCATGGCCACTCGGCATGATATCATCGATTTTCACAGTCTTGCGCTCGATAGGCGCTGGTGGGTATAGCCTGAGAGTCTCGTACAAGACAGATTTCAGATAGACAAGAGATTTGGTCTCCTCCGGCTCAAAGACCACCATGGAACCCATTGCACGGTTTACTTTGCGTGAAGCAATGGGTGAGAGTTCATCGCGGATGGTTGCCACGATGTCAGGGTTGTGGGCGAGGTTGTAAAAGATCCATGGCAGGGTTGTGCCAATCGTGTCCCTCCCGGCGAGCATGGAGCCAATGAGCGTCGCACAAAGCAGGTTATCGTCGGCGTAGTCTGGGTCATTGATTAAGGAAGACAAGATATCCTCCACACTCTCTTGTTCCCCGTCATTACCAGCATGTTTCCCGTTGATCTTCCTCCTCTCTATCATCTCTGCAACGAACCTTCTTAGCACCATGTGTGCCTTGTGAAGTTTTTTCTCAGGGCCGATGTTTAGCCGCCTCATTGCTTTCCAGCAAGCGGCCGGCACAGCGTGCCGGAAAAAGCCCACCTCCATGACCGTGTCCATGGCGGCCGGGGCATCCATGGGCGGAAGGTTTGAGGACAGGAGGCTAGAGTCCACGCCGAAAACCATCGTGGCGGTCAAATCAAACATTAACCTCGATGACAGTTCTTGCACTTCTATCGGAGTGGAGGTGCTCGCCATGTGGGCAAACAACGGGATAAGGCCTTTCTCCACCTTGTCGCGGCAGCAAGCCGCCATACGAGAAACCATCGGCGGGCTGCTGAGCACGCTCTGGATATTCGCGCGCGGCCGACGACATGGCTCGCCGTCCGTGGTGAAGAGGGCACCGGCCATGATGTCAAAGATTGCGGCGAACTCTGCACCCTTGGGGAAGTTCGTGTAGTTCGTCGTGAAGATGTGTCGGACGTTTGCAGGGTCGCAGGTGATGAAAAACCGCATTCCAGTGCCAGGTGGGCCGTGCGCCCTGAAGTTGTGGCCTGATCCGGCGAGGACCACGGTGAGATAGTCATGTAAGTTGCGTAGGTTGGTCATGAAAGAAGGGAACATGTATATTATTGGCCAATTTGTGGGGAGCACTAATGGGTTCTTTGATCTGCTACTCGACCGCCTGAAGTACATGTACAAGGGAACAAGTAGAACGAGTGTGGACATGAGAAGCTCTCGAGAGAACGAAATTGACAGCATCATCACTAGCGTGGGGATATGGTTCGTACTACTTCGATGTATGCCATATGGACATGGGCACATGGCGATGGCTTCATTTATAGGCTAGTTCCCTCGACGTCTCGATCTCACTCCATTAGTACTATTCTGTCCCTTACCCTTTGGTAAACTGATGACATTGTGGACCTACACATAGTCTCTATTATGATTTTTTACCCCTATTTTAATTATTAGAATATAGCAATTTTTCATAATGATCAATTTATGAGAACAATAATTTTTCATAACAATTTTATCCCTGGACAGCGCGGTTCTTCCGGCGGAGAGAGCGCCTTCTTGTGATAACAATTTTTTAGCTTCTTTATCCATCAACATTGTGATGGTGTTTGTCAAATGGCTAAGCGTTCGTTTGTAGGGGTGAATTAGCATCCGAAGGTGTGTGTGAGAGAGCGCCAAATCCGATCTAAATGTTAGGTTTCAAGGAAAATCGATCTAGGGACATGATGGGGGCGTTAATTGATCCATGAGGATCACGTAGGTGATCTTATACCTTCGATTCCTCTGAGGGTCGCTGCAGGTTAGGTCAACGCCATGAAGATTGTCGAAGCCGTGTAGTCGATCGTCCCAGTCAGAGGGAAATAGGATGTCACCTTCATCATCGGGCAACGTGGCGTCGTGCAGCGTAGGTCGGCGCCACCTAGGGTGGCCTAGCAATTTGTATCCTCCTCGTCGTGCGTTCTAGGAGAATTTTGTGTTGATAATGCGATATGATTTTGATGAAATACATGCGGAAAGTATACGTGATAATAAGAAAGCAGCTTGGGGGTGCTCGTGCGCTATGGAGTCAGGGCGCACACCATGGAGCATGCAATCCTATCTAAAATATATAAAAAACACAACTTTCTAATCGAACGTTCAAATCAAAATTGGTTTTCACCGCAGTGTCTTCACGACGGGATATTCAAAACTAGATCCCACATAAACATGATCTACTAAATTTTTTTTAAAGCATTCTTTCGATAAAACAAGCTTGTGACAAAAACATGTGTTGCTAGCATGGATCTATATGTTTGTAACTTGTCTGATTAAGAAGCAATTTAATATTGTATAGTTGCTTCGCATAGTATTAAAACTGTAGTTATAAACCTTGCTCACAATTTGGAGGACATACAGTGGTATGTTTGAAACAAAGCAATATTTTTGAAAAGAAATGTTTTGTAACAAAAACCCAATTTGTGGTGAAAAATGCTTTTTGTAGAACATATCGACAAGTTGAGAGTTATTTTGGTAAGCTACAAGTTCATATAGTTGACAATTACTGCTTTGTTAAAACATACTAACAAGTTGAGGATTGTTTTGGAAAAACTAATTGATGTCACGAAAATTTCATTTGTGATATACAAATATTGCTCTGTAGAATAAATCGACAAATTTGAGATTTTTTTGGTTTATAAAGCAAGTTTATGTAGTTACTTGCATATCCAATCGAGTTGTACTGATGATTAAAACAACCTTTTGAGATACTCATTGGTACTTTTGAAACATTTAAAAAATACTACTCCCTCCGTTCATAAAAGGATGTCTCAATCTTTTCTAGATTTGTATGTATGTAGACATACTTTAGTGTGTAGATACATCCAAATTTAGATAAAGTTGAGACTTCCTTTTATGAACGGAGGGAGTATATCTTATAACAAAAAGCAATTTTTGCGCGGGAAAAGCATGTTTAGAGTATAAATTTGCTTTTTCGCTATAGACTTGGTTTTTAAAAGTATCCGTCTAAAGATATCTATATGGAATCTAATTTTCAAAAATCTCTGGCGTTAGGTATGCAACGGTGAAATGGATTTTTATTTGGACGCTTGGTACAAAAAGTAATGGATTTTTAAAAATTCGGAGTGATCCTCCGTTTTGTTTCTATGCGTGTGTGCTGGTTTCTGATTAATTTTTGCATGTCACTACCTGCATATGACGCCAAGGAAAAGACAGCGCGCATTTAAACAGTCGGGCGCGAATAATTGGAAGATGTATTATTCTGGATGTGTCCAAATCCTATTGAACTAGAAGAGAGAGTGGAAAGAGCCCAGTCGGTTCCTCCGATTAATAACGGCGATGCATGTCATCCACCTAGTGAAAATACATGACGATTTAGGCGTATCCTAGTTCGCTTGCCGTTCCGAGTTGTCGGCGTCGGCGTGGTTGGGAAGTTCCAGGCATATATGTGAGGTTGTTTTCTTTGAATAAAGCTTCGTCCTCACGGATCAGCAATGCTTTTTAGCTGAACGACGTTGACTCATATGTATCTCGAGTTATCTTCGTGTCTGCGCTCATGTTTTTGGTTTCGGGAATCGGGATATATACCTTTACGTCTTTTTCGCGCCTTGTGCGGTGTTATTTTTTCAACCGGGCTCCCCCTTTCCATTATTTAACATAACGGAAATACATTTTTTTTTGAAAAAATACGACGATTTTATTGATGATTGAAAATAGTTACATCATCTGTGAGCATCATAAAAATAAAATCTGGCGGATCCTCCGGCCACACTGTCTCAGGTCCCTCCGCCTTTTCAGCTAATGTATGAGCTACTCTATTGGCTTCCCTGAACGAGTGATCAAAAAAAACATGAGCGAAACCTCTAGCTAAGAAGGCACATTCCTCATATATGGCAGTAGCAGGACCAACGGAATTTCCCCCGTCTTGCATTGTAGAGATCACCTCCAAGCAATCACTATTGATAATAAGCTTGCTGCATCCTACTTGACCAGCGAGAAGGAGACCATCGTAACGCCCTAGCTTCTACAGATGGTGCATCCGACACTGAAGATATGCCGCAGTTGCTGCATGCAATAAAGGCGCCTGATTCATCTCGGATAACAGCCCCGGTGGCGCCTGTACATGAATCAGCTCCGAAGGATGCATCTACATTCAACTTACAGTAACCTTCCTTCGGTTTCTCCCATCCTTGAGTTCGAGTGCGAACATTCTTTTTATATGATCTGGAATAATTGGTAGCAATCGCTGCTATTGCCTGAGCCGACCGTGTCGGATTCAGAATCTGCACCCCATGTCTCCTCTGCCACCATATAAACCAACATGCTATGGCTATGGTTTCTTTCAGTCCAACACCCAGGAGTCTTGGAGCTTCACGGTCGGGTGCTCGAAGGAGAGCTTCAAACACTGCAGAACCCGATCTATCAATAGTGGACATCTCCTCTATGACTTCAAGCAATCCCAGCTTTTCCCATATTTCCAACACCCTAGGGCATTGAAAAAACCCATGCAGCGTATCTTCACAATAAATTTTGCACATTGGACATACACTACTAGTTATGATGTGCCTATTAGCCAGCACGCAATTACAGGGAATTGTACCATGCAGGAGGCGCCATGAGAAAATCTTCACCTTTGGCGATACCTTCAACGCCCAAGTTTTGGACCAAACAGGATTGATATCAGCTGTACCTTGATCATTAGTGCGAATCAGTTTCCTCCCATGTTGATGATCCCACTCAGCGTAATAAGCTGATCACACCGAGAATATACCCGTCTTTGTGTAGTTCCATGAAACAAAATCCTCCATCATGCCCATGGCAAGAGGAATCCTCATGATCCTATTGACATCAACCTGCAAGAAGATAGATCTCACGCTCGAGTGACAGGATTAATGAGTTCGGTCACTCTCGTATAGATAGTATTACCACGACAAGAGATCACCTTCCTTGTCGGGCTAGAAGGAATCCAAGCATCCTCCCAAATATTAATATTGTCACGACTTCCAACTCGCCAAATGTGTCCCCTTTTAAAGGTCTGTATCCCCGACCAAATACTTTGCCAGGTATATGAAGAGCCTTTCTTCAGTTCCACATTCAACAAATCACCGGATGGATAGTATTTAGCTCTCAACACTTGGGCACACAAGGAATTTGGTTCACATAAGAGTCTCCAGACTTGCTTTGAAAGCATAGCTAAATTGAAACTTTGGAGATTTCTAAAACCCATACCTCCTCTCTTCTTAGGGACACACATTTTTCACCACGCGAACCAATGCATATGCTTTTTATCATCATCATCTCCCCACCAGTACTGGGACATAGCACGTGTTATCCCTTGTAGTACTTGTTTAGGGAGTTTGAAAACTGATATGGCATACGCTGGAATGGCCTGCGCAATAGCCTTAAGAAGAACTTCCTTCCCTCCATAGGACAACAATTTTCCCTTGAAGCCACTCAATCTGCTACAGATTCTATCAATTAAGTGCATAAAACAGTCTGTTATGTTTTTTTTGACTAACCAAAGAGAAGAAAAAAGGACCGAAAAGG
The DNA here is from genome assembly GCA_947311845.1 of Poa pratensis. Classification (NCBI taxonomy): domain Eukaryota; kingdom Viridiplantae; phylum Streptophyta; class Magnoliopsida; order Poales; family Poaceae; genus Poa; species Poa pratensis. The sequence continues at coordinate 84,928,716 of CAMZMU010000034.1, forward strand.
GGACAGCAAGCTGGGGCAGCAGAAGGAAACCCACTGAGAATGTTTGATCTCGAACAACCTGTGGGGCGAAAATCTGCTGCCACCAAGTTCTCAAACACATCGGCGCATGTTATTGTATCAAAGCCATCTGCAAGACGAGGCACCGTCCGACATTGTATCTTTTTTTTGTTGCAAAATCCGAAATTGTATCTCTCGTATCTCTTATATATAGACTAGTGCGAGAGATGGAATATGATCACGATAGACTGACTAAATACTGTCTATATGGAACGAAAAACACTTCTACCTCCCGAGCTCCCGTGCTTCTATTACTAAACAACAGAGAAGTCTATTTTTTGCGTCTACAAAATTCTGAAAAAAAGCGTACAGATACATATACATGTCTACTATGTATGATCAAATTTCTGGCGATATATTTTTCCGTACGTGATCTAAAAAAAAGACAAATTTAGCAAGTGAAATAAGTTTTGAAAGACTATACAGTATGGACGACAACACTTTTTGGGATGGTTTTTACAAATAAAAATCATAAGCTAAATATTCTGGGTTTTTTTCGCACATAAGGTTTGTGTTAAAAACTATTCCTGACATATCGAGAGGGTTACCGACATATCGAGAGGGTTACCGACAGAAGTGTTTTCCTTTGATAAAGTGAATATATTAACAGTGGAGATTTTCTCCTTCCGAGTTCCAGTGATCCCTTCTATTTAAAAAATTTGAAAATCATATTTATAAGTTTTTTAAAAAATCTGAAAATAATTCCAGAGGTCTCTGTATCAACATGATATCAAGAGCTAGTCAAAATTTCAAGCATGCACATAGCCAAATTATTATAAAAGGGAAAAACAAAACAATCAACAAAACTGCAGCAGCAAACTTTAGCATCAACCACCTTTGATAGCAACTCAGAGCATAACAAGAGAGGTGCTCCAACAACAACTTTTTTGTTTGAATAAAGCTTCGACCTCATGGATCAGCAATGATTTTTTAGTTGAGCCTTGTCTCCTATGTCTCGAGTTATCTTTGTCTGCGCACATGTTTTTGGCTTCGGGACACGTCGACTCATAAGTAACTCGAGTTATCTTTGTCCGCGCTCATGTTCTTGGCTCCGGGAATCACCGTATCGGGATACCTTGACGTCTTTTTCGTGCCATGTGCTTCGGCGCGTGTTTTGCACGTAGCCATTTGTAAGACGAGGCACCACCTGACATTGTTTTTCCCATATTTCGTACCTATAGACTGGTATGACAGATTGAATTATACAAACACAATTACTAAAATATCGTCTACACAAAAAGGCTATACATTTGTTATTTACATGGAAGACAACACTTTTGGGGATGATTTTTATTGAAAAGTTGTGTTTGATTTGTAGGCTAGCTATTCTAAGTTTTTTTTCGAAACGGGAGCAAACTATTTGCCCTAATCTATTAAATAAGAAGAAGAGAATTGTCAAATTAATTTACGATAAACCGGATGAAAACCGATTCATAGCGACCAAACCAAATTGCTCACAAAGTAAGAGCAACACACGGCCACAACGTAACCCGACAAACTCTTCAAACATACAATGACCGCAACACTAACCCTTGAGCAACGCAATGTAAACCTCGATGATATCAACAAACTGCAATGGGCCCCAAAGACATAGAATGACCCAAACCAAGAGGACTAGAGGAGAAACCAAAGATCCAGCAAAAAGAGCATAGCTTTGAAAAAAACAATCAGCATGTTGGTGCGAAAATTTGAATTCAGTTGTAAATATGGCCCAATATTAAGCTGTAAAGTAAATCCACAACATATTACTCGATGTTCGATAGAAACTCTAAAGAATAGAAAAGATTTGTGGGAAATATGTTGGGTTCCACTCGACACCGAGCATCTCTCGGACACCACTCCGCAATTCCACATTAACTGAACCCAAAAAAAAAGATGTGGGAGGTATCTTCAGGTTGGCCACACAAGACACATGACTCGTCCGAGAGCCCATGTCTTTTGTGGTTTTAATCATTAGATAGGACACGACCTCTCGCATACTACGAGGTAAAGATCACGAATATTCACATATCTGATGTCCTTGGTACCCACTTGACAATTTTTCTGATAGAGTGGGCTAACCCAGAAAGACCCCAAATGGCTCATCAATGGCTCGACCGCCGTTGGGCAAGTGCTCCCTCACAAAGAAAAGATGAAGTCTCAAAAGCTAGTTGTCACCCCTGTGAGCTTGGGCAACCGACATATTGTGATTTGGGCAAATTTCAGAAAGCCGTGGGTACTATCTTGAAGGGGCCCTCTCCCAACGACATGTCTGACCAAAGTAAGATCTTAAAACTATTCCGAGGCTTGAATTTGGCGCCTAACGTAAAAAATGCTTGATTTTGTGGAGACTGAACGATACACCCGGCGAAGAGCTAGCGAATGATGTTGGAGCTCCAGGATATTTCGCTCGGAGCAGATGTTGCCATAGCAATTGGCTATTATCCTCTGAGAACAGACACCAAATCCAATTAGTCACGAGAGATGCTCGAAATCCTGGAGTCTATGACCCCAGAGCACCCTTGTATTTTGAGCGACAGACCTCAGATCAGCTAACCAAGTGGTATTTCCGATTCGTCTCGGCTCCTTCCCCAAAGAACCGAGAACGATGTTTATCAAAATCTGCATGTGTCCCGTCCCGACAGGAGGAACATGCCCATGAAGAAGATGGGTAGACTAGAAAGTAAGGAATTTGTAAGCGTTAATCTGCCGGGAGAGTATAGAAATCTACCTTGCGGAGGTTTAACGCAGTGACCCATTTCCCGTCATCGCCGTGAGCTTCCGATCAGCTATGAAAATATCTGATGTAAATCGCTATGTACGCTGGCGTCCCATGTCGCTTTCGAGCTATAAACTAGGACACCACTAACGAGTGAACGTTCCCGGGAGCATTGGGAGTTCCATCCACCGCTGATCAAAAAATCAAACAGCTCGCAACTCGTTCGCTCTTGTTTCTAAAATCCGAATATTATTGCCATAAAACAAGCATGGTGCGTAAAAAGTGTATGATCGCTATTACCGGTGAACCCAAAACGTTAACTTTAGAAGAAAATCAGTGTAATTAATTAGCAAGCACGAACTGATCGAGTTAGCATTCAGGACATGACCCATCATCGCTTGCTGCCTTGTTTCATTGTCCTCTGAACCCATCATCGCATCCTCCTTCCCGGCCTATAAATACATGACCAGTTCCTCATCACAGAGACATAAATCTCACATCCTCTCGAGACACGCACGAGTGACCATGATGATCGGTGAAATGGATGTAGGCAGGGTTGTAGGATCTTTCAGGGGCAAGAGCATCCTCATCACCGGTTCAACTGGGTTCCTAGGAAAAGGTATGTGTTCATGATCACTACCTTTAAGGATGTCCGTGTCTGCTGATCATCTGAGAGGCTTATGTGTTAGTTTTGATTTCCTGATAGTGCTCGTGGAGAAGATATTACGGGTTCAGCCTGATGTGAAGAAACTATTCCTCTTGATTCGGGCCAACGATGTTGAGTCTGCCAAGCTTCGGATTCAGAATGAGGTGAAATATTTTGTTTTTCCCAACATTTCACTTCTCGTCGCTGTCATGTGTGAATTTTCTTGCCAAGATGTCAATGTGTTCTTGGCAATCCCGTCTCATTTACGCAGTACGAAATCGTCAAAAAAAAATCCCAATTGTTCTCTAACCTTCTTTCGCCAAGGAAAATAGAGGGACAAGTGGAAATCTGTTACACAATGCAGATATATTCAGTCTCGCGGCGCAAACCTCTTGTATGTATCAGACTTGCAGGAAAACCGGGCGTTGCTCCTGAAAGCAGATATTTCAACCAATAAATGGGCTGATGGAAATATAAGTATGGTATAATAAATTCTTACTCCAAAATGATCTGTTCGCAAATGGGCTCATGGAGTATGACAGAGCGTCCAAAATGCTGAACACTGAGTGTTTATAGATCGTTCACAACAATAAAAATGCAGGACAATTATTGCCAGCTAATACCGAGTACGTGCACCGTGGTTGCTGGATAATGATCTGTTCCCCGGGCCAGTAATTGCATTAGTTGGGGGAGAGGCCGGTACAGCTGGTGGGATTGTACTGGCTAGGGACAAAACGAAGTATTACGGACGGAAACCTAAAATAGAGGCCGAGATACATGGTGCTCTTTATTTTGAACAATTTGAAAATCATATTTTGAAGTTTCCAAAAAATCTGGAAAACAAATCCTAAGTGTAGATAATGTTGTATTCTACCAACGTGCAAAATATCAAATTAAAATATTTAATGTTTTGTGCTACACAAAAATAACAAAATCTGACAGATTTGAAAGAGTTGGAATTTTGCATTGTTCATTATTTTCAAATGTTGGTAGAATACAACATTGTATATATCCATGATTGTTTTCAGAATTTTTTCACACTTTGGTAGAATACAACATTGTATACATCCATGATTGTTTTCAGAATTTTTTTGAAACTTAAAAATTAGAATTTTGCAAAATAAAGTGCTCCATGTAACTCGGCCTCCATTTGTCCACTCTCGTATAGGGAGTACTAGTGAACATTAGTTGGCTAGTGAATTTACTACTTCCTCTATGCCAAAATGAAGTGCATCTTAGTTCTTTAAGGAAAACAATGTAAAGTTTGACCAAATATGTAGAAAAATATATCAACAACTACAACATCAAACTTTGACCAAACGATGTAAAGTAACAATATCAACAGATCTTAGGTTTTCTGTATCCAGTAAATTTGCAACGCGATTAGCAGTGTTCATCACCAAGGAGTACTTCCTCCTAAGAGATTAAATTCACTTGCATCGTACATGGTATTGAACTAGTGGTAGTTTACAAACATTGTTTTGTATATTTATAGGTCATAGGGAGGGATCTCTTTCGAGTGCTGAAAGAAAAACATGGCGTGGCATTCAATACTTTCATCGAAGAAAAGGTATGTCCTTTGGCAGGAGATATCATGTATGAAAATTTTGGAATAGACATTGCCAAGCTGAGAGAATTGTCCAAGGACATAGACATCATTGTCAACGGAGCTGCAACTACGAATTTCTATGAAAGGTTTGAGATATTTCCTGATCATCGGTTAATGAATAACATTTTTTAGGCTGAACAGTAGGTTTCCCTAGTGTATATGTTTTTGCATTAATTTACTGAAGAACATTGATAAAACCTTATAATCAATTGAAAAAATTGATAAAAATGTGGTGCTTTTTCAGATACGACGTGGCTTTCGATGTGAATGTATTGGGAGTGAAGCATCTTTGTGCATTTGCAAATAAGTGTATTAACCTCAAGATGTTGCTTCATGTTTCAACCGGTGCGAGTTGTACATATTTGTTATGGTTGGTGTCATGCCATTCTAAACTCTAAACTCATAAGTTATCATATGACTTGAACAGCCTATGCAGCTGGTGACCAAAAGGGACTAATACGAGAGAAGCCATTCTTGATCGGTGAGACACTAAGGGTGGGCACATATTTGGACATCGACTCCGAACTAAATATCATCAATGAGACTAGGATGGAACTAGAGGCTAACTATCCCACGGAGAAGGCTGAGAGGAAAACCATGAAAGAGCTTGGCCTCACGAGGTTAGACACACACAAAAATCAGAATAGGAAAACAGCAACATGCGTATGCACGTGCACTTTTTGTGCCACTAGCAACACTTGATAACCGTTACATTTGTTACATGTTTGATCTTATGCGTAACTTAAGAGCACGATACTTCGGGTGGCCAAACACATATGTGTTTACCAAAGCAATGGGGGAGATGATGTTGGGGCACCTGCGAGCGGACTTTCCGGTGGTGATCATCCGCCCGAGCATCATAACGAGTACCCTGAAGGATCCATTCCCTGGATGGACCGAAGGAATTAGGTAATCAGCAGGGTAGGGCAGTATCACAACGCCCACCCTTCAAGAATGATGACTGGAAATGTTCATCTTTCGCAGGACAATCGACACAGTGATTATGGGTTACGCCAAACAGACCTTGTCATTCTTCCTAGCCGCCCTTGATTCAATAATAGACGTGGTGAGTTTGTTTGCAAATTGGCAACCAATTTTCAATGAAAATTTACCAAAGGTACCACGTAATTAACCAGCTGTGTTGTGGTCCTCGTTGGTGGTTTGGACAGATTCCGGGTGACATGGTGGTGAACGCCATGATGGTTGCCATGGCTGCACACTTGGAGGACCAAGCACAGGTCATCTACCATGTAACTTCGTCGGTACGAAACCCGGCAACCTACACTATCCTTGCAGAGTCAGGCCACCGGTACTTCTTCGACAACCCGCCTTGCACTGGGAGGAACGGCAAGCGTGTCCGGCTGAAGAAGATGCGATTCTTTGGCACACTCGCGCGGTTAAGACTGTACATGGCTATCAAGTACAAGCTTCCTCTCCAGGTTAATTAGCTTACCAATTCAACATGATTTCACAGATGAGATGAGATTGAGATTGATATAATGTGTGTTTTCCTATCCTACAATTCGATAGATGCTTCACCTACTGAATATTGCACTTTGTGGTGTTTTCTCACGGCACTGCAATGAGCTCAGCAGAAAATATATATTCATCATGCAGCTGATCGAGCTCTACGCACCATACACTTTGTTCAATGGGTGGTAAGCAGCTTTAAACCCTTATTATGAAAATGTCCTACCATTACTTCAAAAAATAGCCCTTCAAATTTTCTTTTACGATCACATGGTATACTCATGTGTGACCGCACACCCATCTGTCCTTTGAAGTCTCGTTCCTTAACTTCATTTTGTCAATCTTATCAAGCTTTGATGATCTGAACTTGGAGAAGCTAAGGATGGCCATGAACAAGGATCAAAATAACACTGGAGCCTATTACTTCGATTTTGACCCCAAGTGCATCGACTGGGACGACTATTTCTACAGTATTCACATCCCCGGTTTGTTGAAGCATACGCGTGATTGAGTTATATTTAACTATAGCAAAAATTCAAGTGTAAGCTGCGAGCTTGAAAATGAAAGTGTAATATGATTAGAAGGTGATTGTACGTCAACGTATTTGGTGTCAAACTCCATATTTGAAGCTTAGTGCGTATCATTAAAGCGGATTATTTTGTAAGTGAAGATGGCATTTCCATCGTAAATCTAGTCTCTGGTAGGGGCGAGGTTATTTCATATGATTGTGTTTGTGTGCGTATGTCCTTGCCTATGTTGTACATGGTGTTTGTAAAAATATTGTACTAATAAAAAATCTGGTGAATATGTATTGTAAGAATCATTTATTTTGCAATTATAACGATATGTTTGCCAATACACTACACTTTCTTGGAAACGGGACCATTTTACTGATTTTTTGCAAAAGTATCATGACAATACAGCCACAAAAGAGTTCAACTTCCAGCCTCGATATCTACGATGCAGACAACCAAAGAAAATCACAACGTGAGAAAATCACGAAAACAAACTGGCAATATAATATGGCATTGAAAAAATTAGAACTAAATGCTGCCTCTGTTTCTCAAAATAAGGCCTATAAAAAATATTAGAAGTCAAACCACACAAAGTTTGACCAAACTAATAGAGAAAACCATTAACATCTACAACACAAAGACAAATATCTTTAGATATATTTTATAATCTATTTTCATATGATATCCTCACAACATCATAGTTGTTGATAGAATTTTTTAAACTTGGTCAAACTTTACATTATTTGACTTTTGAAAAACGTTATGCCTTTTTTCAGAAAGGGGGGCTGGGGGGAGTAAACCTCCAGCTGGGGACTCGAGACAAATTACGCCATGATCATGTTAGATAAATTACCACTGAGGTTGTGAAATTGTTCGACCGGAGCCTCCATTCAAAACTAAAAAATATCCGGTTTTGTTAACAAAGAGGAAACAATATTACCATTACCAAATTTGTGAAGAAGATGATGATACGCTCAGCTTGCTATAGGAAACCTGTCCTCTGCCCAATATAAATATTTAATTGCTATTAGTCATTCAGTGTGCTATATTCTATGATCACTCACCCAAAAACATACTATAGATATTCACTTATCACTTATTCCCACTAATACAGAACGACACTATGGCAAGGGGGCAAACCTTCTATGGCTACGGAGAAAGCATCCGTTGCCCCGCTTCCGATACTGGTGTGAGAGCAGCTCATTTGTTACGGTTGTTTTGTCCATTTCCGTTGTGGGTCAAATATAGTTTAAAAAAAAGGCCACCGGCCACCACCGCCGTAGCGGAAGCAGTCAATGATGGCTACAGTACTGTATTTTACTGTAGTCTTTTGCACAGGACACACATCAAGATTCATAAAAGACTATGTCAAAAATACACAAAGTACATGGCTCAGAATACACGAGAAAACTATGGCTCCTCTCGCAAAAAATCCACTACTGGGCTCGCAATAAGAATCCACCGAGACCATCAAAGCTTTGCCGCATCTATCTTGGCTGGCAATGGAAATCGACCTAGGACATCGCAAGTTGCTGCAGCAGTCCATGCACACCATTCTTCAACAGATACGGCACAGGTAGGGAAAATTTAGAACGAAGACAAGGCATAGCTGCATATTTTGAAGAAACAACAGAAGCTAGTAATCCGGCATGCAGTACTATCGCAGCAACAAAAACTAGTAATCCGCCATTCAAATCAGGATATTAGCACATTGACAAACTCAGTATTAGTACTAGCACAATAAATCAAGGGGGTAGAGCAGCAAATGCAAATCACAATTAGCAGAGCACTACACTGAACTAGGAAACCCCACAAGATCCGGGCGAGGCAAAAGAGATCGTATCCCACACAGAGAAAGAATCAAGAAAAAGAAAAGGAGATCCGGGCGAGGTGAAGAAGTGAATCGGGCTGCAGCGAAGCATCACCCATGAGATACAACAGGAGCACCAAACAGTAGATTGACAAATCGGCTGGCCGGAACACACGCATACACTAGTCAACAACACGGAAGCAGCTTGTACGCACATGCATACCTTGGAATCAAGCAGCAAGAGATGCTGGTACTGCTGCCGTTGGTGTACACTAGATCGAGGCAAAGGACCTGGTGCACGGGAGAAAAGAGATGGGGCACGGGACAACGACGCACACGGCCATGGCACCAACGGCGGAGCAGAAGCTCCAGATGATGCACCTGATCCGCCCGCCCAGATCCGCCGCTTGGCTGTCCGCAAAGATCCAGCGCCGCCGCCGCTCGCTCGCTGGTGGGAGAGAAAGTCTGGTTCTTGTGAGGGAGAGAAAACAGCGCCCCGCTCGCTCTACCCCAGGGCCGGACGGGCGATCGACGGTGGAACCATGACGTCCGCCTCCTACGCGTGTGTGCTCTCCTGCCGCCGCTGCTTCAGATCCATTCTGCCGCTAAACTTGGCTCTCCGAGAAGCTCCAGCGCCGTCGTCAGAGGCGGCGGGAGGATGCCGGCGGCGGCGAGATGTGTGAGAGGAGGTAGGTGGAGAGGGGGAAAAGGAGGTGTGCGGCTGTGGGAGAGGATAAGGCAGAGGAGTTGTGCGTGGACTTAGAAATTTCCTTTTTCTCTTTTGATTCGAAGATGAAAAATAAAATATCTTACAAACCGAGTTTCCAAATCATGATCCGTTTTCAGGAATGGATTAGTCGTGTCGAGATATTCAAAACTAGATCCCATATTGATATGTTTCGACGAACTTTTTTTTCACTGCTCGGAGTGTGTAGATTGCACTGCCTTGAATATCTTCTCTTTCTACGCTGCACTGCCTGCACTGGCTTCTCTTTTGCGGTGAACTGCCTCGGATGGGGCAGTGCTTTTCGGTGCACTGCCTTCTCTTTTTGCGGTGCACTGCCTTGTTTTTTGCGGTGCACTGTCTCGGATAGGGCATTGCATTGCCTTCTCTTTTTGCGGTGCACTGCCTTCTCTTTTGCGGTGCACTGCCTCGGATGGGGGCAGTGCACTGCCTTCCTTTTTTGCGGTGCACTACCTTCTCTTTTGAGTTGTATTGCCTCCTACGGGCAGTGCACTGCTTTTTCTTTTACGGTGCACTGCCTATCATACAAAAATATTTTTCTAAAATACGTTAAAAATATTTCACGTCAAAAAAAAATTGAAAACCATCCGTACAAAGCTAACTAGCTAGCGTGTTCGATCCATTCAGCTAGCGAGCTAGCCTGTAGCTGATCGATCCGATGGATCAGCTGGCTGGCTAGCTAGCGTGTAGCTGATCGATCCGATTCCGGCTCGCGTGGTGCGCTGTCCGCACGCCACATGCCAGGCTGTGGTGCTCTCGTGCTCGCTCGTTTTCCAGGTTCCGCGCGTTTCGTTTGTTTGGAATGTTAGAACGAGAATCGGAAGCGAATCGAGAGAGAACAAATGAATCAATCGAACTGCTTTATTGATGGTTAGAGAATCCTTTTATACATGGGTGGAGCGACGTCGGTTCCCAGAGGCGGCGCTCCAGGAAACAACCGCCCGACGGTTGCCCACATCGTGGGATTACAAAGTGGGGATTATCTCCTAATTAATATATTATTAATTATTCCTAACACTCCCCCTAATCACCACTTGACTCCATAAGGATCCAGCATCTTCGATTAAATCTCCTCCAAAAACCCTGTGGGAAAAATGAGAGGAGTAGAGTAGGATATGTTGGTAAAACTCCTTCAAACCCAGTGGGAAAATAAGAAGAAAATGATCCAACATATAATGATTATTGCCTCCGTTAACTCAATATGAAGTATATCCATAGAATTTAGATGGCAATAAATATGTCGTGTATACTTTCCTAAAAACCCCGGTGGGGAAAACAGAAAGTATGACATATGATCTCATGTTGATATTACCTCATTAAAAACCTTAATGAGAACCTGAAAAGTAAACTCACAAAGGAAAAAGAGTGTAATATGATGCTTTGAACAGGAATAGTTCAGGAAGATACTCCCCCTGACTCTTGCAAATTCCGAAGTCGTCGCATACCAATCCCATGAATGTATTTCTGGAATGTTGAAGTTGGTAGAGACTTCGTGAAAAGATCAGCGAGATTATCACATGATTTAACTTGCAAGATGTTTATTTCCCCACTCTTTTGGAGTTCATGAGGATAAAACAATTTTGGGGCAATATGCTTAGTGATATTGCTCTTGATGTATCCTGTTTGCATCTGTGCAACACAAGCCGCATTATCTTCGTAGATAATGGTAGGTGATTCGATAGAACCAACCCCACATGACAAATGTATGTGGTTTATCATTCCGTGAAGCCACATGTGTTAACATGAAGCATTGCATCTTAGAATGATCGTGGTAGTATAGTCACCAGAGTCTATTTGAAGACATCAATGGAGTGACAGATCTACCATGTATGTACATTGTAGGATCATGTAAGTAGCCAATACAAGTGTCTAAATTTGGAGTTCAGATTTCTCCGAAATTGATACAATATGTCAAGATATTTGGTGCCTTGGAGATATCGAAAGATATTCTTGATCCCCTAACCAATTAAGTTGGTAGGTCCAATGACATTGAGATATGGAACATTATGTGCCAACATCTCTTCTCCATCTTCCCATGGATCTTTCTCTACGTCTAGAGATCGAACAATCCCTAGGAGATGGACATGACTTGTGTATATCAAGTTTCTCCAATTTTCTGGATATAGGCATCTTAGTGTACCATAATACTTCAGTGAAGGTGCTCGAGTTGTAGTCCCAAGCAACATTTTGGTTTATCCAAATTCTTCATCTCAAATCCTCTTTTAGATGATCGCGTGGTTCGTCGTTGTAGGAGTTATCCTTATGTATGACAAACACACATGGGTGATCATCATGTAGGAGTAATCCTTTTGTATAATGAACTCACTACGTCAGTTGTACCAAAATGTACCGACAACAATAAGCCATGTGGCGACTTATTGATTGTTACACAATACATGTTGCATTTGCGTTTCGATTCGGACAGAGATTCCATCGGGAACCATACATGTCGGAATCTAGTGATCCACATGGATATGTTGTCACTACACCTATCAACTGCACAGATAGATGATTTTGTACTGCCAATGATATATGTATCGGAACGAGATTTCACTCATGTCTGGAGAGTAGGTCTCGGATCTCTGCGAAAAACCCGACCTTATGCTACAAGCCTTGCTTTCTCACCACCTAGTATTTCTCATTCTGTTTCCGAAAGAAAAACACATTGAATAATCCCATAGGGAATTCATTTGTAAGAGCGAGGCTATATCTGCTTGGATTGCATCCTTTGATGAGTTCAGTCCTAGCAAGTGTGTTCACACTCTGCCATGGCCATGGTCTTTGGATCTGAATCATTATGAAGGTTGTTTGCAATCATACAAGAGATGTTTGTCGACAATTGTAGGCTTTGGTTATATGATTCTCCAGAATCAATATAGTTCGAGCAAATATCATGTACCCATGATGACTCTTCGTGATTTCCCAATACGCGTGAGTCTGGGTGTTCCGATGTCCCAGCCAGTGTGTGCAGGCTGGAGCTGGGGTTGTGGAGGTTTCCCTTCCATTGGGTGTATACTACCCATTAGGTGTTCATCAACGCAAGGTTGACTTGCATTTATTGATTTAGAGGATGTATCCTCGATTTCCTTTTGTTGCTTTGCGAAAAGCTGGATCCTGGTTAGAGGCCGTACTACTCCCCCTCTTTTTATGAAACAGGGAGTTGAGTGGTTTTTATTGGTACTTCCACTCTTTCGGGCGCATTTCTAACCGGATTGAAGGATTTTGTAACACCTTTGAGATCAGTAAATGAATCTGGCAGGTTATTTGCATGTGTTGCAAATTTGTGAATCGAACGTAGAGTCCCGATTCTTGAGTACGTGGGTATGAGGAGGAACGTGAAGTCCCAATTGATTTCCTGGCATTCGATGTGGTACTTGAAATCTCCCCCTAATGCCTGGAAATAATCCTCCTTAAATATAAGCAATCAGCGTACTAGACTATGAATACATCCCTTATGAGGGGTTTCAAGGTACTAGGTTATCGACGGATATCTGTACCCCACATAGATCCCTCATATGTGGGCCCATGATGTACGCTGCGGTGGTGAGATCGGTACGCGTGAAGCGCTTCCGAACTTACGCAGATGGGAAATGCTCGGAGGATTTCCACGTATCAATTGCAGAGGGGAAGTACTGCTATATGCAGTTAGTCAGTAGCAGCGTGTAAAACTACATGACTCCAATGTAAAGTTGGTAAATTGCAATTCATTAACATGGGTCGTGCAATGAGAAAATCCTTTTGATCAGAGACGAAACCAAAAACAATTGTGTATGGACACATAGGACATTGTGCTGAACTTCGATCCTCGGAGCCATGCACAAAATAGTGGAGGCATGTGAAGAGAATTCTGCAACAATATTTGTCCATTCGAATTGCTTTAATTCGATCTTTAGTCCAAACAATGGTTGACTGGGACCACAAATATCACCTTGAATGTGTTCAAGGGACTGAAGTGATCCACTGGCACAATAGTGCAACTAAATCTCATGACTAGGAAAGTTTAGCTCATGCAAAACATGACCGATGGAATTGCATTATATGCAACATATGCTACGAGTTGGATGTACGTGTAGTACAATCCAGACAACAGAGGGGGTACATTTTCATATACTTGTTCCACATCCATCGGATTGACACTCGTAGAAATCTATATATTGAATTGAAGAAGTTCCAGTATGGAATTCTTTATCATATATATAGAATATATACAATCTTATTCATATCAGAGTGCTGATATAGTATTGACGACAATACAAATGGACATTAATAAAGCGACCACCAAGGAGATATTGGGACTAGACGAAGTCTCCAAACATGTCGGTTGAGGCGTACTCAACCATCATGTCCTCCGTTACTGTAGGGTCCTACGACGGCTGGAGAGTTACGGTGTTGCGAGGCCCAGAAGGAGCGTCTCACGAACAACCAACTCCATCGGTGCCATCTGGATGAAGGTTGAAGTTGGCTTCAAACCTTTTCCGTCAAGGTGTGTTGCGTCCATGGGATTGGTGGTAGTGTCAGCGGCGTGACTCCAGCTGGGGTTAGAACATCCGGAGTTTGGATTGCACGCACTAATCCAAAGGACGCAAGGGCGATCTTGATGTCCATGGCCCATATAAGATAGTTGTGGCCGTTGAGAGCCAGTACATCAAACTCTCAAGCCATCGTTTACTTATACGGGTAAATCAGAGAATATTAATTTCCATTTGGTAAATTAAAATCCATCATGATTATGTCGTAATGAAATATGCAAAATAAATGAGGTTTCAAGAAGTGGGATTGAACTCATTAGTGTGAACCTCAAATTGTTAAGTATGGCACGTTGTAGATAATCTCCAATTGAATTTTGGAGTAGATCTAGCAGCATTAGCGGAGTATAAGATACTCGCACTTCGAATGCCTTATGTCATAACTTAATTAAAATGTATGGGAGAGCACATTAGCAATCATAATGTCAAAAATGACAAAATGTAGGCTTAAACAGTAGTGGTAGATAAATCTACACACCACATCATGATCCCAAAACATCAATTTGAAGAAATCACTTTGATTTGCATCTACATTTGCAAGAAATTTTAAATCTCAATTGCAAATGGATGTAATTAATTTCGACACGTGACAAAGTGGAAATATATTACATCAACATCTGGAATACAGTGTACTCGACAGAAAACAGTACAAAAATATATGTACCATTGAGAGTCTAAAACAGGAATAGATTCACTGCTAGGCTAGAAGTGTTGTTAGAACACTAATTGCTAAAAAGCTGAAAATACGAGCAATTGAGCAAAAATAAAAAAATAGCAAGAGTTGCTATGGGCCAGAACGCATGCAAAGGTTCACATAGTGCAGCCCATAACGCACGCAAATTGGCCACATAGAGCAGTCCAGATAAGACCGTGCTGGTCAATGGAGTGGATAAAGGAGAGAGAATGACCAGGGAGCAATTCCCAGCCTTATCTCGATCCCCAATTTCGGCGATCGGCACAAGCGTGACCACCACGGCTGGTCGGCCGCTTCACCGGCGATGCATCGACGGAGGGAGCCGTCGTACTGGCCGCCAGGGGCCGCGAGAAGCAGCACTGCGCCAGCGGTCGTTCGTTCGGTCCGCTTCCGGCAAGGCGAGGTCGCCGTGGAGTCGGGACCGAGAGCGGAACTCAGGCTACAGCTGCCGCCGCCGTCGAGGCTTGGCGCGGGAGGAGCCGGCGCGAGCGCGACGCCCAGGCTTGCGCGGCCCGGACAGGGTCGTTGCGAGCCCGCCGCCGCGGGCCACGGGAAGGCCGCAGACGCGAGCGCGCCGCGTCGGTTCTGGAGCGCTCAGGTTGCCGTCGCCGTGGTTGGAAACGCGTCGCGGATGAAGAACATCGGTTGGAGCATGTCCAGGCATTGTAGTTCTTACCTTTTATGCCTGAATTGTTTCTCGATTGTTCTTCTCCTCTCTGTTCTTCTTCTCTGAATAGAATTTGCCCGTGGTGGAGCATCGATTCCTCGTCTGGTTCTTAGCGATTTCACGGTGTGATGCTCTTGGCAGAGCGTACTATTTGAGACTTTCTGTTGTCAATCGAATCGCTCAGCGTGAGCGTGCAGATAACGTGTTAGAACGAGAATCGGGAGCGAATCGAGAGAGAACAAATGAATCAATCGAACTGCTTTATTGATGGTTAGAGAATCCTTTTATACATGGGTGGAGCGACGTCGGTTCCCAGAGGCGGCGCTCCAGGAAACAACCGCCCGACGGTTGCCCACATCGTGGGATTACAAAGTGGGGATTATCTCCTAATTAATATATTATTAATTATTCCTAACATGGAACACACGCGCTTTCCATTGACGTCCTCATTTTTAAACCGTTGCAGATATATCGGCTACGGCTAATTTTTTTTTGGGTCCGTTGCCTTTGTGTCACGCGCGAGACACGCGAATTTATTTAACCGTGACCATTGTAACAGATACTGTAAAAAGTCTGTTGTCTTTGTTCTGCCGTTTCCATAGAGGGGTATCCTATGTGTCGTTCTGTACTAGTGTCCATGATTTTTTGGGAGGAAAGCTTATGACATTCAAGCAATACAATAGGACTCGAATGCAAGAGTTGGGTTTGGTGGATTCCTGTCTTGACAGATTCAGTATCGCTCATGACTGGTAGTTATCTATATGTATTATATAGTAGTCCTTCTTTGCCAAGCTTTGCCAGAAACGGCTATTTGCTTCCTCAATTCCTATTTCTTGTACTAATAAATGTGTAGCCCAAGGTTCTCAAGTGACCTTCACAGAAGAGAAACAACTGAAATCATGGTTAGAACTGAGGAACTTGAAGCTATAATAGCAACTAGAAGGAAAAGGCGTGCGTTGCTGCGCCCATTTTCTTTTTCCATGGTGAAAAATGTTTTCATGATCTCGCTGGTTCCTTGCATCTCTATTTACGCCTTGGCTGAGCTCAGTTTTGTTCACTCCACCACGGGTGGGCTACTCGTTTACCCTGAAGCAGACCAACATCACTCCATCACAGGTGGGCTACTCGTTTACCCTGAAGCAGACCAACACTTCGTCTCGCTTTGGGGTGTCGGCCGTCATCCTTATGGACGATGTCTACCATGCTCTCCGTATCTCGAGGTGAATGGTGTCGTTTCAAGGTGAAAGTCCTCTCCTGGATCCTGCAACACCGGAAAAACCATGACGTGCGCTGACATCCATTGTCTTAGCTATGGATTGCACCTTCTGTCCTGAGAGAAGTAAGGACCTCATGCAGCCGTTGGGTAAACCATTCTGTAGATCGGTGGTGATGAGATACACTTCGGATATACAAATAGGCATACCAGCCTTAGACAAAAGCCATAGAAAAAAACAGCAGTAAAAGTATTAAACAAACATGGAAGAAATGGAAAATATATTTACACACGACAGCGGTAGCTTGATTCTAAAGCAAAGTAGGCGAGGCTTGCAATGGGCTATCTGCTTTCCTGGAGGGTGGCCCAGTGACACGATCGCTAAGTTCACTGTTTTGCAATTGATTTTGATAGTCTTTGCACACTGTAGTGCATGGCTCGTGGCTATAATGATTACAAACAATGTACATACCATCTTGGCAACTGAGAAAACAAGGAAAACATAATTCAGGACACTGCAATTTATTAAAAAACCTCATTCCATATTTACCAATCAAATTCAACATCATTTATCCAACATATAAATGCCCACTTACACATGTAATCCATTATCTGACTAAAACTGAACTGCAACGCAAGCTTCTCCAGTCTGCACAGATTCTGAAGCAAAGCATTATCAACAAATTTAACTTTTCACATGGAGAATCATGGAATTATGTGCAGGTACCATAATGTTACATATTAATTCTCCGCTCAATCTGTACAAAACCTTATTGTACAACAAATTCTTATGCTAAAATATACAGGGATGGACCTAGCTCATTTGTGTCCTATATATTCTATTGAAATAAACAATTCTTCACTCTATGAATATAAGGAATTCAGCAATAACGGCTCTTATAGGTTCATGGTCAAGTCATATCCTTAATTCCTTATACAATACATATACTGACAAAGTATCCATGTTATCAGCAAAGAAATATTACTAATTCATTTAACTGCTAGGAGCGTAAGCAAAGCAGATGTACAACCTATTCAGGAACCCAAACTGAGAAGATAATTTTATAGCCCGGTAGCAGACTGCTCTTTTTGAATCATGGAAATTCCACCTTGGCAATGATGATCTTTTAAATGTTGTTGAACAGCCCACGCAGTGCCAAGATATATAAGTTGATGAGTGAAAGATTCTATGATAAGTAACAACCGCTACTTGGGGAACTTGTTACATCCTAAAAACAACACGATAAGTTAAATAGGAGATAACTGATCATGTTTTTACCATGTATGACACCATTTCCACCACATGTGGTACTGACGGGCAATATACTTTTCTTCAGACCATTTGATTGAACAGTTTGTGTGTGTAAGCCAAAGCAACCCACAACAGCTTGTCGCACGCCACCTGTCCTTTGCATGGTTAATCGTTGAGTGAAGCGTTATGTAGATCGGCATTAGTAAAACATGTTTAACCATACAAAAAAGATGAAAAGCAATGCCCAACAAATGAATACTAACAGCTCATGTGAGCCTAAGACAAAGGCTGCACGCAAGCAGTAATCAATTCTGCTTAGTTTAAATTTACGTGATGATCACAAAAGGGTACATTTAGCCTTAACAGTCCATGGTACAGGAAGTGGCATATATATATGCATCTTTAGAATAGCTACGCATTTCAGTTAAGCAACACAATCAACAAAAGAGTTAATAAGTTCATACCCTCTAGAAGATTACTTGGGTATCGTAAGCCAACCGAACATCTATTTTTATTGACACCCTTCCAGGAACTTGATTAGACAGTTAAGGCTCCAATCCCGGGCTGTCAATCTTTTTATCAATTTAACTCCTCAGTTAAGCAAGTGAGCAGGGAAGCCATCAACTAGTATCTTACCATAGTCGTGGGGAATGATGGGCGACTCGGGAGGCGACCCGAGAGGCAACCCAGGAGGCGACTCCGGCGGCACCGTACGGCTCTCGGCCGGTTCTGGAGTGGTCGTCGGCGAGCTCGGAAGAGGATGAGGCGGAGTCTACGATATCGTCTCCGGCTACCTCGGCACGGTCCAGGTCGTGGGAGTACAGATGCAAGACACCTGAAGCAAGGCCGGGAAGAGACCTCAAGATGGAGAGGAAGAAGAAGCACGACAAGCGACGGATGCAGGCATGGCGCGACAGGGAACTAGCTGTCTCGCCGGTAAGCGTTAACATTGGTTCGTCGTTGTCTTTTAATGCAGGGTCGCCGGCGATCAAGTTACCGGTGATACCACCATCGACGTTCACGCTGGAGGACGCTCTTGAGGCGGCAAGCTGGACGTTGGTAAAGCGAAAGGAGAAGAAGAAATACGGCAAGGCGATCACAATCTCAAAACCGCCGGCGTCCAGATCCAGAAGATCTCCGGCGACGGGCGGCATCAGGGAACCGCAGATCTCGGATCACGTGAATCGAGGATTTTCAAATTCAAAATCTCAGATACCAGCGGATGCCGAAGGGCACAAGGCCCAGTCGGGCCCATGTCTTTTCAAACAAGCTTCATATGGTCACAAGGGCCTGAAGCCGTTCACCAGATTTTCCGAAACTAAAGGCACAAGGCCCAGGTGGCGGGTTTCATCGGGGGTTCGAGGCTGCGTAGGCAAAACCCTAAACAATCGATACACGCTGCACCTGTTCTGACGGCGCGGCAACATCATCGTTCATACGCATCGGTGGTATGGCGGGCCGTGGAGCTGGGAACGGTGGACTTCCGCACGGCAACGGAGGTAATGGAGGGAGCAACTTTGGTGGCTAGGCGGGAGTTGGGCAGTTTAACCGCGGGCAAGGCACATGTAGCAATGACCATGGGGGAACTTTGGAGGAAATCAGAACTTTCGTGGACAGGGGTACGATAATGTGAATCGAGCAAGCAACCTGCACTAGTACAGAACGACACATCGGAAACGGGCCAAAAACCCCTTCGGCAACGGAGAAAGGGTCCGTGTCCCCGCCTCTGTCACTGATGTGAAGGCCTTCATCGGTAACGGAGGCCAAAAACCGTTTCCGATGTGGTCTCCATTTGGCAACGGTTGTGCGCAGACCTCCGTTTTCTTAGTTTTCCTTCATCAGATACGGAGTTTGCCATCTACCCGTTTGCACTGAGCATTTCTCATATTTCGGTTACAGGATGCCACGTTTACAAATGCCACTAGATACTTAAAATCTCACAGGACAAGCTCAAATACTAAAACGGTAACAGATTTCATTCATATCACAATGTAACTTTACATTTCCATCACAATTTCACCTTTACAATTGCATCACAAGATGTGACAAACATAAGAGGTAAAACGATAGCAGATTTCATCTATACTAAGCCTATCATGTCAAAGGATGGAAAGAATATATGATTTCTTCCCTACATCCTTTTCCACAATCCTCGCAGGTGTCACTCTAGCTATCTCTTCTTATCTCAACTTCTTGAGAGAAGGATGTTGAAGCTTTGGACCCTACACATTAGTAAATAGAGTTACAATTGTTAAATACATATGCTAAAACAAATACACTATGAATTTAAGCAAACTGAAACGATATCTTACCTATGTCTTGAGGTGGCTCTTATTGATGAACCGGAGCAGCCAACACACGGCTTGTTGATACGTCTCAAACGTATCTATAATTTTTGATGTTCCATGCTTGTTTTATACCAATTGCTACATGTTTTGCATCTACTTTATATCACTTTTATACATTTTTTGGGACTAACCTATTAACAAGATGCCGAAGTGCCAGTTCCTGTTTTCTGCTGTTTTTGTATTCCAGAAAAGCTAGTCTGGAAATATTCTCGGAATTGGACGAAACTACACGGGGTGCCTATTTTTCCAGAACACGCCTGACGGAGCGAAGGAGCAGCAGAGGAGGGCCACCAGGAGGCCACACGCACCAGGGCGCGGGCCCCCCTCTGCCGCGCCCTGGGTGGTGTGGGCCCCTCGGGGTCCGCAGCCGCCGCCCTTTCGCCTACTTATTCCCCCCGACGCGAAAACCCTAAGTACCTGAGCAAATATCCACGAAAAGATCCAGAGACGCCGCCGTCGTCAACCCTAGCTCGGGAGGGTTCAGAACCTCTTCCCGGCACCCTGCCGGAGAGGGGAATCGTCACCGGAGGCTTCTACATCGCCATGCCTGCCTCCGGAGTGATGCGTGAGTAGTTCATCCTTGGACTACGGGTCCATAGCAGTAGCTAGATGGTTGTCTCTCCACTTTGTGCCATCATGTTTAGATCTTGTGAGCTGCCCTACATGATCAAGATCATATTATTGTAATGCTACATGTTGTGTTTGCTGGGATCCGATGAATATTGAATATTATGTCAAGTTGATTATCAATCTATCTTATATGTTATTTAAGATCTTGCATGCTTTCCGTTACTCGTAGATGCTTTGGCCAAGTAGATGCTTGTAACTCCAAGAGAGAGTATTTATGCTAGATAGTGGGTTCATGTCTCCGTTTAACCTGGGACAGTGACAGAAAGTTCTAAGGTTGTGGATGTGCTGTTGCCACTAGGGATAACCTAACGATGCTATGTCCACGGGCATATGTGTTTGTTTACATTACGCACTTTACTTAATGCAATTATCCGTTGCTTGCAACTTAATACCAACGGGGACTCGGATGACAACCCGGCGGTGGATTATTAGTCATAGATGCTGTTGGATAACGTCTATGTATTATGTCGTAATGCCCAATTAAATATCATAGTAGTCAACATGTCATGTATATGCATTGTCATGCGCTCACTATTCGTCAATTGCCCAGCTGTAATTTGTTCACCCAACATGTTAGTTATCTTTTATGGAGAGACACCACTAGTGAACTGTGGACCCCGGTCCATTCTTTTACACTGATTAAACAACCACAAACTGCAAACTGTTCCTTTTTCATTCTCTGCAATTTAATACTCATTTTCCACACCATACGTTTAATCCTTTGTTTTCAGCAAGCCAGTGAGATTGACAACCTCACTGTTTCGTTGGGGCAAAGTAGTTTGATTGTGTTGTGTGCAGATTCCACGTCAACAGTCCAGACTCCCTGCGACAGCTATTTTTCTGGCGCCGTTGACAACCTTCTGAAGAGTTGCTGCTCCTACTGGTTCGATAACCTTGGTTTCTTTCTGAGGGAAAACTTGCTGCTGACTACATCATACCTTCCTCTTGGGGTCTCCCAACGAACGTGTGTTTCACGTCATCAAGCTATTTTTCTGGCGCCGTTGCCGGGGAGACAGCAGTCTTCTGCAAGGGGAGTTTCACGCTTCCAATCTCTTTACTTTGTTTTTGTCTTGCTTAGTTTATTTTATTTTATCTTGTTTGCTTTCAATTATCAAAAACACAAAAAAATTAGTTACTTGCATTTAGTTTATTTTCAGTTTTGTTTTCTGTTAGTTATTATGTCTAGCTCTTTACTTGATATCAATGGTTACTTTCCTTGAAACTAGTCCTATGGCTGAAAACAACATGAGAGAGCTTTATGAAATTTATCTTGAGTTGGGACATGAAGTGTTCGAAGAGAAGATTAAAAAGCCTATGGAACTTTATTTGCATAACAATCATGATAGTAGCAATGTTATTAGCATACATTCTTTGAACACCATTATTGCTAATGCCATGGAAAGCTCTAAGCTTGGGGAAGTGGTTTTGATAAAAATGATATTTTTAGTTCCCCAAGCTTGGAGGAGGAAGAATGCTATACTTTTGAATGTCATGATTCTATTGAAATATCTCCTTTTGATAAATTTGAAGTAAACAACCTCCTTGACTCAGTAAAAGAGGAAATTGCAGAAAGGAAAAATGTGCTCCCTAATATTATATATGATAATGCTCTTGATGATGGTCCTATATTGCCTAATGATATTAATTTACTATTATTGTCAAAAGTGGGTTTGATAACCCCACTATTTCTGAGCTTAATAAAAATTATGCGTTTATAGATCATGATAAGAATGTTTTATGTGATATCTATATTGTTGAGTCTATTCATGATGCTACTGAAAATTATTTTGAGAGAGGAAAATATGGTTATAGAAATCTTCATGTTATTAAATTTCCTCTCTTTGTCATGAAAGTTTTGAGCTTTCTCTTGTGTTGCTTTTATATGATGGTTTCTTTAAAACCTACTGGTTATTATGTGAGAGGGAGACACGGTTTCATATATCACAATAATATTAAGTCTCCTCTCTTTATGTTGAAAATTTTAAAGTTGCACTTGTTTTGTCTTCCTATGCTAGTCACTTTGTGCTTCATTTACTTGTTTTCTTACAAGGCTCCTATGCATAGGAAGAGTGTTAGATTTAAACATGTTTTATATATGCTCCTTGATGCTCTCTTTTATGTTTCAACTCTCATCTTTATGTGAGCATCATAAAAATCACTATGCCTAGCTAAAAGGCATTAAAGAAAGCGCTTTTGGGAGGCAACCCATTATCTTTTATTTTCAGTATTAGTCAAGGAGTTTGTTTACTTCTGTAGCAACTCCTTTGTATCTTTATTTTCTCGCATTGTTGTGCCAAGAGTAGCCTCTAATGATAAGATGATGCTTAATTTTGATTGCTGCGCAGAAACAGATTTTTGCTGTTCACTGTACGAAATTCCTAAAATCACCAGATTGTTAATTAAATCTGAAATTTTTGTGCGTAATCTTTATGAATGTCTGAAACTTTCATTAGTTCAGAGTTTCTCGATCTGAGCGTCGTAAGTGCCTCGAAAAAATTCGTCTTTGCGGACTGTTCTGTTTTAGACAGATTATGCCTTTTTATTTTTGCATTCTCTCTTTTACTAGTGTTGAGTGAAATTCTTTTTTGGGTGGAAGAGCTTCACATAACATCAGTGGCTGTAGCTAATGTTTAAAGTAACAAATCATATTGCGTCTTTATAGAACATGTGAATTTTTGATTATGCACTAACCCTCTAATGAGATCTACTTTGAGTTTGGTGTGACGGAAGTTTTCAAGGGTCAAGAGAGAAGGATGATATAATAGGATCAAGAAGAGTGAAGAGCTTAAGCTTGGGGAGGCTCCCATGGATCTCCCCAGCATATTTCAAGAAGACTCAAGCGTCTAAGCTTGGGGATGCCCAAGGCATCCCCTTCTTCATCGTCAAAATTATCAGGTCATCTCTAGTGAAACTATATTTTAATTCTTTCACATCATATGTGCTTTTCTTGGAGCGTCTGTGTGCTTTTTATTTTCAGTATTGCACTTTTATTTTCAATAAAGCTTGACTGGACCCTAGCATTCTTGATTGGGAGAGAGACACGCTCCGCTTTTTCATGAGAATACTCCTATTCTTCACTTATATTTGTTGAGTATTCATATCTAGCGCTGTTCAGCTTTTAGCTCTTGTTTTCATGTATCTCTTGTCAGAGCTATTAGCTTTCTTTTGTAGAAAGTACTCTCTTGCTTCACTTATATTTGTTTGGAGAGTTGATGAAATAAATTGATTGGTGTTTGGTTGGTTCAGAAAATGTTGCATGTGGTAATTGGTATAAGGAAAAACTTGCTTAATCTTGTAGATCACTAAAATGGATAACTTGATGCTTGTCAATTGTTTTGAGTTAACAAGTAGATCATGATTAAATTGTGCATCACATGAGTTAAGCCTATTAGTGAAGAACTACCGTAAAGCTTGTTGAAAATTTGGTTTGCATCGGTGGTACCTCTAAGGTCTAGATATTTTCTAATAACAGGGTTTGGTTAACAAGGAAGACGGTATGAAGTCTTATAACGTTTGCAATATGTTTGTCATATAAAACTTGGTGTACGGGTTGATATTCTTGTTTGCTTACATAACCTTGCTAGCCTAAACTCTGTACTGAGAGGGAATGCTTCTCGTGCATCCAAATCCTTGAGCCAAAATCCATGCCATTTGTGTCCACCATAACTACCTATATGTGGTATTTCCTTGCCACTCCAAGTAAATTTTTCATGTGCTACCTTTAAATTATTCAAAATGTTATTATTCCCTTTTTGTGTCAATGTTTACTAGCTCATGAGGAATTAGTGTGGTTATTCTTTATTCTATTTGTCGAGTGGACTTTTACACCTGGACTAGTGGCATATACATCCGCTTATCCAATAACTTGCAAAAAGAGCTGGCAACGGGGTGCCCAGTCCCAATTAATTACAACTTTAACCAATTAATTCTCTTCACACTTTTGCCCTGATTCATCAGTAAGCAATGACAAACAGTGAAATACCTGAATGTGTGTAAACCAAAGAGAAAGAGGGATGATCTGCCTTGCTGGTAGAAATAACGTCCTTCATGGGAGCCGCTCTTAAAAGTCCGTTCGACAGGTAGAATACTGTTCTCACCCGCTACCATTCGTTGACAATTAACAAACACCTCTCAAAAATAGATACTCCTCCATGGTATGTGATTGATGGAAGGCACCCGAGGATTCGGTTAGCCATGGCTTGTGTTAGCAAGGTTGGGAGGAGTATCAAATATTTTATGCAATCTCTATATGCTTTCAAAAACCTAAAAGCTCTAGCACATGATTTAATCCCTGCTTCCCTCTGCGAAGGGCCTTTCTTTTACTTTTATGTTGAGTCAGTTTTCCTATTCTTTCTGTCTTCCACAAGCAAACACTAGTGTCAACTTTGTTACAACATGCGTTATATGCAATGTATTGGACTTGTTATACTACTTTGTGTTGACAATATCCATGAGATAAATATGTTGAAAGTTGAAGCAAATGCTGAAACTAAATTCTTCCTTTGTGTTGATTAAATACCTTTTGTTAGAAACTATTGCTTTATGAGTTAACACTTATGCAAAACTGTTTGATGCTTGTCTCGAAAGTACTATTCATGAAAACGTTTAGCTTGTGTGATTCATTGTTTACTCATTATCTATTTGGTAGCAAATTATAGACCATTGACTTGGATCACTTCATTCATTTACATGTGCCTTGCAATATTATATGATCAAGATTATGATAGTAGCATGTCACCTCAAAAATTATTTTGTTTTTATCGTTTACCTACTCGAGGACGAGTAGGAACTAAGCTTGGGGATGCTGATACGTCTCAAACGTATCTATAATTTTTGATGTTCCATGCTTGTTTTATACCAATTGCTACATGTTTTGCATCTACTTTATATCACTTTTATACATTTTTTGGGACTAACCTATTAACAAGATGCCGAAGTGCCAGTTCCTGTTTTCTGCTGTTTTTGTATTCCAGAAAAGCTAGTCTGGAAATATTCTCGGAATTGGACGAAACTACACGGGGGTCCTATTTTTCCAGAACACGCCTGACGGAGCGAAGGAGCAGCAGAGGAGGGCCACCAGGAGGCCACACGCACCAGGGCGCGGGCCCCCCTCTGCCGCGCCCTGGGTGGTGTGGGCCCCTCGGGGGTCCGCAGCCGCCGCCCTTTCGCCTACTTATTCCCCCCGACGCGAAAACCCTAAGTACCTGAGCAAATATCCACGAAAAGTTCCAGAGACGCCGCCGTCGTCAACCCTAGCTCGGGAGGGTTCAGAACCTCTTCCCGGCACCCTGCCGGAGAGGGGAATCGTCACCGGAGGCTTCTACATCGCCATGCCTGCCTCCGGAGTGATGCGTGAGTAGTTCATCCTTGGACTACGGGTCCATAGCAGTAGCTAGATGGTTGTCTCTCCACTTTGTGCCATCATGTTTAGATCTTGTGAGCTGCCCTACATGATCAAGATCATATTATTGTAATGCTACATGTTGTGTTTGCTGGGATCCGATGAATATTGAATATTATGTCAAGTTGATTATCAATCTATCTTATATGTTATTTAAGATCTTGCATGCTTTCCGTTACTCGTAGATGCTTTGGCCAAGTAGATGCTTGTAACTCCAAGAGAGAGTATTTATGCTAGATAGTGGGTTCATGTCTCCGTTTAACCTGGGACAGTGACAGAAAGTTCTAAGGTTGTGGATGTGCTGTTGCCACTAGGGATAACCTAACGATGCTATGTCCACGGGCATATGTGTTTGTTTACATTACGCACTTTACTTAATGCAATTATCCGTTGCTTGCAACTTAATACCAACGGGGGACTCGGATGACAACCCGGCGGTGGATTATTAGTCATAGATGCTGTTGGATAACGTCTATGTATTATGTCGTAATGCCCAATTAAATATCATAGTAGTCAACATGTCATGTATATGCATTGTCATGCGCTCACTATTCGTCAATTGCCCAGCTGTAATTTGTTCACCCAACATGTTAGTTATCTTTTATGGAGAGACACCACTAGTGAACTGTGGACCCCGGTCCATTCTTTTACACTGATTAAACAACCACAAACTGCAAACTGTTCCTTTTTCATTCTCTGCAATTTAATACTCATTTTCCACACCATACGTTTAATCCTTTGTTTTCAGCAAGCCAGTGAGATTGACAACCTCACTGTTTCGTTGGGGCAAAGTAGTTTGATTGTGTTGTGTGCAGATTCCACGTCAACAGTCCAGACTCCCTGCGACAGCTATTTTTCTGGCGCCGTTGACAACCTTCTGAAGAGTTGCTGCTCCTACTGGTTCGATAACCTTGGTTTCTTTCTGAGGGAAAACTTGCTGCTGACTACATCATACCTTCCTCTTGGGGTCTCCCAACGAACGTGTGTTTCACGTCATCACTTGTCAACAAGATATTGCGATGTCAGCAGCTTCATAGGATGCCTGACAACGATCATCCTTTCCATGGAAGCCACCACCGGCTCTGGATTTTTTATGCAGTGTCACCGAAATCTAATCTAATACGTCACCAATGTGACATTTCGGCGACACTGTATAAAACACTCTTACTTAAAAAATTATTTTATGCAGTGTACCAAAACGTCACAATAGCGACGGTGGATATGTATGGTGGAGTTTGAAAGGGAACAGCTTGATATCCCTAAATGTAAATAAGGATTTATGTTAGTTCTGACACTACTAGATAGAACAAACAATTTAACACAATAATATGAAGTATACAGTAGTATATAGTGTGTACTGACCTGTGTATATAATTGGAGGCCATTATGGGAAAGTCAGCAAACACTACTCTCTTAAGTAATGTTCGTTGTTTGTTCTGTGTCTCCGACTTTTTTATGCATTGTCACCGAAATAGACTCCTGTTTTCACATGGACTAGTTAGCTAAACTACAACCGGTGCACAATAGGCAAGTTAACTACATCAAGAAATGATCTAGATAGAACTACCGGATGTGAACTGAACTACTATCAACAAGTTAGCGAAACTACAACCGGTTGCAGGTGCACAATAGGCAAGTTAACTACATCAAGAAATGATCTAGATAGAACTACCGGATGTGAACTGAACTACTTTCAACAAGTTAGCTAAACTACAACTAGTTGCAAGTGCACAATAGGCAAGTTAACTACATCAAGAAATGATCTAGATAGAACTACCAGATGTGAACTGAACTACTTTCAGCAAGTTAGCTAAACTACAACTAGTTGCAAGTGCACAATAGGCAAGTTAACTACATCAAGAACTGATCTAGATAGAACTACCGGATGTGAACTGAACTACTTTCAACAAGTTAGCTAAACTACAACTACTTGCAAGTGCACAATAGGCAAGTTAACTACATCAAGAAATGATCTAGATAGAACTACCGGATGTGAACTGAACTACTATCAACAAGTAAGCTAAACTACAACTAGTTGCAAGTGCACAATAGGCAAGTTAACTACATCAAGAAATGATCTAGATAGAACTACCGATGTGGATCTGATACCTTCTTCACGTCGCCGTTGGATCGATCTAGCAGATCCGGAAGTGGTGGAGGCAGAGGAAGCGGACAGAGCGACGACCTCGCCGTGTCGGGCGAGATGGCGAACACCTCGCCGTGTCGGGGGACATGGTGAACACCTCGCCGTGTCGGGGGAGATGGCGAAGACCTCGCCGTGATAGCCGTCGTCTGGGCGGAGACGGCGCCGGCGATGGCCGCAACGCCAGGAGGCGCCGCCACGAACAGATCTAGCTTACTGGGATACTGGGACAGAGTGAGGAAACGAGTGTTAGGTTTTGCTCTGTACGCCCATATATATAGGTAAAACATAGGAAACAGTTCTTTAGAAGGACCGTTTCCTTTGTGTTTCTTCCACTGAGGTGTGGGACCTACGCGCCCACTCTGTGGAATTTCTTCTACTCTCTGGAATAATATTTTCCTAATCTCTACTATATGGAGAAAACCACTTATAGGATACTTATATTAATATTAGTGATTACTACATTACATACGCAGTACATATTAATAATAATAAAGTAAATTACAGTTGGAGAACTTATAGAACTACTACTAGCTACTTCTTGTTTTTCTTGCGCCTTGCTTCCGCGCAATCCTCGTCTTTCTCACGGCCTCGCTTATTGGGGGCCATTGGAGGTGGTGGCGGCGGCGGCGGCGGCAGCATATCGGAGGCGGTGGCGGTGGCTTTCTTCTCCGTCGCCGGGGCTCCCTTCTTCGGACGGCGCCTCCGCCTCGTCCTCCTCGTCGTCCTCCTCCTCCTCCTTCTCCTCTTCGGTTGACTCGTCATCAGAATCAACCTTCGGCGGGCCCAGCATCAAGGTGGGATCATGGAAGTTGGCGTATTCGTCGTCGCTCGTCTCCGGCGTCGGTCCTTCAACGGACTCGCCGCTGACGGGGGACTGTCCGCGGCGACTCAGTGTGCTCGTGTGTCGTTGCTGCGAGGCATCTTCGCTAATCAGTAGGAGGGAGCGAGCGAGCGAGAGAGAGAGAGCAGATTCGGTGGCGTCTTGAGCTAGCAAGGATTGGGGTTTTCAAGGAGTAGTGGGCGGTGCCACTACGCCATGGCATTTACTCGCTTCGCTTCGAATTCCAAGATGGAACGTGTCCACATTGGAAACGGACATGCAAAAGTCTCCGTTGCTATAGAGGCACATATCGGAAACGGAGCCAGAAATAAGACCGTTGCCAGTACTATGGGTAACGAAGTTAATACTTTCTCCGTTACCTATGTTGACGGGCCAGCCGCGGCTCAGGTCAGGTTTGTACGCACTGGCCGCGCGGAAAGCGCGATTCTCCGTCGCCTAACGCCTGTCGTTTCCATAGAGGGGTATCCGATGTGTCGTTCTGTACTAGTGCTGGGTATGCTGAATCGCAACGGAGGAGGTGGAGGTGGATACTCGGGTACACAAGGGTACCCCAACCAAAATTTCAGGGCTTCGGGCTCAAGCAATTTTGAGAGTGGCGAAGGGAGTGGAGCTGCTATTGATAATCGCCGAGTTGATTTTGATCAACGTTGTACCGGTCAGCACTCTGGCGAATTCAGGGGCAATTTTGGTGCATACAATGAAGGGTACTATGAGAGAGGAAACATAAATTTTCAAGGAAGGGGAGGACACAACAACACTCGGCGTTACAGAAATACAAACAACCACTATGGGAATGCATCACAGGGGTATGTAGGGACTCAAGGACGAGGTGTGGCTAATCTTAGAGGTGGCAGAACTGGACCTCGTGTGGCTGGGATCTCAAATGATGTTGTTAGCAACTCTAGCATGGAATTTGAACAAGACGAAGTATAGCTGCCGAAGGAGAAAGTTTACAGACCCAAAATTAATGCTACAACCGATACACAAGAGAGGTCGGTTGGTACAGCGCAGACACGAAGGTTAAGTCTAAGCAGGATAAAACTCTTTGTTTCAAGTGTGGTTTAACAGGTCAAGTTGGGACTGAATGCAAAGCGGTGTTGTGTGTCTATTGTGACTCGGCTCTGCATGGTGATGAGGCTTGCCCACTGCCAAAGATGCCTAAACCCACAGCAGTGTTGTATGGGATGGCGAGGGAGAGTCTTATGTATTTCAAAGTGGCAAAGTCGGATAATGTTCAACTAAAAAATGACAGTGGCAAGGTTGGCCGAATTAGAGTTTCAGGTGGGAAGATGTCCGCTCCACAGATCCTTAAGGAGCTAGACTGGCTTGTGCCAGGGAATCAAGCTTGGAAATTTATCCAGCAGGGGAAACCGAATTTCGAGTGGTCTTTCCAACAAAGGCTGACTTCTCCCGCTTGAAGAGAATCAAATTCATTGAGGTAGAAGGAACAAAGATGACCATGCACTTTGAAGATTGGGCGGCGAAACGTTTTGACAAGTGGGGGCTGTATGATATTTGGATCCGCATTTCGGGTTGCCTGAACCTTTATGTCGGGACTATCTAGCTCATTTTGCGGTTGGCTCACTTGTTGGGGAGACAAAGGAAGTTGATATGAAGTTTACACGTGAACATGGTGTTGTCAGGCAGAGGATTGATTGTGCTAATCATGAGCAAATTTCGAGGACTCTTGATTTATGTACGAGGGCGAGGGTTTTGGAGTTTAGTTTGATATAGAGGCTTAAGACGGAACGTTGGTAGCGGCGGGTGATTTCATGCTCCATGATCCGAATGCAGATGGTGAATATGAGGGAGATGGCAAAGATGACTTGACAAAAGAACAACATCATGAGAAGGGTACAGATAGTAACAAAGAAAACACTGCACAAGACAAAGAAAAGGAAAAGCATGACAAAGCCGGGGAGATGGAGATGGATGACAAGCCATCAGACTCCATTGACAATATTGATGCATGTAAAATGCATACATGAACTTTGCATTATTTTTACTTATATTCCAGTCATATTTGCATCATATAAGGGTTATATCACGGTTTTATAATGATTTTGGGAATATTTGATATGTTCCTATTTTTTATGGTATTAACCCTGCGCAGGCAGAAAACCCTATTTCTATATTTTAATGTTTCAGGGACCCAAACGACGTCCAAATGACCTAAAAATTTATGAGCATCATTTTTTGGAAGGAACAAAGCGTGGGAGCGAAGGAAGCAAACAAGAGGAGGCCCGAGGGCCAAAATATGTGGGCCCACGCGGTCCCTGTACCTGGCCGCGTGGGGCCCCTCCTTCTGGGCCTCAGAGCTCCGCTGTCGTCGATCTTTCCTCCACCGACTCCGTTTTGACCTAAAAACGCCTATAAAAATAGTCCCCCGACGTTCTCTGGAAGGAGCGCCGCAGAAATACAGAAACACCGAAACAGAGACCTGGAGCTGCAGATTGGAGAGGGAAAACTCCGGCGGGGCGCTGCCGGCGTGGTCTCCATCTTCTCCAACGACTTCTCCACCGTTTCCATGATGAAGAGGGAGTAGTCCACCTCTAGACTATGGGTTTGTGGAAGAAACTTATGTATCTCTCTCTCTCGAGCTTCACTAATTAGTACCGTATGGGCTGCTGAACATGATTACGGTCATCTATGTAATACCTTTGTGGTGGATCTTTTTATGAGTTAATATATGTTTGAGATTGCAATGGTTTTGTTTCAGTTATGAAAGTAGATGCATATTATGTACCCCGTTCTTATTTACTTGTCATGATCAAGCATGTTTATGAGAGCGTGTGAGGGGAACGTGTGTATTAGTTGGAGTAACGGGGGGGGGGGGGGGGGGTGGCTAGTGCAGTGAACGTGAGAGAAAGTTCTGCAATCCACTTGGGTATCTCTACCTTACTTTGTTGCCTCACTAGGGATAAAAAGAAATACCATGCTACCGGAGATGTGGGTGTGACCATTGCCACTACTCCATGACTAGATCTAGCATGTTCTTATTTTAACTTCATGTCATGATACTTATTGCTATACTCTGAGTTATCTTAATTACTGAGGTGTTATGATTTAGTTCGCATCTTGGTGGAGTATAAGAGAGACTAATAACCAAAAGGTCTCTATGTTAGGACGTGATGCCATATAATTATAACTTGTCATTAAACTGTTGTGTTGCAATCTCATATGTCAACTCTAGTGTTCCATTGTCTACCACTTTATTAAAGAGAGAGTGCATTTGTGAAACCATGAACCCGGTCCATTTTTAATCATAAGAAACACCTTTCCAACAACTTTTACCACTTTTCCATTTTCTGCCATTTAAAAATCCGAAAATACAAAAACACTTTTACATCTTGCATTCATCATAAAAACCCAAAAATATCATTTATCATTGCTACCACCATCCTTGCATATTTATTTACCACCATTGCATATTTATTTCTTGTTTGCATTGCATATTATCTTGATATCATTCTCACACCTTGTGCTTGACAACCACTAGGTGAGGTTGAGGACCAAAACATTTACTTTGTTTTGTAGGTAACCAAAAGAAGGATAGGAAAGATAAATCTTCACTACTGATTCCCCGAGAGTTCGATATTAAACCCTCGAGTCACCCTCGTGGGGAAAACACGTTCCACTTACTACACACTCTGCACTTGGAGTCTCAACCTAACCCATTTACTTTTCACGTAGGTAACTACGTGAAGGGCCATCAAGACTGTTTTCTGGCGCCGTTGCCGGGGAATCATTGCTGAAAGGTTTATCCAAGGGTCCCTGCACTAGTTCTGTTTTCTGGCGTCGGGTTTATCCAAGGATATCTCACCAAGTCAACTTCATCACCAACTTGTGCTAACACCTAAGCTTGGGGAGGTTGCACCTACGTGAGCATCATCTTATCCATCTTTACCTTCAAAGCAATTTATCTTGTTTTGTCATTGTCTTGCATATTTATTTTCAGTTTTGCATAAAAAATTAAAAAACACATAAAAACTTGCATAATGGAAAAGAGAACCTTCTGGCCATTTAGTGTTAAGAACTTTCCTCAAGATATGAATATCCCTGTTGAGAAATGTGAGGTAGATCCTAATATCATGAAAGCAATTTATGAATACCGTTTTTATGGGAAACCAAAAGAAGATCCCATACCTCATCTTAAGAAGTTTAATGAAAGGTGCAAAATGTTAAATTTGAGCCATGCTAATATTAAAATTAAGCTTTTTCCTTACTCCCTAGGTGGAAAAGCCTTAGATTGGATATTGAGATGGCCACCTGGAAATTTTAGCACTTGGTTTAATTTAAAAGCTGCATTCATTGAAAGATTTTGTTCCACTGAAAAGTTTGTAATCTTAGACAAATAATTATCACCTTTAAACAAGAAGAGGATGAACCTAGTGAAAACATGGGAAAGATTTAGAGGTATAGCTTTTGGAATGGAACATGGTCTTAGGGATTGGATGCTCATGCATGTGTTTTATAGAGGATTGTCTGAAACCTCTAAAATCTTTTTGGATAATGAATGTGAGGATTCTTTTATGAATACTGCTGCTACTGACACTCACTATTTACTTGATGGCTTGCTTTTGGAAGTAAGAATTAAAGAAAGTTTAGAAAAAGCCCAAGTACCTGAAGATGTGTTTGATGACCGTTATGAAATATTTAACCTATATAATAGGAAAAGAAAGTTGAAGAAGTTAAAATGCTTAGTGAAGTAAAGGACCATTGCTTGACTTAGAGAATTGTAGCTTGCATGAATTAATATCTATCTTACAAAAATTTGCAAGTGATCCTTCTATTAATGTTAACCAAGCTGGTTTTGGTTCTTATATTGCTAATCATGTGTTGAAAGAAAAGATTGCTAGGTACAACCAAGAGGCTATGATACCACCTAAGCTTGGGGATATATGGATTCCCAAAGTCCTAGTAACCATTGGAAAAGAGACACACCATGCTATACTTGATCTAGGATCTAGTGTCTCTGTTTTATCTAAAGAACTATATGAAGTACTTGAATTGAAAAATCTTGAAAAATGCTCTATTGAACTTGCACTTGCTGATGATTCCATTAAACATGCTTTAGGAAAAGTAAGTGATGTTATGGTAGAGTTACATATGACATTTGTGCCTGTTGATTTTCTAATCATGGATATGGGGAATAAAACCTCTAGTCCAATTATTCTTGGAAGACCTTTTCTTCGTACTACAGGTGCTATCATTGATTCAAAAGAAGGGAATGTGAAGTTTCAGTTTCCACACAAGAATGCATGGAACACTTCCCAAGGAAGAGGGACACACATCGTTCAAGCTCCCTCATGAGCTTCGTCCACAATAAACATCAAGTAAGAAGCCTAGCTATATGGCTATAAAGAAAGCGCTTTACGGGAGGCAACCCGGTTGTTTTTATTTGTGATTTTCTTTGTGTCCTCTTGCTGTAACAAGAGACTTAGTGTTTAGTTTAGTTTCTGGAATTTTTAATAAAGTGCCAAGTTTTACTCATTTTGGTTGAAGAAGTTGCTTATAGCGTTCGGAGATTTATTCCTGCACGAATCTGTGCACGGTATGATTTTTAATTCTTATTCTGTAACTCCGAATGAGCTCATATTTAAACTGTAGTGCAACTTTTCATCCTCTGTATGCATGAATTTTTCGGAATTTTCGACAAAGTTAAGTAGGGTAGAAAAATACGTTTAGCTGCTGCTGTTTTTCTGGACAGATTCTGTCCCATTTTGTTTGATGCATGCTTAGAACTTTTAACATGAATCTTTTTGATCCAATTGAGTTTATGAGTAGGCATACAACATTATACACTTTCTGGACATTCATATGAATTTTTGTCTAAGGATTATATGCAGCAAGAAATCTATTTGTTTATCACTACTAATGTGCCCCACAGAAAAAGAAATGGGAGAAACGGTGTTTTGAAGTTTTTTCACAGGGATTAGAGGAGATGCACCAAGAGCTATCCAAGGATGGTGAAGACCATAAGCTTGGGGATGTGAAGACAACCCCACTGGACCTACACACTCTCGGTTTGCACACGTCTAACTTCTGTTTTTCGATCGAAACACTTTATCGCATAAACTTGGAGCGTCTTTTTGTTTGTTTAGGTTGATTTTTATTTTGTGAGACCACCACACTATCATTTATATATGAGAGAGCTACTGGAAATTTGGGTTGAATTATGTTGGATGCTATTATAAGATTGGGAAAAGGGATGTTGAGTTAATTTTAAAAGATACATATAATTGCATGATTCATGAGCTTGTTAATGAGTAATAATTTGCAATATTTTATCAAGAGCTATCTTTTATTCATGTTTTGATGCTAAATGTTATTTACTTGTTTTAACATGGATTAGTTAGTTCTATGGACACTCATGCATGCATTTAGATGGTCAACTTTCTCCCTCTTGCTAGCCCAAAAATTCCAACAAGCAAAAACTTGTTTCCAACACCTTCAACCAAAGTTTTTCCAGTGAGTCCACCATATCTACCTATTAGCTTTATGCTATTCCGAGTATGTTTATCATGATATTTGTGTTATCTATACCTCTGAATGAAAATGCTTATGTTGTTAATTGTTGTGGGAAAAGTTGGTTATATAGCTCTCGAACTTGATGCACACTTTACTTTCATTGCATAAATAAAATATGACCCATTGTGATTAAAATTATGATGTTGTGGCTTGACAAATGTCTTTGGTTGAGAGTTAGCTCATATGTGCTGTCACATGGCAAGCTTTCAACATTGCACTTCATCTCATTTAGTTGATATCATGTACTTTTGTTTATGGATGCTTACCATGGGTGAAATAAATGGGAAATGAAGTGAGTTTAAATGAGTTTGTATAAATGGTTAGAGAGACGCCTGGGCCGCTAATCTAAGCCATGCATCATTCATGGTGGAAATTTACTTACATGCTATGGTGAACCTTCTGTGATACACCTTACAATAAAAAGCTATCAATGGTAAATAAAAAGGGTGTTGAGATTGTTCATTGTGTTTGTTTGTCTTGTCATTTTGATATGGGCTTGTTCCATATCCTGGGACAAGAGGTACCCCAGTTGACGCTCTTAATGATACTATTATTACTTACAATGATATTTAACTTGAACTTGCTTTGTTTTCCAAGTTGAGTAACACATGGAGTAGGTACTTGTATTCAAGGGGCATGAGACTTTCAACCTGTACTTTGTCAAGCACACTACTCATATTGCTTTCACTTTAAACTTAATCATTCAAGATGCTATGATAGGGGAATGAGAGCTTGACACCAAGGATTACCATATTACAATCATTGACTTAAGTAGAGAAGTTCAGAAGTTAGATGAAATTTATTCATGCTTTACCTCTACTCATATATATATCTTTCCAAAGTGTCCACCTTTTATATTCAGATTTTCATCAATACTCTATGACCATTGTAGGATGTTCTTACTTATCATTATGCATACATGTGGTCCATAGTACTTTTCTCTTATGTTACACTTTGTGAATTATCATTGAACATCCTTGCATTGAATACTTGATATCACTTCATAAACTATCTTGCATATTGCTACTCCTTTTAAGAATGAATCATTTGACTCTATGTAGCAATAGTAATCATCTTTGATATCCATTGATAGTATTAAATTGCAAAGTCCATGTTAGTTTTATCACCTTCATACTCGAGGACGAGTATAGGTTAAGCTTGGGGATGTTGATGCATGTAAAATGCATACATGAACTTTGCATTATTTTACTTATATTCCAGTCATATTTGCATCATATAAGGGTTATATCACTGTTTTATAATGATTTTGGGAATATTTGATATGTTTCCTATTTTTTATGGAATTAACCCTGCGCAGGCAGAAAACCCTATTTCTATATTTTAATGTTTCAGGGACCCAAACGACGTCCAAATGACCTGGAAATTTACGAGCATCATTTTTGGAAGGAACAAAGTGGGAGCGAAGGAAGCAAACAAGGAGGCCCGAGGGCCAATAGGTGGGCCCACGCGGCCTGTACCTGGCCGCGTGGGCCCCCCTTTGGCCTCGAGCTCCGTTGCCGTCGATCTTTCCTCCACCGACTCCGTTTTGACCTAAAAACGCCTATAAAAATAGCCCCGACGTTCTCTGGAAGGAGCGCCGCAGAAACACAGAAACACCGAAACAGAGACCTGGAGCTGCAGATTGGAGGGGGAAAACTCCGGCGGGGCGCTGCCGGCGTGGTCTCCATCTTCTCCAACGACTTCTCCACCGTCTCCATGATGAAGAGGGAGTAGTCCACCTCTGGACTATGGGTTTGTGGAAGTAACTTATGTATCTCTCTCTCGAGCTTCACTAATTAGTACCGTATGAGCTGCTGAACATGATTACGGTCATCTATGTAATACCTTTGTGGTGGATCTTTTTATGAGTTAATATATGTTTGAGATTGCAATGGTTTTGTTTCAGTTATGAAAGTAGATGCATATTATGTACCCCGTTCTTATTTACTTGTATGATCAAGCATGTTTATGAGAGCGTGTGAGGGGGAACGTGTGCATTAGTTGGAGTAACGGGGGGTGGCTAGTGCAGTGAACGTGAGAGAAAGTTCTGCGATCCACTTGGGTTTTACCTTACTTTGTTGCCTCACTAGGGATAAAAAGAAATACCATGCTACCGGAGATGTGGGTGTGACCATTGCCACTACTCCATGACTAGATCTAGCATGTTCTTATTTTAACTTCATGTCATGATACTTATTGCTATACTCTGAGTTATCTTAATTACTGAGGTGTTATGATTTAGTTCGCATCTTGGTGGAGTATAAGAGAGACTAATAACCAAAAGGTCTCTATGTTAGGACGTGATGCCCATATAATTATAACTTGTCATTAAACTGTTGTGTTGCAATCTCATATGTCAACTCTAGTGTTCCATTGTCTACCACTTTATTAAAGAGAGAGTGCATTTGTGAAACCATGAACCCCGGTCCATTTTTAATCATAAGAAACACCTTTCCAACACTTTTACCACTTTCCATTTTCTGCCATTTAAAATCCGAAAATACAAAAACACTTTTACATCTTGCATTCATCATAAAAACCCAAAAATATCATTTATCATTGCTACCACCATCCTTGCATATTTATTTACCACCATTGCATATTTATTTCTTGTTTGCATTGCATATTATCTTGATATCATTCTCACACCTTGTGCTTGACAACCACTAGGTGAGGTTGAGGACCAAAACATTTACTTTGTTTTGTAGGTAACCAAAAGAAGGATAGGAAAGATAAATCTTCACTACTGATTCCCCGAGAGTTCGATATTAAACTCGAGTCACCTCTGGGGAAAACACGTCTTCCACTTACTACACACTCTGCACTTGGAGTCTCAACCTAACCCATTTACTTTTCACGTAGTAACTACGTGAAGGGCCATCAAATATTCAGATAGGTTCACGAAGTGCTCTTCTTTCACCGGTGCGGTCTTGTAGACCTTCCCCGGCTGCGCATCGGAGCCAGCCAAGAGGTGGTACCAGATTGTGGAGGAGGAAGAAGCTGAGCAAGCAAGATCGGAACGGTCTGTAAGGTAGCTAGGGAGCAGGGTGCGAACCAATGTTCAGAGGGGTTGTCTGTGCCAAGGCAGCATCCTGCTCAGTCCAACATCCGAGGTGCAGCCTTCGACAGAGATTTCAGAAGTTTTGACGCAGCGACGGAGCAGCCGTCAGATACTCTGCAGCAAAACACAACAGGAGCAAAATCATCAAGCAGAAGGGTGTCCAAGGTGGTGATTGAGGAAGTGGAGGTTGCTGATGCGGGTCCACCATCACTTGGTATTTGTTCGCCTCGAAAGACTGCTGCCAAGGGCAAGGAAAAAGTCTGTGATTCGGTTACTCGGTCTCCATCAAGGGGAGGGCATGAGAAGCGGAAGGTACTGGTGTTTTTTTGGCGGACGCTACTCGAGGTTGGAAGTGATTGAGTTCGGAGGTTTATCTGAGGAGGCGGCGCTGGGCGTTCGGTCGAGTGCGCACATTAGGGCGCAGCCAAATGTTGATGCAACACAGATGGATCGGGCTAATAGAGGGCCAGAGCAAAGGACTTTGATTACTCAGGTACTGATTTAATTCATGGATTTACTTTGGCACTTTTCTAATGAAGAGGTTGTGGCTGGCTACTAAACTTGGTGTGATCGCTTGGTAAATCTCCTAGTCAATTAGAAAGTTCGGGTAAATCTTTTAAAGGATGTAGATTTTAGTAGAACTATAACTATGCTTTAAGAAAATGAGGCCACAGTAGCTCTGTGATAAACGACGCATGGTCTTTGGTGTTGAATGAAGCTAATAGCTTAGCGATGGATCTTTTAGTGAGGAGACCTAGCAGCGGCGGATCACAAGGACCCCTGTCAAGGTTACTAGGAATACTAGAGCTGAAGTAAGAAGGTGTCGGAGAAGTATCTGCAGTTAGGCAAAGTGCACGTTTTAAGAAGAAAAATTAATTTTAAGATTAGAAATGAAAGGGTGCTTTTGGAATTGCGATGCGTTTGGGGACAGTGCAAAACATTGGTTTATTCATGAATCAATTCGGGATCATAAGTTGACTTTTTCGCTATTCAGGAAAAGGGCAGAGACAATTTTTCTGCTCCTTTTCTTAGAGTTCTTAGCAGCTGGTTCAGACTTTATTTGGTACTGCTACCGCCACAAGGAAGGTCAGGTGGTATCTTAGTGGCATCAATCTCTCTCGGTTAAAGGAGTACATCATGGGGATAGTGTGTTAAACTTGACCTCACTTCGAAGAGTGATGGTTTCGAGTGGTCTTTTGTGGCAGTGTATGGGGGGCTCAGGATCAGCATAAACAGGTTTCCTGGCTGAACTCGCACGAATTGTGAGCAGGGTACAAAGCCGCTGCTTATTGGGGAGACTTCAATATCTTGCGTAGAAAGAAGACAGAGTACTGATAATTTTAATTCATTGGCCATTCCTGTTTTAACGCTATTATTGAGAGTTTAGAATTAAAAGAGATCATTTATCTGGGGCAGTACACATGGGTTAGTCGTAGAGAACACCAATATGAAAAGCTGGATCGAATTTTGTCTAATGTGGAATGGGAGCAAAAATTTCCTCTAGTTAGCGTAAGGGCACTAGAGAGGGCGGGTTCTGATCATAATCCTTGCTTCTCGATTCTGGAGAACAAGCTCACCTCGGGAACAAATCTCATTTTTCTTTTGAGTTGTCTTGGTTGCGTCATGACGGTTTTGTGGAAATGGTTGCAAGGAATGGAATTCAGTTTCGCAGGGTAGGACTCGGTGGAGAAATGGCAGAACAAGATCCGCCACCTTCGGAGCTACCTTAGAGGATGGGCCAGAAATCTAAGTGGGTGTTTATAAAAAAGAAAGAGATCGGTTGTTAACATAATTGAGAAGCTCGAGGCCAAGGCCGACTTAAAAATTTTTAGACCCAACTGAAAGAATTTCATTAACACAGGCAAACTTAAATTAGCTACATGAGAAGAGATGAGGAGCGAAATGGGCTCAAGAGCAAAAGTGAAACATTCAGGAAGGGAGGGAATTATACTAAGTATTTTCATATGATCGCAAATGGAAAACATAGAAGAAAAATAATTTTTCAGTTAGGAACAGACGATGGCATCATTGTAGGACAACAAACTTGAAAAGTGTACATTACTGAGTTTTTAAGAATCTTTTTGGTGCACCTGAAGAAAATTTCTTTTCTATGGAGGAGTCGATTGGGCAGGATCCTAAGCTATCGGAAGAAGAAATGATATTTGGAAAGCAGAATTTACGAACAAGAGGTAAAAGATGCTATTTTCCAAATGGAAAAGAACAAAGGCACCAAGACCGGATGGGTTTTCTGGCTGAATTTTACCAAAAATGCTGGCACATCATTAAAAATGATTAATGGACATGTTTGTTGCTTTCCCAGGAGAGTTGCCGCTGTTTCATTTGAATTTTGGGACTATCATTTTTCTAACAAATAAAGAGGACGCAATTCAAATCCAACAATACGTCCTTATATGTCTACTAAATGTAAGTTTCAAAATTTTCATGAAATGTAGCTACTAACGGATCACCAAGGTGGCAATTCGGTGGTAAGGCCTACTCAGACCGCGTTCATGCCAGGTAGGCATATTCTAGAGGGAGTAGTAGTATACATGAAACTATACATGAATTACATGCCAAGAAACTGGATGAGTCCTCCTGAAAATTGATTTTGAAAAGGCGTATGATAAGTCAAGTGGCCGTTTTTT